>LPNX010399371.1:287388-516521 GCA_001517045.1 Pseudotsuga menziesii | reverse complement strand
AGAGGTCGTCCACGCACACAGCTGGGACTTGCTCTTTCCTTACCAAATCCAACCTTACTTTACCTTATCTTTCTTACATCAAAAAGCCTAACCTCTCTATTTTACATAAGCACTTATTTATACTGCGCGGCTTTACAAAACCCTGGTCTTAAACCATGGGCACCCACAAAAACCCTAAACCCTGGATTTAAACCATGGGCTTATTACAAATAGAGAGGGTTTTGACTTACCCCGACACCCCTAAGACTATTTTGACCCACCGCTCCACTTACAACTTAACCGCGGAGTTACCCCCTATGGAGTATGCGCTCCAACAATGTAATGCCTTACCATGACTTTGTAAAATTGTATATATGTAGTTAGTAAATAAATGACTATCATATAGGAATTTTCATATATTATAGTTTTAGAACTTAGTGTCCTATCAAATTCGATGTAAGATTTTAATTGATGGGATTTTGGGAAAGTTTTAAAAATATATCTACGAAATTTTATGTATATATGTGGCATTAATATTAAATCAAGTCATTAGTTAGTGGTCATACAAAGCATTAGGGTATATGATTTCTATACTCTATTGCCTTGATCATTACCACCTTTCACGCTAAAACTGGAGAAGACCATTAATTGACAGAGTTTACAAGATCCATGTGTCAAATTAATAACGCCTGCTACTCAGATCGCTGCATTTGCATAGAGATGTGGCTTACACCGAATACTTAACTAATAGCTGTGAATATATTGATGATTCGTATCCTCAGGATTTAATGCTGAGAGTCATTCCATTTTGTAACGATGTACGTGCTCATTATGACCACTGTGTGTAATCAATGTTCTAGTTTATGATCCATTAATCAAACGATCCCTGATATATCGACTTGGGTAAGTTTACTGCTAGTCATGGCTAAGTCGTGGTTAAGCATGCATATATCATAACAGAACGTTGGCTATAACATCCATCATCGCTAAGTTCGGATTAATAGCTAAATTTAGAGCCCCCATGTCTGTCAGATTCGAAGCATGTGAAGTTTTGATTTCGCATCATGTCATGCATTTGGATACCTATCCCCTCCCTCTTCACATTTCCATTCTTTCCATTCCGAAACCAGGATAATCTTGATGAAGCTATGGCTCCTCTGAACCATTTCGAAATCTCAGGTTCAGAGCTCATAGAAACAGACGAGAAGGTAGCCTTGCGATTTGAGAAAGTGGGGTGGGGGTAGTTCTTTAAGTGTTTTGATGGCCATCATGTAGAGGTAACCAAACTGTTTTCCTTAAATTTCAAAGAAGACGTTGTGCAGATCGAGGGTTTTAAGTTCATCGTTAATGAAGACAAAATCGCAGAGGCGACAAAGCTCCTGCAAGTTGGAGAGGGCTGGTTCAAAGGTGGTAAGGTTAATAAGAAAAAGTGTTTATCTTTGCTGCTGCCATTACCAGATAATACAAAACTAAAGATAGGGGTCCCTATCAAGTTCCTGAAGCCTGAATGGCGAGCCTTCTACGAAATTCTGGTCAGGTATGTGTCTTGCGATGGACGTTTCTCTCATTTACACTATTACCTCTTAAGAATCCTATTAGCATTACAGGGCTATAGGCTTAATCTACCATTGTATCGGTGGCAAAGTTTAAAAAAGATGTCGCATGCGGTTCAAAGTTTTGATAACCCTGATAGAAGTTTATTTCACCGTGGGTTGGTCAAAATCATACTACAGCATTAATTGTCATTGAATGGTAAATCGTGGGATGCATTTTTAATCGAATGTCACTTGGGGCCGACTCAATATTGGTCGAACCCCTCTCCAAAAACCCGCAGGAAATGAAAGGTTGCTAAGCCTGAGGTCAATAGCATTCCTAAGACTGAATCAGAGGGTAAAAGGCTTGAAGAATCCAATCTACTCGTAAACGCTGGTATCAGTAATGACAATATTGATAATTCAATTCCCTGTTGCTCTAAAGTAGTCTTGAACCATCCCCCATCTGATAGATGTCATAGTATTCCTGCAAAAACAAAGGAAAGGTTAACTGAAAGCAAAACTATTAATGTTGTTGATTGTAAAAATCTATCCGAGCCAGATAATCTTTGTAAATGTGGCAAAGAGTCTTTGTATAAACTAGATCATCTAGCACAAGTATGCTGTGATAAAGGAGGATTTGAGTCAGACAATCATGTGTTTTCAAGGAGGGTTACTAGAAGTATGTACAATGTCCCTACAATTTCGGTCCGTATGGCTAATCGACAGGATACTTAGCCTGCAGTCTTCCATATTGAGGACGATGTTCCATCATCGGTCCCTAACACTATTCATGTAAATAATCCCACTTTTATAAAGGATAATGGTGCAGAATTGGGTAAGACTGAGGTTTCTCCATCATGTATGGACACCTACATTTTAGACCCTGAACCGTCTTTTATCAGTCCTCAGTCATCTGGTCAAAACATTGAGAACCATAATATTCCTCAGGTAGCCAATTCAGGTCACGAAAATGAAGAATAAACTCTTCAACAAGTTCTGGACAAGGCATACCAGACCAAGATTACAGAGTTGAAGGATGAACTTAAGCATTGTCAATCTAATGCAGCATTGATAGAAGAAGAAAATAAGACATTTAGAGAGGAACTGTTGATTTGGATTAGCAGGTGGAAAGAAATGAATAACAAAAAGAACTAGTATAAAAAGGCCAAAAATTCAATAATAGGTACGAATCAGCTTCTGGTTGAACAAATCGAAAAACAAAAGTTAAAGATTATAAGGCTTAAAGCTAAATTAGATGAAGCTAGAAGAGTAGTCAATCTTCAAAGTAAAACTTGATGGTTATTCTCATGGTGGGTTGTTTCATTTTCGAACAGGTAATAAAAGGTTTTGTAATGCATGCCTGTAAAATCACAGATTTTACATGCATAGATTTAAATTTTAGTTTATTTTGGTATATCTGTTCTAATCGATTTTTAATGAGATGCTTTGTTTGTTTAAACACAGGTGGATATGTCATCACTCTTCTCCACAGTTACAGGACGATTTCAATATATTGTTTGGAAGACGTGGCTGTTTATGGAAGACGTGGCTGTTTATGGAAGATTGGGATTTCAACAATGATCATGAATCTGTCAAGTACCTTTAAACCAACAACTATTCAGGCTAGTCGTTTTTTTTTTGTTATAGTGACAGGTGTCTGATAAAAGAGATTCGATTCTCTTTGATGGTTATAGGAATCCTATAATTTTGCATGTGGCATTGATGGGAAAACTGGAATCGAAAGGTTGATAGTATTATATAAGTTAGAAGTTTTTAGGAAAGAAAGGAGGAGTGACTGAAGAGAGAGATACTCGAGATATATTTTGTTGCTGGTTTATTTCATTACTGAAGTTGGATCTTTGGATGTGGGATGCAACTGGACATCTCTAGATTGATATCATTACTGGTATTGTTTTGTTTGGATATACTCTATATCTCAGTATATTATCTTCTATATTAATATTAATACAGTATGCTTTGTTATACTTGTGTTTAATTACAATTTTCACCTTATCAGCTCAATATTGCATTTGAATTGATATATTATTGTGACTGAAATTTTTTAGTATTTTTACTATAAATTTAAGCTATAAGGATATACATTTCTGTCTGTAACAATATCATTTGTATTTTTACAGTGATTCTATACTAGACATCATCTTTGATTCAAATAGCTGTGTTGATCATTATTTATTAATTAATTTCAGAAAAGTGAAATAATTATTTATTTTCAGTTTTTTTGTTCAGTTATTTTATAACAGAGTGACTTATTATGTATGACTTAAATGTTTCTATTTAAATTGTACACTTTGTCTTTCTGTTCATCTTATATTAATTAATAATTAATATAATATTTAAAAAAGCTTTTAGTTGAGATAGAATAGATAGGATAGTTAGAATAGTTCATATTAAGTTTTGTGTTAATATATATATTAGTTAAGAACTGTTAAATCGATTTGTGTAATTTTAGCATACTTTTTACAAGTCTTTATATTCAGAAAAACTCTTCAAAAATTGGAGTCTTTCCTTAAGAAAGCAACTATAAGACAATTTAGATAGTTGAAACTAATTATAGGATTCATTTAGGTAGAAATAACATAGGATAGGTTAGATTTTGCTAATTTTAATATCTCCTTAAGAGAAAAATCAGCTAGTAGCAGGACCATAACCTGCGAGGTTTTGCTATTCCAAACACATCGAACGCTGCTTTAAGCTGATTGTGTGGGCATAACCTCCTTGTTGGCCTAGGTTAGAGAATCAGGCTAACAAATGACGCTAGAAGGAGGGCCTAATAATGATTAATGGCAGGGAAAACTAATGAGAAATTTACGACTATCCAACATCCTACGGAAAACAGCATATCACCGTTTATAGACACTATTAGGAGCATCCTTGAACATGATCATTTCACATCTCCATTTACTCCTGAAAAAAGGACTCGAACTTTGGAAGAATCACGACATATACTTAGAAGAGCATATGCCAATCAACTTGGTGTGTCTTCGATAGATTATGGTCTTCCTAGGCAACAACGATGTAATCCACAATTGAACATAGTTACTCAGGATTTGCAAGAAGCTGATAGCACTCCACGTTATCAAGTTAGAAGTCATCATAGACAAACTACTAAAAAAAACACTGCTAGAAGACTTGCTGCAGAAGGCGGTTTTGATCAGCCACCTTCTCCTCCTGAATCACCACCTGATAGTCCAAGACCATCTAATTCAGGAAGTTCATCAAGTTCTGAAAGAATTCCTATGGAAGGAAACGTGCTTGGAGGGGGAGGAGGCAATCCTCTACCTAAACCACCTAATCCATGACTCCCTTGGTTAAGAACAATTGCTGTAGCAGTCCCTGGTGTCCAACATCCCTTGCCTAAACATTCAGATAAACTTCTCCCTAAGTTTAACCTAGATGATAAAGAACCCGCAGAAGTGCATGTTGACAAATTTATGTTGGCTGTTCAAACCCTGAATGTTCAGCATGAAGATGTAGTTTGTCAATTGTTTCCTCTAACTTTCGAAGGAAGAGCTTCTACCTGGTATTTTTCTTTAGTACAGGGATCAATCACAAAATGGGGGGAATTTAATAAAGCCTTTTTAGATAAATTTGGGGAGGATAAAACACCTGCTCTTTTAGCCCTAGAGTTATCTAGGATTAAAATGGATCCTAAAGAAAGAATCAAATATTTCAATCAAAGGTTTCTGACATTGAAAAATAAAAATCCAGTTGCATCTCAACCACCTGAGGATATAATTATTGAAAATTATATGTCATCTTTACCAAAATATTCTGGGATGTTCATTAAGAGAGCTGGGAAAACAACATTAGTGGAAACTTTTGAGGAAGCCATTAAAGTTGAGAAGGATTCTATGTCCTATGAACCAGATAGGAGTGGGAAATCTGACATTTTTTCTTGTAGGAAGACTGAAAAACTCAATTCAGAAAAAGACAAAGCATTTGACATAGAACAGCTACAAAATGCTATTTGAACATTAACCAATGAAGTTGTAGGGTTAAATAATACCAATTCTAAAGCTTCTCCTTCTAGGGGATATTTCAGAAATCAATTTAGACAAAACCCGAATACAAAAAATGCACCACTTGATATAGCAACAAATGAAGAGATTTTTAATACAATCCAAGCTGTTTTATCTTTGTCTGAAAATCCTTCTAGTCAAGAAATAACTAAAAATGAAAGAGAAGAGGAATCAGAAAATGATGAAGAGTCAGAAGAACCTCAACAAGTTAACGGTCATTTCTAGGACATTCTTGTAAAAGAGTATGAGAATAAAAGTCCGCCTGCAGGACAACATGTTTACAATACTCGTAGTACGGAATTTGCAAATACCCCTGGAGCTTCATCAAGTTCTACTACAAATAATGACAACAATAATCCACAACCTAATAAACAAGCTCAACTCGGCAAGCAAACTCAATCAACTAAAGGTACCCAAACTATTCAAAATGCTCCAAGATTAGATTTACAATATGATATAATTGAAGATTTGAAAAAGACTCATGCAAACATCAGTATGTACGATCTTCTTCAAATCTACCCAATGCCTAATAGTCATGTTATAAATCCTGCAGTGAGTTCAATTATTCCTAATGCAAAACAAAATGTTGCTGCTAACAGTTCTAATAATGATTCAACAGCAACTGAAAAAGGAAAAGCAACGACTGACAAAGCTTCGCTGATAGGTAATAATTCTAAATCAACCACACCTCCATTCTTACTTACCTTTGAAATTTTCAATAGGAATGTTCATAACTGCATGGTAGATTCCGGAGTGTCCTCCAATATGATGCCTTTATCAGTATGCAAGAAATTGAATGGGAAATATGTTACATCTAATTCACAAATGACTCAATTGGACAGGACAAATGTAAAGGTTGTAGGAGAAATGAAAGATGTCTTAATCAGGATTGCTTGTAACCCTTCGGTTTATCAAATTATAGATATTGTTGTTGCAGATATTCCAGATGCATATGGATTATTTTTAAGTCGGGATTGGTCTCAACAACTTAATGGATTCTTTGCCACGAACTGGTCAACATTATGGTTACCCAAGAATGGAAAGTCAAATTAGATAAAGATAAATAGAGAAATATATGTGAAATATACTGTGACAGAACTGCATGATCCTAGTGAACCTGTTTTATTTTCAGATAGCATTATGGGGAATTATATGTATGAATTAGGATTTGGTAATTTTAAAGCTGAAAATTCTGCCTTTTCTGAAAATAAACAACAATTTGAAATTAGCAATGTGACATCTGTTTCTCCTAACTCTTCCTTCAAGGAAACCATTAATGATGTAGATAATCTAAATATTGTGAATACTATAGAAATTCAAGTAGTTGTGAATAGTTCTATTTGGACTTTATATTTCGATGGTGCGAAATCCAAAGAAGGGGCAGGAACTGGTTATTTACTGGTGGACCCTCAGGGAAATAAAACATGTATAGCTTGTAGGATGGAATTTAATTGTACAAACAATATGGTGGAATATGAAGCTTTAATACAGGGTTTGAAAAAAGCAATTGATTTGGGCATCAAAGAGTTACTTGTATATGGTGACTCTGAGATCATTCTTAGACAGGTTCGTAACTCCATTCACTGTTTATCTGAACATTTACAGAGTTATCAAAGAGAGGTATGGAGCCTTATCTCACTTTTTGATGCATTTAACATAAATTATGTTCCTAGAAGTCAAAATCAAGAAGCAGATTTCTTGGCAAACCTAGCATCAAAGTTAATTCCGTCAGAAAGTCTTACACCAGATTTTTTTCTGTTGAATTGATTTTTAGGCCTTCCATACCTGATAATATTTTTAATTGGCATGTAGTTGACAACGATGTGCAGGTACTGAATTTTCTAATGAATGAGGATACCTTTAAAGATTCAACAATAGACGAAGTCACTCATGACGAAAATCTGCAGGATTTTTCGGTAATAAATGAGTTTTGTTCAGTTGAAAAAGCTTTTGAACAGGTAAAACCAGTTCCTAATTCAGTACTAAGATTAGAAAATTTCTTTGATCTACAAGATAAATTTAGGTCTGTCCCTAATTGTAAAAGTAACAGTTCTCGAATGAGGTATGAAACCATAAATTTAGGAACAGAACTAAATCCCCAAACTATAAATCTTGGAGTAGATTGCAACCCTGTAGAAAAAACAGCTTTTATAAAATTGTTTAATGAATTTAAAGATGTCTTTTCCTGGACATATGACAACTTGAAAAACTTCAACACATAAGTCATGCAACATATAATTCCAATTAAACAGGAGTCAAAACCTTTCCAACATAAGTTAAGGAAATATCACCTGTCATTAGAACCAACAATCAAAAGGGAACTGAATAAATTATTAGTTGCCAAGATTATTTTCCCCATCAGACATACTCAATGGGTAGCAAACTTAATTCCAGTTAGGAAGAAAAACAGGGATATTAGATTATGTGTAGATTTTATAAATCTGAATAAGCCTTCTGAAAAGGATAATTACCCATTTCCTCCTATGGAACAAATTCTTCAAAAGGTGTCTAGGTCTGAGATATTGTCTCTCCATGATGGTTTCTCAGGATACAACCAAATATTGGTTTCCCTAGATGATCAATTGAAAACTGTTTTTAGAACTCCATGGGGAACATATGCTTACCGCAAGATGCCCTTTGGGTTAATCAATGCAGGAGCAACCTTTCAACGAGCAATGGATATTGCTTTTAGAGGCTTAATTAATCATTCAGTTGTTGTCTACTTGGACAATGTTACTGTATATTCTAAACATCAACTTGATCATCTTAATCATCTTAATCATCTTAGAAAAGTATTTGAACGATGTAGAAAATTTGGAATATCCTTAAATCCTAAAAAGACAATATTTGCTGTTTTGAGAAGGTATTCTATTAGGATGTGTGGTTTCAAAGCATGGAATCATGATTGATCCTGAAAGAACCCGAGCCATTTCAAATATAACCTATCCTTCTAGCAAGAAAGCAATGCAATCATTTCTCGATAAGATAAATTTTGTTAGAAGATTCATTCCGAGTTTTTCCGAGATCATATGCCCTTTGTAGAAAATGATCAAGAAAGATGCTGTTTTTAATTGGGGACAAACTGAAAAAGAATCATTTCAAAATTTTTTAGAAGCCATCTCAGAAGCTCCTAGCCTTCTAAGCCCGAATTTTAATAAAGGTTTCATATTGTATAGTTTTGCTTCTGATATTTCATATGCAGCTATTTTAACCCAATTAAATCAGCGGAATAATGAAGTCCCAATCTCCTTCATGAGTTCAAATTTTAAAGGTGCTGAAATTAATTATCATGAAGTTGATAAATAAGCTTTTGTTGTTTTTAAGGCTGTTAAACATTTTCATCCATATTTATTGAAATCTAAAACAAAAATAATCGTCCCTTATTCCTCAGTCAGAAACTTGTTAGTGCAAAAGGACTTAGGTGAGAAAAGAGCACCTTGGATGACATTCCTTCAAGAGTATGACTTAGAAATTAAACCCTCAACGATAATCAAAGGTCAAGGATTATGTAAATTAGCTGCTGAAGCTGCTCATTTACCTAATGATAAAGCTGAAACTGTCATTGATGAGGTTTTACTTACCAGAGAAATTTATTTTTATCCACCACCTCAAGATTCCTGGTATACAGACTTAAGAATACTTTTGGAAATATGGACTTCCCCTGATTACTTAGAACCAAAAAATAAAAGAGCACTTAGATTGAAGGCTACTCCTTATTTATTAATTGATAATGTCCTTTTTCTGAGAAATTCAGACGGAGTATACCTTCGATGTCTAGATAAAGGTGAAACAGACGTAAATCTGAAAGAATTACATTCTGGACCAGCAGGCTACTGCACACAAAATTCTGCGGGCTGGTTATTATTGGCCCACCTTGTTTTGAGATTCCTATACTTTTGTCAGAAAATGCCAAGAATGTCAGCTTGCTGTAGGAAGGGTTAAAAAACCTGCTTTTCCTTTACAACCTATTTCAACTGAAAGACCCTTTCAGCAATGGGGTATTGATATAGTAGGGCCAATAAATCCTCCCTCATCCATGCAACAGAAATATATAATAACTGCAACCGATTATTTTACTCGTTAGGCGGAAGCTGCACCATTAAAGGTTGTAAATACCAATCAGGTTATATTATTTTTAGAATTCTTTATCATAACAAGATTTGGAATTCCAGATTCCCTTGTCTTTGATAATGCTTCATATTTTTCATCAATTGAGTTAACTCAGTTTGCTTTAGAGAAGGGAATAAGAATCAGGTATTCAGCTAACTACCATCCCCATGGGAATGGTCTAGCTGAATCAACAAAGAAAAATTTATTGAAAATTCTCAAAAGAACTATTTCAGTTCACCATCACAATTGTCATACAAAATTGGTCAATGCCCTTTGGGCAGATAGAGTAACTCCTAAGGCTGCGATCGGTAACTCACCATTCTTCTTAGTATATGGAAATGAAGCTATTTTACCACCAAATTTGTTCTTACCTTCATTACAGTTAGCTCAGTCTGTTCAAGATGAAGAATGTCCAGCAATGGAAAAGAGAATTAATACTTTGCTAAAACTGGAAGAAGAACGAGAAAAGTCAAAACAAGACTTTACAAAACATTAACAGATCGTGAAATTGTGGTTTGACCAATCCTTCAGTTCTAATCAAGAATTTTAGGTGGGAGACTTAGTTTTAAAATGGGATAAAGTTCACAAGGAAAAGGGAGATCATACTAAGTTTCAGAAACTGTGGTTAGTTCCCTTTGTTATTTCTGAGAAAATTGGTCCAAGTACCTTTCGATTGCAAACACTTGAAGGTTAGTCCGAAGCATTCCCAGTGAATGGGCTGATTCTGAAAAAATATTTCTGTTAATATTTTCTGACTTAAAATGTATATAATTTGTTGGTTGTTTGTAAATATATGTTTTTACACATAAACTATGATTACTGTTTGTAAATAAATTTATGTTGTGTATATAAACTGAATTATAGTCCATAGAATTAAGGATGATGAGCAATTCATAAAACTTTTATAACTTTCAAGCATCATTCTGTTATTTTTTAGTTTTAATTCTGTTAAGTCAAAAATTTCAGATTTTCAAATTTTTGTATATAATCAGTCAGTAATTTTTAGTTAACAGCTGTAGGAATAAATGTAAATAAATAAGTCAGTTTGCTCATAAGTCTGAAAAATTATGATACTAGACTGAAATCTTTTAAAATTTGTTCAGGATGATCAAATTTTCTTAAATCTGTAAAATACCTTTATTTTTTTTATTTGTAAGTGTTTCTCAGATTATTCCTTATCTTTTTATTTTCTTATAAAAGTGGGAATATCTTATTTAATATCTTCTTCAAAGCTTGTACTTTTGAAAAACTCTTACAATCCTCTATCATCAGTCTTCAGAAGTATTTACAAACTGAAAACTATTTAGGATTTGTTTCAGTCAATAAAATGCTAAAATGAGAGATGAAAGGTCTTAGTAATAAGCCGGTCTGATCATAATCACAAATATCACTAGTATGACACTATTAAGAAACTAGTAATGGATTTTGGTTCAAAAACCAAAAGATAAGGGGTCTCATCACAAGCCAGCTGATTCATTTTTCGGTGATATTAATGACCGACATTACCATTTGGTCACCATGCTGGGTAATGATCTCTCATTTTATAAAATTTAAAAGATGAAATAGAAAGAAAAAATTAATTTTGACTGACGAATAGGAGGTCTCATCACGAGCCGGCCTAGTCATGATCATCAGTGCTGTCTGGGATAACTTCATTTCTGATCACCAGGGTGATGGCTTTTGATTTAAAAATTAAAAGACAAGTGGTCTCATCACGAGCCGGCTTGCTTATTTTAGACAGCTCTCGTGAATGATACTATCACATTGGGACACCATACCTACATAGTAGTCTTCAGTCAGAATGATTGTTTAAAGAAAAGAAAAGCAAACAAAAGAAAAATTATTATGTTTATGCAACAGATTCTGGGAAGTTTTCAGAAAAGTAGATTTCTATACTCTATACTGATGGTGCAGGTTATTATTACTATGAAGCACTTTGTTTCGATCAAGATATTTTTAAGTTTATCCCTAACTAAATATCTGTTGCAAAAAATGGAATATTTCTAAGTTATACTTATGAGTATGAATAAAATAATGGTTTTTGTTCAGATAAAGAATTTTTGACTATTTTTAATAAGTTTTGAGATTTTGTTTATATCATTTATAAGTTGTATGAGCAAAGATAACTGGTTTGCTCAGGTTGTCGCCATTTGTTGGCAGTCATCAACAACCCCTTCATTTTTTATTCAGATGAAGGGAGATCAGCTCTCTTTTAAAATTACAAAGGAGTGCCTTCGGAATCTTTGATTCTGAAGGTACTCTCAATTGGAGAAAAGTTAAATGACGTGTTAGAAGTTGATGAAAACAAGTTCATAAACTTGGCAACTACCAGCTGTCAATTTAATAAGTCAGTTTCATAAATTTTTATATAATCGATTTAATCATTAAGTTAAATTTTTTTCGACTATATATGACTTAAGAAACTCAAAAGTATAGTATGCCATAGGAAACTAAACGAAACACATTTTGAGCTGAATATGGATGAGGTATTATGAGTTCTAAACTCCTAGAACTAATGAATGACTTATTAAATTAAAACTTTATTAAACCTAAAGTTCATATTTCATGTAATGCCTTACCATGACTTTGTAAAATTGTATATATGTAGTTAGTAAATAAATGACTATCATATAGGAATTTTCATATATTATAGTTTTACAACTTAGTGTCCTATCAAATTCGATGTAAGATATTAATTGATGGGATTTTGGGAAAGTTTTAAAAATAGATCTACGAAATTTTATGTATATACGTGGTGTTAAGTCAGTAAATTTTTTTTTCAATTTTGGTTTGACTTCTTAAATTTTTGGTTTGTTTTTTCATTTTTCAATTAAGCCTTTGTTTTAAGTCTTATTTTTACTTTCCTTTAGGAACTCTTTGGATGATTAGATAGTTTTTGAGATTACTTTTTATAGGTTTTATTTGAATTTTTTTGGTCTTTTGCATTTCAAAGGGGTTTAAAGAAAGGTCATTATATAAAATTTTTGATTCATTAATGTTTATTTGGAGAGTACTTAGACTTAATTTTCACCCTAGCAGCTTTTAACCCTCCTACAAATTAGCAGAAAGCTAAAAAATAGCGAAATTTTAACACTGGACATATTCTTGTAGCGCTGGACAAAGATTTTACAAAGGGCGTGCTACAAGAATATCGCGGCCTTTGGTTTTCCTGATTTTCAAGCAAAAATTTGGCATTTTCCTGAATGTTGAATGGCTAATCATTTATTGTGAAGTGTTTATTGCGTGTTGGTTAAAGAATTATGATAAAAACAGGTGCTTCTACGTTGTGAGGGAATCATGGTCATCGTGAACCCAAAGGCAGTTGATTTTGATAGGTAGCAGCTGAAACTGAGTTTTATGTGATGGGTTGTTACTTGCATGCATAATTCGAAGATGAAGGACTTAGTGGAGCAATCATAGACGCTAGAAAACCGGACATTGCTGCTGAATAACAAAGGGAAGGTTTGGTTAGAGAGGATCGTATCTTTAACCTTTTCAGTCTCTGTAAAGAATTTAAGATGGAGAAATAAAGATTAAAAACCCCACACATACATAAATGCATTCGTGTTCACGTCCAAGGCAAGAACGACACACAATCCTTGACGTCGCCCCTGTGGTTTCGAAATCAAACAGATAGCCAAGAAAAAGGAGAATTAACGTTAGCAGTAGAGACGTCTAAGGTTATTGCGCAACATTTTGCAGGAAATTGATGGAACAACTCATGAACTTCATCATCCGTCTTCCCAGAGCTGAATATAGTCCCACACATGATTTACTAGAGTAGGAATTTGTTCTTAAAGGACGCACATTTCGGCGCAAAGATTTGGAGATTACTAATGAACATGGGCATGTCTTGAAGTGCAGCCATTACATGCCACACCCAATACCTGAATCCAGAGCATTAGCATGTGTAATTTACTGTCATAGAAACATGTGATAAACAATGAGTGCAGAGCATATGCCAGTGAAGCCGTCATGATTTTGTTTCCTTCGTATATTACAGTGTTCACCCTTGAATTTTTCTGGCTCTAGACTATCAGATGAAAGAGGAACAAGTATTCTTACACCATCCTGTATGTTGGAAGTTTTGAAACAATTGAAATAACAGTTACAAAATTGCTTCTGAAATCATATTATGATATTGTCAGGAAAAACATTCAAGATTTGGTCCCTAAAACAATCATGCACTTCTTGGTAAACCATTCAAAACGGGATTTATATGGAGTTTTTATCAGGAAACTATATAGAGAGAATTTGTTTGAAGAAATGCTGCAAGAAAGGGAAGAGATAGCTGTCAGGAGACACCTCAGCGCTGAATTTTTCTAGGTCCTACAGCAAGCAGTAAGGACATTGGATGAGTTACCTCTGGATGCTGGTGCATCATCAAGAAGTTCAAACACAGCCATAAATGCAACGGGCTTACCTAGGGTCCAAGGTCTTACGCCTTCCATCTATGCAATGACCAATGGTGATTTGAGTGGACGAGGGTACCAGTCTCCAAGTTCATCATATATGGGCTCACCAAGAAGTACAAACTCTCGAAAGTCTTCTCACTCTGGAGAGAAGCCATCTCCATTGAACTCAAACATGGTGGCTAATGGTGTTGGACAAATTTCAAATTTAGGAGCAGGTTACCCCACTATCAATCCATGAACAGCTCGAGTTACAACTTGTAGAATTGGTTCTCTTATTTTCAAAGGATTTGGTTGGTCTAATTATTGGGTGAAAATTGTAGTTTTGCTTGTTGATAAACAGTGAGCACTCATGACAAGACACACTGTCAGTCACAGCCATGACTGAGTGTGCACTTCAGGCACATTTCTCAAGGTTGGAGTTGCCAATCAGTGACTATGTAACAGAACTAAAATCTGTTTTGGATCAAAGTATTTGAATCATTCAAGCTATGATTGATGTATTTGCCAATAGTGGATGGCTCAAGAGTGCCTTAAAAGATCTATGTATCTTATGCAAATGGTTTTGCAGGGATTATGGTTTGAGAAGGACTCCTCCTTGTTGATGTTACCAAACATGAATGATGATCTAATCAAAAATTCAGCAACAGAATGGGATTAGACTATTGCAACAGTTATTTGAATTGCCAAAATCTTCTTTGCAAAAATTATTGCAATTAGTTCTTACACAATCTAAACTGTCAGAACTGCTCCAGGTGTTGGAACGCTTTCCTCAAATGCAAATGAAATGTAACCTCCAAAAGATAGAATCAGGTCGGGAACAAAACTTGTATCTTCTTGATATCAAACTAAGAGGAACAAAGATTGGCTCAAGAGCTTTTGCACCTCGTTTCCCAAACATAAAAGATGAGGCATGGTGGTTAGTTCAAGCAACACAAAAACATGGGAACCATATGCCCTAAAAAGAGTAAGTTTTAGTGATCATCTAACCACTAGCATGGTCATCTCTTCTCATCAATTGAACCTCGAGGGAACACATATAACCCTGTCAAAGTTTAAAAACTGTGCATGTTATGATGTTCAAAATTCATAAGCCTGCTACTAATGCAAAATGTGATGAAGGAGCTGGACATTTGAGATAGTGTGAAGACCTAGATAGCCTGAAGACCTAGTTTAAGTGCATACTAGAAGACTGATCAGTTTGGCTTTGAAGTAAAGATTGAAACAGAAAATGGACAGAGCATTAGTTCAATGAGGAGTTTGAGTAGCCTATGATCTAAAGCTCATTTCACCTTATAAAAAACAAAGAATCAGTAAAGGAAACTTGCAGCAGAGATTATGTCTACAAAGTCTTACTGTGCAGAGGTTGTTCCTAAAGCGATACTAGAAGGGTTCAAGGGTTAATCTTGGTATTATTACACAGGTTTATTATGCATGCCAGAGATGGTCAATGGTCAGTGGTTTTCCATGACAGACTTAATGCCAGTTAAATTTTACTCACAAGCAGAAAATGACACCATGGTTTTTCAATATCAACAAAGTCTGAAGATGTATGAGACAGTAGAAACAGAATTCTGCTCTATTTTTCCTGTTTTGAGTCATTGAAGTAAAATGTTGACCAAGAGCTAAGGGAGAATAATTTTTGAACCAAAAGAGCTTTTTGTTCATAAGATTCCCATATAAAAAAACCTCTCTCAGTTTTGGAACATCTGTCAAGGGTTGAAAGATTCAATTAAATGTTTGCAGCCTATTTTTCAGGGAGTTTAAATATTCAATATTTTCCTGTTTTAGTGTTCATTTTGCGGGGCCAATTCTGATCGATTGGAGATGAATTTTGAAAAAACAAGAGAGTTTTTTGTCCATAATGGATCCGTATACACAAACCTCTCTTAGTTTTTACACAGGTGTCACCAATTAAGAGATATGGAAGCTTCTTTGAAACCTATTTTCCAGAAATTCGCCATATTTGCGAGGAATCTGTTTTGCTATTTTTAGTAAATTAGTTGAGTTAGTTAGTTGTAACTGCTGGGTAGTTTCAATTTCGACCTAATGAAGGGGTGATGGAACTAATTCTTTGTAACTATTTAGAGAGGTGGAAAAGACACTTTAGGGGTTCTGGATTTTGGGAGCATCAGGAGGTCTGCTAGCTGCTTGTACTATCAGACTTGTTCAGAGAACTGGTACTGTAACTCTCATATACATTTACTGATGAAATAATGTGATATATGACTCTTTCCCCCACATTTTTTCTATGTTGGCTTTGTTATTGAGCATGTTTTGCTTCTTAAATGGTAATTTCATTGCTAGTTGATGTCTTTTTCTGGTAATGCTTATCTTTTAATGTATAAACCACAGCATAGTATCTTTGTTGGATTTTTGTGATATGTTTGAGCATCTTTATCAGTTTATGTCTATGATTTAGTTGTTTCTTTTACTCTGAATGTATTCCCTGCATGATCTTAAATCTTACAACCAAAAACACATAAACAAAACCCTAAACCCTAGTTTGAATTGAGTTTTTTCTCTTGAGATTGTGTTGGCTTGTTACCCTAGCCTTAGTAACAATTTCTAACACAAACATCTTTGGCGCCGTTGCCAGGGACGAAACTGAAGCATATCTTCCCTGGGACACTCATCTATTTTCCTGGTTTGAGAGGTGAACTTGAACCAGCATTTTTGAAGGCTATTTTCACCAAAAAGTTTGACAGAGTGGCTGCTAGAAGAATTAGAAGGTATCAGTCATGCTTAGCTTTATACAGCCTTGATTAATTTGAGCTACTGTCACTCCTTTCTCTTTCTGAGAAGAAGAAATAAAATCTCTCTTGACAAATTGATTGGCGACTCCACTATTTCAAAATGTACGGGCCCATGTCCATGGAAGCTATTGTGGCTCGAAGGTTTGCACCTTTCAATTTTTCTGATATTCCAAGTTTTCCAAATCCAGTACCTACTATGGATGTTTGGGGAGATTGTCTTCCACGGTTTAGAGAAAACATAGAGGATAACCCATCAGATCACCTTATCAAATTTCATCAATGTATGGTCCAGCTAAATATCCAGCATGAAGATGTGCTCATGAAGATGTTCATGTATTCATTTGAGCGAGATGCACGAGATTGGTATTTTTCTCTTCCTGCTGCTAGTTTCTCCTCATTGAATGAATTCCACACATGCTTTCGGAAGCGTTGTAAGTATCTGTACCCAGCTGAACTCTTTTTAAAAGACTGTTGTGAGCAGGCTGATGTTTATTATACAATTTCTTTTTTAAAGAACCATGATGATGAGTACAGTCAAGAGTTCAAAACATGTCATAAAGAAGTTGAAGATTCAGAATTGGTTGAAGATGAGAATGTAACATTTTTAGATACTACTGTAAAGGAAGAGGATATTGATGATCTACAGGATGATGGCCATAGTATAGATACTTCAAACAGTTATACATCCACTACCTTAGATTCTTATCAAGATCATATTGCCTCCTTTGAAAAATTGAAATATGATGAACAGATTGAAAGTTCAACAGGTGAAAGTATTAGAGCAACAATAGATGTTGAGAGCAGCCCACATCTTCCAGATTTGCAGACCAGAGAAAATTGCAATATCTATGCGGAACAAAATTTGCAGGGACTGCCTAATCTTCAGTTTGAAAACTAGAAATATATTCTTTCTCCTTATGAATATTCTATTTCAAATTATGATGAGCAACGAGGTGGGGATTTTCCAAATCTGTTTCATGATGTTATTTTTGATCCTGTTATTCAAGAAGCTTCATCTCTGTCATTAGGATCTTATCTTGATTCTCCTATATTCGACCAAGATGGTGATGAGAAAGAAAATGATAAGGTTTGTGAAGACTCATTTTTTATTCAAAATTCATCTAGCTTTTCTTTTCAGCCGAGAGATGATCAAAAGAGTATTGATGCTTGTCATAAATATGTTGAACATCTTTCTAGTCTTGATATATCCTGCAAAGATATGATTATTGGAAAGGAAATTGCTTGCTGTGTCCAGCCAGCATATCATCTTGATGAAACCAGATTACAGGAATATCAGCAGGAAGCAGTTGTTTCTTTTGTTTGCAGAAATGAGAGTTATGTTGTTAAGGAAGATCTTCATGATACAAATGGTTATAATGAGAATTATATATCTGTAGGTGCATCAGATCTTATCTCTGTTGCACATACTACCTTTGATTTGTATGAACAATCAGTTACAAAAGAGGATTGTTTTCAAATTTTTGAAGAGGTTTCTTATGACATTTTTTCTCCTGTGATTCGTGAGAAGGATTTGAAGATTGCCTGTCTTTCTTTACCAGATACAGAAGTTTTTTGTTCACCTATCTTTGATGAGTATGCTGCTGAAGAGAATATTCTACATTATGATCAAGAAATTGCTGATTCACATCACGATAGCCATGAGGATGCTATTAACATTGAATCAAATTCAGTTGTTAAAGATGACTGTCATGATGATCAGATTGTTTCTTTCGAAATTTTTAAAGATGATGATCAGATTACTCCTTTTGAAAACTTTGAACACATTGAGCATACTGGCATATTAGCAAGTAATAGTTTCACATCTACAGAAGATAATGAGGGCAGCGTTCAGTTTTCAGATGTGCAGACACAGGGAAATAGCATCAAATCTGAAGACGAGCAGAAAGTTTCAGATCAGAAATTCAATTTGTATTTTCCTTTAGCAGAGATCAAGCAGTTTACATTCAGTATTGAAGATTGTGAAGGAAAAGAAGAGTAGTCGCAACACAGTCAATTGGAACAACAGATCAAGGAGATATTCTTTTATTATTTTGAAGACCCTGTTGCTGACTTTTTAGATTCTCTCAGCAGCGTAGATGTTAAGATATTTCTGTTGGAAGGAAATTGTCTTTATCATTTACTCAATCTTCTTTTCTGTATGATATGGCCTTCATTACTTTTCGGGTCATGATTCAGCAAGGTGCCTGTAAATCGGTTTCTGACATGGCTTCATTGGAAGAATGCTTTTACTTGATCATTCTACTCCTAATGGTTAGATGTAGGATTAGACAGAGGAATAAGCTCTTCCTATGAGCAGTTAGATCTTTTTCAGTTATGTTCAGTTCATGAATAAGCAGAGCAGGCTGCATGTAAGCTACAGATGGGACACAGGTTTGCAGAGGGATCAGTACAGAAGGCTTGATGACTCCATATCCCAATAGAAGTTTACATACAGGTAGATAGAAGACAGAAGGAACTGGTCTACAGGTTCTTGAAGCCTCATAGGGAGGACTTCATCCCGCAGCTGGAGCCAGATGTTAAGTCAGTAAATTTTTCCTTCAATTTTGGTTTGACTTCTTAAATTTTTGGTTTGTTTTTTCATTTTTCAATTAAGCCTTTGTTTTAAGTCTTATTTTTACTTTCCTTTAGGAACTCTTTGGATGATTAGATAGTTTTTGAGCTTACTTTTTATAGGTTTTATTTGATTTTTTTTGGTCTTTTGCATTTCAAAGGGGTTTAAAGAAAGGTCATTATATCAAATTTTTGATTCATTAATGTTTATTTGGAGAGTACTTAGACTTAATTTTCACCCTAGCAGCTTTTAACCCTCCTACAAATTAGCAGAAAGCTAAAAAATAGCGAAATTTTAACACTGGACATATTCTTGTAGCGCTGGACAAAATTTTTACAAAGGGCGCACTACAAGAATATCGCGGCCTTTGGTTTTCCTGATTTTCAAGCAAAAATTTGGCATTTTCCTTAATGTTGAATGGCTAATCTTTTATTGTGAAGTGTTTATTGCGTGTTGGTTAAAGAATTATTATAAAAACAGGTGCTTCTACGTTGTGAGGGAATCGTGGTCATCGTGAACCCAAAGGCAGTTGATTTTGACAGGTAGCAGCTGAAACTGAGTTTTATGTGATGGGTTGTTACTTGCATGCATAATTCAAAGATGAAGGACTTAGTGGAGCAATCATAGCCGCTAGAAAACCGGACATTGCCGCTGAAGAACAAAGGGAAGGTTTGGTTAGAGAGGATCGTATCTTTAACCTTTTCAGTCTCTGCAAAGAATTTAAGATGGAGAAATAAAGATTAAAAACCCCACACATACATAAATGCATTCGTGTTCACGTCCAAGGCAAGAATGACACATAAGCCTTCACGTCGCCCCTGTGGTTTCGAAATCAAACAGATGGCCAAGAAAAAGGAGAATTAACGTTAGCAGCAGAGACGTCTAAGGTTATTGCACAACATTTTGCAGGAAATTGATGGAACAGCTCATGAACTTCATCATCCGTCTTCCCAGAGCTGAATATAGTCCCACACATGATTTACTAGAGCAGGAATTTGTTCTTAAAGGACGCACACTTCGGCGCAAAGATTTGGAGATTACTAATGAACATGGGCATGTCTTGAAGTGCAGCCATTACATGCCACACCCAATACCTGAATCCAGAGCATTAGCATGTGTAATTTATTGTCATAGAAACAGGTGATAAACAATGAATGCAGAGCATATGCCAGTGAAGCCGTCATGATTTTGTTTCCTTCGTATATTACAGTGTTCACCCTTGATTTTTTCTGGCTCTAGACTATCAGATGAAAGAGGAACAAGTATTCTTACACCATCCTGTATGTTGGAAGTTTTGAAACAATTGAAATAACAGTTACAAAATTGCTTCTGAAATCATATTATGATATTGTCAGGAAAAACATTCAAGATTTGGTCCCTAAAACAATCATGCACTTTTTGGTAAACCATTCAAAACGGGATTTATATGGAGTTTTTATCAGGAAACTATATAGAGAGAATCTGTTTGAAGAAATGCTGCAAGAAAGGGAAGAGATAGCTGTCAGGAGACACCTCAGCGTTGAATTTTTCTAGGTCCCACAGCAAGCAGTAAGGACATTGGATGAGTTACCTCTGGATGCTGGTGCGTCATCAAGAAGTTCAAACACAACCATAAATGCAACGGGCTTACCTAGGGTCCAAGGTCTTACGCCTTCCATCTATGCAATGACCAATGGTGATTTGAGTGGATGAGGGTACCAGTCTCCAAGTTCATCATATATGGGCTCACCAAGAAGTACAAACTCTCGAAAGTATTCTCACTCTGGAGAGCAGCCATCTCCATTGAACTCAAACATGGTGGCTAATGGTGTTGGACAAATTTCAAATTTAGGAGCAGGTTACCCCGCTATCAATCCATGAACAGCTTGAGTTACAACTTGTAGAATTGGTTCTCTTATTTTCAAAGGATTTGGTTGGTCTAATTATTGGGTGAAAATTGTAGTTTTGCTTGTTGATAAACAGTGAGCACTAATGACAAGACACACTGTCAGTCACAACCATGACTGAGTGTGCACTTCAGGCACATTTCTCAAGGTTGGAGTTGCCAATCAGTGACTATGTAATAGAACTAAAATCTATTTTGGATCAAAGTATTTGAATCATTCAAGCTATGATTGATGTATTTGCCAATAGTGGATGGCTCAAGAGTGCCTTAAAATCTCTATGTATCTTATGCAAATGGTTTTGCAGGGATTATGGTTTGAGAAGGACTCCTCCTTGTTGATGTTACCAGACAAGAATGATGATCTAATAAAAAATTCAGCAACAGCATGGGATTACACTATTGCAACAGTTATTTGAATTGCCAAAATATTCTTTGCAAAAATTATTGCAATTAGTTCTTACACAATCTAAACTGTCAGAACTGCTCCAGGTGTTGGAACGCTTTCCTCAAATGCAAATGAAATGTAACCTCCAAAAGACAGAATCAGGTCGGGAACAAAACTTGTATCTTCTTGATATCAAACTAAGAGGAACAAAGATTGGCTCAAGAGCTTTTGCACCTCGTTTCCCAAAGATAAAAGATGAGGCATGGTGGTTAGTTCAAGCAACACAAAAACATGGGAACGATATGCCCTAAAAAGAGTAAGTTTTAGTGATCATCTAACCACTAGCATGGTCATCTCTTCTCATCAATTGAACCTCGAGGGAACACATATAACCCTGTCAAAGTTTAAAAACTGTGCATGTTATGATGTTCAAAATTCATAAGCCTGCTACTAATGCAAAATGTGATGAAGGAGCTAGACATTTGAGACAGTGTGAAGACCTAGATAGCCTGAAGACCTAGTTTAAGTGCATACTAGAAGACTGATCAGTTTGGCTTTGAAGTAAAGATTGAAACAGAAAATGGACAGAGCATTAGTTCAATGAGGAGTTTGAGCAGCCTATGATCTAAAGCTCATTTCACCTTATAAAAAACAAAGAATCAGTCAAGGAAACTTGCAGCAGAGATTATGTCTACAAAGTCTTACTGTGCAGAGGTTGTTCCTAAAGCGATACTAGAAGGGTTCAAGGGTTAATTTTGGTATTATTACACAGGTTTATTATGCATGCCAGAGATGGTCAATGGTCAGTGGTTTTCCATGACAGACTTAATGCCAGTTAAATTTTACTCACAATCAGAAAATGACACCATGGTTTTTCAATATCAACAAAGTCTGAAGATGTATGAGACAGTAGAAACAGAATTCTGCTCTATTTTTCTTGTTTTGAGTCATTGAAGTAAAATGCTCACCACAAGCTAAGGGAGAAGAATTTTTGAAAACCAAAAGAGGTTTTTGTTAATAAGATACCCATATACAAAAACCTCTCTCAGTTTTTACAAAGGTGTCACCAATTAATAGATATGGAAGCTTCTTGGACACCTATTTTCCAGAAATTCGCCATATTTGCCAGGAATCCGATTTGCTATTTTTAGTAAATTAGTTGAGTTAGTTAGTTAATGTAACTGCTGGGTAGTTTCAATTTCGACCTAATGAAGGGGAGATGGAACTACTTCTTTGTAACTATTTAGAGAGGTGGAAAATACACTTTAGGGGTTCTGGATTTTGGGAGCATCAGGAGGTCTGCTAGCTGCTTGTACTATCAGACTTGTTCAGAGAACTGGTACTGTAACTCTCATATACATTTACTGATGAAATAATGTGATATATGAATCTTTCCCCCAAATTTTTTCTATGTTGGCTTTGTTATTGAGCATGTTTTGCTTCTTAAATGGTAATTTCATTGCTAGTTTATGTCTTTTTCTAGTAATGCTTATCTTTTAATGTATGAACCACAGCATAGTATCTTTGTTGGATTTTTGTGATATGTTTGAGCATCTTTATCAGTTTATGTCTATGATTTAGTTGTTGCTTTTACTCTGAATGTATTCCCTGCATGATCTTAAAGCTTACAACCAAAAACACATAGACAAAACCCTAAACCCTAGTTTGAATTGAGTTTTTTCTCTTGAGATTGTGTTGGCTTGTTACCCTAGCCTTAGTAACAATTTCTAACACAAACAGGTGGCATTAATATTAAATCAATTCATTAGTTAGTGTTCATACAAAGCATTAGGGTATATGATTTCTATACTATATCGCCTTGATCATTACCACCTTTCATGCTAAAACTAGAGAAGATCATTAATTGACAGAGTTTACAAGATCCACGTGTCAAATTAATAATCCCTGCTACTCAGATCGCTGCGTTGGCATAGAGATGTGGCCTACACCGAATACTTAACTAACAACTGTGAATATATTGATGATTCGTATCCTCGGGATTTAATGCTGAGAGTCATTCCATTTTGTAATGATGTACGTGCTCATTATGACCACTGTGTGTAATCAATGTTCTGGTTTATGATCCATCAATCAAACGATCCCTGATATATCGACTTGGGTAAGTTTACTGCTAGTCATGGCTAAGTCATGGTTAAGCATGCATATATCATAACAGAACGTTGGATATAACATCCATCATCGCTAAGTTCAGCTTAATGGCTAAATTTAGAGCCCCCATGTCTATCAGATTCGAAGCATGTGAAGTTTTGATTTCGTAGCATGTCATGCACTTGGATACCTATCCCCTCCCTCTTCACATTTCCATTCTTTCCATTTTGAAACCAGGATAATGTTGATGAAACTATGGCTCCTCTAAACCATTTCGAAATCTCAGGTTCAGAGCTCATAGAAACAGAGGAGAAGGTAGCCTTACGATTTGAGAAAGTGGGGCGGGGTCAGTTCTTTAAGTGTTTTGACGGCCATCATGCAGAGGTAACCAAACTGTTTTCCTTAAATTTCAAAGAAGACGTTGTGCATATCGGGGGTTTTAAGTTCATCATTAATGAAGAAAAAATCACAGAGGTGAAAAAGCTCCCGCAAGTTGGAGAGCGCTTGTTCAAAGGTGGTAAGGTTAATAAGAAAATGTGTTTATCTTTGCTGCCGCCATTACCAGATAATACAAAACTGAAGATAGGGGTCCCTGTCAAGTTCCTGAATCCTGAGTGGCGATCCTTCTACAAAATTCTGGTCAGGTATGTGTCCTGCGATGGACGTTTCTCTCATTTACACTATTACCACTTAAGACTCCTATTAGCATTACAGGGCTGTAGGCTTAATCTACCATTTTACCTGTGGCAAAGTTTAAAAAAGATGTCGCATGCGGTTCAAAGTTTTGATAACCCTAATAGAAGTTTATTTCACCATGGGTTGGTCAAAATCATACTACAGCATCAATTGTAATTGAATGGTAAATCATGGGATGCATTTTTAACCGAATGTCACTTGGGGCCGACTCAATATTGGCCGAACCCCTCTCCAAAAACCCACCGGAAATGAAAGGCTGCTAAGCCTGAGGTCAATAACGTTCCTAAGACTGAATGAGAGGGTAAAAGGCTTGAAGAAGCCAATCTACCCGTAAACGCTGGTATCAGTAATGACAATGTTGATAATTCAGTTCCCTGTTGCTCTAAAGCAGTCTTGAGCTGGCCCCCATCTGATAGATGTCATAGTATTCCTGCAAAAATAGAGGAAAGGTTAACTGAAAGCAAAACTATTAATGTTGTTGATTGTAAAAATCTATCCGAGCCAGATAATCTTTGTAAACATGGCAAAGAGTCTCTGTATAAACTAGATCATCTAGCACAAGTATGCTGCGATAAAGGAGGATTTGAGTTAGACAGTCGTGTGTTTTCGAGGAGGGTTACTAGAAGTATGTACAATTTCCTTACAATTTTAGTCCCTATGGCTAATTGACAGGATACTCAGCCTGCAGTTGTCCATATTGAGGACGATGTTCCATCATTGGTCCATGACACTATTCATGTAAATAATCCCACTTTTATAAAGGATAATGGTGCAGAATTGGGTAAGGCCAAGGTCACTCCATCATGTATGGACACCTATATTTTAGACCCTGAACCGTCTTTTATCAGTCCTCAGTCATCTGGTCAAAACAATGAGAACCCTAATCTTCCTTAGCTAGCCAATTCTGGTCACGAAAATGAAGAAGAAACTCTTTAGCAAGTTCTAGACAAGGCATACCAGACCAAGATTACAGAGTTGAAGGATGAACTTAAGCATTGTCAATCTAATGCAGCATTGATAGAAGAAGAAAATAAGACATTTAGAGAGGAGCTTCTGATTTGGATTAGCAGGTGGAAAGAAATGAATAACAAAAAGAACCAGTATAAAAAGGCCAAAAAATCAATAATAGGTACGAATCAGCTTCTGCTTGAACAAATCGAAAAACAAAAGTTAAAGATTATCAGGCTTAAAGCTAAATTAGCTGAAGCTAGAAGAGTAGTCAATCTTCAAAGTAAAACTTGATGGTTATGCTCATGGGTTGTTTCATTTTCAAACAGGTAATAAAAGGTTTTGTAATGCATGCTTGTAAAATCGCAGATTTTACAGGCATACATTTAAATTTTAGTTTATTTTGTTATATCTGTTCTAATCAATTTTTTATGAGATGCTTTGTTTGTTTAAATGCAGGTGGATATGTCATCATTCTTCTCCACAGTTACAGGACGATTTCAATATGTTGGTTGGAAGACGTGGCTGTTTATGGAAGATCGGGATTTCAACAATGATCACGAATCTGTCAAGTACCTTTAAACCAACAACTATTCAGGCTAGTTGTTTTTTTGTTTTATTATAGTGATAGGTGTCTGATAAAAGAGATTCGATTCTCTTTGATGGTTATAGGGATCCTATAATTTTGCATGTGGAATTGATGGGAAAACTAGAATCGAAAGGTTGATAGTATTATATAAGTTAGAAGTTTTTAGGAAAGAAAGGAGGAGTGACTGAAGAGGGAGATACTCGAGATATATTTTGTTGCTGGTTTATTTCATTACTGAAGTTGGATATTTGGATGTGGGATGCAATTGGACATCTCCAGATTGATATCATTACTGGTATTGTTTTGTTTGGATATACTCTATATCTCAGTATATTATCTTCTATATTAATATTAATACAGTATGCTTTGTTATACTTGTGTTTAATTACAATTTTCACTTTATCAGCTCAATATTGCATTTGAATTGATATATCATTGTGACTAAAATTTGTTAGTATTTTTGCTATAAATTTAAGCTAGAAGGATATACATTTATGTCTGTAACAATATCATTTGTATTTTTACAGTGATTCTATACTAGACATCATCTTTGATTCAAATAGCTGTGTTGATCATTAATTATTAATTAATTTTAGAAAACTGAAATAATTATTTATTTACAGTTTTTCTGTTCAGTTATTTTATAACAGAGTGACTTATTATGTATGACTTAAATGTTTCTATTTAAATTCTACACTTTGTCTTTTTGTTCATCTTATATTAATTAATAATTAATATAATATTTAAAAAAGCTCTCAGCTGAGATAGAATAGATAGGATAGTTAGAATAGTTCAGATTAAGTTTTGTGTTAATATATATGTTAGTTAACAGCTGTTAAATCGATTTGTGTAATTTTAGCATACTTTTTACAAGTCTTTATATTCAGAAAAACCCTTCAAAAATTGGAGTCTTTCCTTAAGAAAGCAACTATAAGACAATTTAGATAGCTGAAACTAATTATAGGTTTCATTTAGGTAGAAATAACATAGGATAGGTTAGATTTTACTGATTTTAATTTTTCCTTAAGAGAAAAATCAGCTGGTAGGAGGACCATATCCTATGAGGTTTTTCTATTCCAAACACACCGGACGCTGCTTTAAGCTGATTGTGTGGGCATAACCTCCTTGTTGGCCTAGGTCAAAAAATCAGGCCAACAGGTGGGCATAGAAAGGTTCTAGCTACTAAATATTCATATATTCTTGCGTTCACTGGGTTTATCAAACAATTCCGATCTCTTATCTCTCTCCCAATTCAATCCACTCTTGGATTTTTTTGAATGATGGCCATGTGACTTTCAATCATGAAATTCAACTTCTAGCCGTCCAAATTTGAGTCTTCCTATGTATTTTTTGGCCTTTGACAGTCATATTCTCCCCAAGGTTTATGTCTATGGATTCCCAATCGGATTTCACTACTCAAATCAAATTTTAGGAATTTTCACACTCTAAAATGTGGCTTCTTTCTTGGTTGTGATTTATTCATTTTTTCACTACATGGAATGCATAACAGGTTGAGAACTCATGTCTGGTTGTTTAACAATGGAACGAGGATGGTGGAAAACTAATTTCCATTAGGAAATTGACTTTGGGTTCAGGTAAATTAATCCCATACTCAACCATATGAATTTCTAAGTTTTCCCATTCTCCATTAATTCATGATCTAATTTCTCAACTACCTTGTTACAACATAATTAAATATCAACAAGGGAAATCAAGATGGGTTTTCAAGTGACACTTGGAAACAATGGATTCAATCCCACAACCCATTACCTATCCCTAGTGGATACATACAACCCACTCATTTTTTTTTCTTCCATAGTTCTTGGAATTTTATTCGCATTATAAATACTTACACGCTTTAACATTTTCCTATGCCTTACTAGAACATGTCTCACAAAATATAAAATACTTTCCTCTTAAAATTTGAGCATTCACTGGTGGTGGATTGTCCTTGATATCGATGCTAAGATTCATTATACACAATGTTTACATATCGATCCAATCTATTTTAATGGTCAAAATGGGGGTATGACAATACAATCCATGTCTATATTTGTTTGGTGAACTTGGCCTCCTCTACACATGTAATTTTGGTTGTCAAGGTACCCTCTTATCCTTATAGTTCTCAACCATATTAAATTCCCTAAAAGATAACTAGGGGGGATCCATGAGCTTGTATACTAGCCAAAGTGAGTCATTCTCCCTTTCACCATATAATTCAATGCATAAATATCAAAAAACACAAAATATGGTCATCTAATGAGGAACAAACAAAATAAATCATTGATGGGTGTTTGTGCCAAAATACACTACCATCCCAACAAGTTCTAGTGAAATAAGTATGGATAACTCTCACTTACCTTGGTATGGGAGACAAAAATACTTTTGCATCTCACCGAATAATATGCAACCTTTATGCAACATAATTCCAATTTCTCTAAATTCTTGTAAATATAAAAGTTCCATGCCATGAATTGAGAACAAAACTTGGTGGACTCTTCCCATGTTGTTTAGACTTGAATAATTAAGTGAAAAAACATTCTTTTACAATCTTTCAAAATTCTAAAGGATTTATCTAATTTAGCCTTCTTTTTATAGTCCACCAATGGTAGGGTATGAAATAAATGATTCATTATGTCCCATAAATGGGCCATTTTATTTAAATGAAAACATATAAGTATGATGGTGCATTTACTTGGTCCACCAATGCTTCCAACACGTTCTTTATTGTTTTCATTATCTTTGCATATGTTGTAGGGGCATGTTGGATTAATTTATCATTATAGGGGCAGGGAAGGTTGTATACAAGACCATTGCAATCATTCAAGCCAAAGTGTTGATTTTTTTTTGTTGCAACTTTAAGTTTTGTCTTGCCAAAAGTTGGAGCAAAACAGAGAAAAAGAAGCCCATGCCTTCTAATTTACATCTTGTTAAAAGAGGAACAAGAAAAGGAATCAACATACAAACCATTAAAGAAAAAAATAGAGCCAGAACCCAATGCTTTGAATACCAAAAAAAATTAAGGGCCTCTCCATTCAATCATAGACCTTTCCAAAATCAACTTTGATGAAAAAGACATCGAAAACAAAAAAAACCCATGGAGATTTAACTAACCTAAATTTATATTGCAAAAGAGGGTTTCAATTGCAAATTTGTAGAAGTGAGTTGTCAAGAGTGATGGAAAAGCATGCTAATCCTGGAATATGGAGATAAAATAATGGAAGATGGGTTGGAACAAAAGATACCATTTTCCTGGTTAACTAGCTTTACCTTATCCACAAAAAAAATGGATAAAAGAAGAATAAGGAATAATCTATAGGAAATTGCAGTTACTAATTCTGGGAGTCAATAAAGTGGTCAATATCAACCCAAAATCAGAATTAAAGCATTCCTAGGGTATAGATGGAAAGTGTTGACTTTAAGGTGCAACTGGATGCCAACCATCTAGGCCAGTGGGTAGGAAATTAATCAAAATTAATTAATTATCCTAAGTTGTGAGTGGGTTTAATAATATTCCAAAACCCCCCTTTAAGTCTAACTTTATGATGGTATATACATGCATATGGATGCATATAGGTCCCAAAAATAAGGCTATGGTCACCCTTTAACAATTATTATGTCCAAAAAGCTGAGGGAAGAGGCAAAACCACATGGGGAAAATCGTCCCTCAAGAAAGGACATGAGTGGAAAACCAAAAATGCTAAACTGCTACTGATGCTGCTCCAATCTAAATATTGATGTATGGAGGAATATTATTCCTGGGAAGAAGAGAAATATGCTCACGTGGATTAAGAACAATTGCAGGATGGAAATAGGGACCATGTAGAACAACTGATATCCAATGACGTGAAAGCTCTTGAGAGTTGTAATCAGCTCCAATATGATGTAATGACTTGAAATTCAAACCAATAGAGATAAAATCAGCTCTAGATAGGTGAAATATCTATCCACACACATTTATAATGTATCCATCTTCATTTACACAGAGAGAATATGCACAAGTGATAATGTAGGAACATAGAGAGGGCATAATATGAAGGCATGTGAATGAAAAATCTCCATGGTTTATCTAGCATATAAAGAATCCAAAAGATCACATATGAGCATATCAATAGACTCATGGGAATACACTGATAATGAATCCTCTGTGATAGAAAAGGAGGATTTAAGGAGATGTTCAAAATATTCAAGGAGGATCCGAGGATTGATGCCAAGAACAAAGGAGGAGATGTAGAAGCGCATGATATCAAGTATGGTGAGTGGTATGACAGAAATAAACCTTAATATGGCTAAGAAAACATCCAGGAAGACACTAGGTTGTGCACCATCAATGAGAGAGGTATACACAAAGTGTGAAGGATATGACACATAGATCTCAGAATCTATGATAGAAGACATAAAGAACAATAAATGTGTGAGTGAATCAGTAACAATAGAAATAGCAGCTCCATTAGTCACTTTTTTTTCATCATCAACATCACAAGAAGATGAATCAACTTCAAGAGACACAGGAAATGATGGCTCTTCAATATTTGCTTCTTGATTGAAGAAGGAAGCATTCAAATCAAAGAGGGTAGAAGCAACAAGAGCTGTATCAGAGACTTCTTCATCATAAATAACTTCATCAGGGAATGTATAGGACAATACATCTTGAGAGAGAGCACATGAGGAGATGTTGGGTTTGCTCCATGCTTCATATTCTTCTTCCTGCATACCAAAAGGTTTGTCCAAATTGTTCCAAAGCTCAAATGGATACTCAATGAAATCTATGAGATGATGTATATTTGGAGATATTCCCAAACACATAATTCCATAAGATCTATCACAATTATTTATCTAGTAAATATTCTCTTCATAAGACTCAATTTTACAAGAGTGAGTTGTCAAGAGTGATGGAAAAACATGCCAATCCTGGAATATGGAGAGAGAATAATGGAGGATGGGTTGGAAACAAAAGAAAATAATGGAGTATGGGTTGGAAACAAAAGATAATTGAGCAAAAAGAGTGGCCTTTCATTCGATTCATAGAATACCCACATGGCTCAAAGTTGTAGGAATCTATTTCAAAGTCTGGAATAATGTCGCTCAGTCCTGATTTCGATGTCATCTTAGATGCGGACTCGCAGTTTTTCTTGTAGAAAACGGAGGCTTTTTCAGGACCTAATTGTGTCATGCAGATTTATATGGTATACAAAGGTTGGAAATTATCAAGATCAAGTTCACAGCTGGAAGATGCATTATAAATATGCCAGCAATCGCTATTACTATCCAAGCATCCCTGCATTACAAAGGCTTGTGGAATCGATGATGGCAAATAACGGTCTACAAATTTGTTTAAATACCTAATTTCTTCATCAAAGCTTCGGTGAGGGAAGTGTTGGTCTTGAGGAAACAAGAAACTACCACAGGTATATCTTAGTTTCTTGGCTTTCATTGAAAATATGGAATGTGCGTATGACAAGAGAATGGGAATTGCACCCAACAGCAGTGTTGTCCCATAGGTTTTGATGATGATTTTGTATGGATAAATAATGAGGCTCGATTCCGAAACGAGATAGAGGTCCATGTGTTTGTTTTATATATGAGAAATTACTCGGCATTTTTCTACTTCCACTATTTCATCGAGCTGTGAACGATTGAGAGCCCTTAACCCTAGATTGCTTGCAATTTCGTTTGGGAAAAACTCGATTTCGAGTCTCTTTTCGTAGCCTTCAAAGCGACCTGGAGGGGCATTCTTTGAATCTGATTTTTGCGCTACGTCGGGAGGCGGAGTAGCTGGTGAGCCCTCCACTGGGTTGTAGGAAAGTGGCAATGGAGTTGTCCCTGCCATTGCTTGTCTTAAATTCTTTAATCGTTGCTTATTGTCGACGAAGATGCGTCAGAAATTTTAATGGTTGTTTCAAGATATTCCAGCGGAGTGTTGATCCTCTCGTTCATTCATTTATATATTCTTTGGAGACGATACTTCACAAGGTTCACACTAACGGTTGAAAAGTTACGTTCTTGCACAAATAATCCAACTAAAATACACAAATAATCGAACTAAAATAGTTACTTGGTAATTTTTATGCATAAAATTTTGCTAAAAGATTAATTTTTTGGTTTAAAAAGAAAAATAAATTGGTTATTTGGTCATTTTTAGCGATATGGTTTATATTCACACAAAATATGTATTTTTATCATAATATTGGCCAAAATTAACACATTTTGTGTTAATTTTATGTTTCATATTTAATATTAGCCTATTTATCTATAAACATGTTTTTTTCAATCCAAAACAATGCCATAGAATACTATACTTAACTATAATTAACTATAATAGAATCCTTAAGAAATACTTTGACTAAAACCAATTAAAGAATAAATTCAAGTTTATTCTAGAGTAATTTTGTAAATATTTTTACTAAGTTTAGAGTTATATTTTCTTATAAAGTATTTATATTTTAAAGTTTTCGCATGGAATATAATTTATGTTTTTTTATAGATTGTAGGAGAATGGGACAAGTGTACTGATTTTATGGACTTCCTTCAAAATTTGTAGTAAACAATTATAAAAAAATAGAAAAAAAACAATTATAAACAAAATCCAAAATAGATCAAGTAATAACAATACTTAAAAGACTTGTAACTTTGTAATAACGATACTTAAAATACTTGTAAGTTTTTAATTCAATCATTCAGAGGCGAAAGGATTTGTTGGGGATTTACGAAGGGTGGAAGACTGATATAACCATGGAAGAGGGCAAGGGGGGAGGCGGGAAAGCCTCCTTGGTCTCTGACTCGATACAGCTGAAGATCGAGGACATCTCGATAGCTCTAGATAAGCCCCACACCTAGACATAAAGACTGATGGCTCGGAAGCCAGGGTAGTGCATGCCTAAGGCAGCTCTAATTCTGACCATGCAGGTGAGATCTTCAAAGATTATGGAACGAATAGAGTATATGAAACATCATGTGTTCATTGGAAATTTTGTGGGAATGCATCCTTCAGAAAAAGCCCTAGTTTCATGGATCAACTCCTCTTGGAAACCCAAGGGACACTATGACCTTCAGTTGGGTTCCAAGGGTTTTTTCACAATCTCTTTTCTTAATATGGAACATAGAAACATAATTCTCGATGGGGGTCCGTATTTATTTTACTTGGTAGGATTATTCCTAAGAGCCTCGAAGGAAAAGTCCTACCTGGAGAAGGAAAATATGAAAGTAGCACGAGTATGGATTAGGATGTACTCATTGCTGTGTGAATATTGGGACCCAAAAATACTAGAAGACCTAGGGAACTCTCTAGGAAAATTCATTAAAGTCTCAGAACATGCCAAGATCCAAATATACATAGCATACACAAGGATCTGTGTCTACATGGATCTCATCGATCTACCAAAAGCGATCAGAATGTCATGGGAAGATGAGGACTAGGTTCAAACCCTGGATTATGAACATATCCCGTTCTGGTGTCGAAGATGCCATGAATATGGTCACTTGTTTAGGGAATGTCCCATGAACAATCCAAATAAAACATTAGGGAAGGAAGAGGAAAATAGTGATCAATGGTTCACCAGGTTACCCTCGAGGAAGCGAGGAGGGAGAAAGCAGGACAACCAAGAGGTGAACAAGAAGATATCAATATCTAATAAATTCAAGGCATTGGATGATCTCTCAGAGGAAACCTTTGAAAAGCATTCATAACACAAGCAAGGGGACCATGCCCAAATGGAGACAATGGAGATAGCCTCCCCGATGGGGCAACAGGCTACAAAAGGAAACAACAAGAGGTTGGGGATCGAGAAACAAGAGAAGAAGCACATTATATGGATATAGGAGCTATGGACCTATAGGGGATCAAGCAAGCCTGTACGGATGTAGGAAAATGTTACATCCCATGGGAAGAAGTGATCCTGTTAAAAAGCCATCTTGAAAGCTTGAGCTTCAAATTAGCTAAGCATTTGCACAAACTTTCACAAGGAGATGAAACAGAAGTTCGAAGAGCCAAACAAGAAGACAAGAAGGAAATCGAACAAACAGAGAGTCCCCAAAGCAGGTCGATGTTTATTAGAGTCAATACAATATCCTGCCAATAAGGCTACTTTAGTTTTGTAAGGTTCCCAATGAAGATCATATCGTGGAACATACGAGTCCTAAAAAACCAACGAAAATTTAGGATCTTAAGCAAGAAGATAAAGAGAACAAATTTGACCATATTATTCTTACAAGAGACTAAGTGCTCGGCAAATAAGATCCAGGAACTCAGTAAGAAAATTTGGAAGGGAAGAGAAGGGATATGAATTGATGCAAGAGGCTTCACAGGAGGCTTGGTAATATTATGGGACCCCACTAGGGTGAGCTTAGGGGGATTCCAAGGTAATCGATGCTTCATATCAACATATTTTAGGGTTATATGGTTCTCAGTTAAAGGAATGGTTACAAATTTATACGAACCTCATAATGCCGGAGAAAAGAGGGATTTCATCAAGTCACTCTGAAAAAACTGAGAAGGATGTCCAGTAAACATTGGGTTTTAGGAGGTGACTTCAATCTCATAACCTCTTTGGAGGAGAGGAAAGGTTGTTGATGCATACTGGATGAATAATGTGAGACATTCAGAGACACCAATGGAGAATTAGGACTTGTAGATACCACCATGGGGGAGGGATGGTTCACATGGAACAACAAGAGGACAAGGGAAAAACACATTTCTTCCTGCCTGGAAAGATTCCCGGTGTCTGAATCCATATTGGTTATAGAAAATGAACTCCATTCAGCTATTCTTCTAGGACCAAGATTGGATCATTGGACGATTGAATTAATGTGGAGTGGGTTGGGTTACCGGTTTAAAAAACCCTTTAGGTTTGAATAGTTTTGGTGAGGGCATCCAGAGTTTGATGAAAAGATCAGGACTTGGTGGGAAGAGATGAATGAAGGATCCGACCACAGCATGTACAAATTTCAACATAAGTTAAAAGGTTTGAAGAAATGATTAAAATATGGAACAATGAGGAGTTTGCTAATGTTTTTACTAATAAGAAGCTCCTATAATCCTGCTTGCCGGAGGTCCAAAACATTGGGATAAATGAAGGGTATACCACCAACTTGAATATGGAATAATTTAGCCTCTGTTCTAAAATATAGGAGAGGGAAAGAAAAAAGGAAATTCTTTGCTGACAAAATCCTAGGAATCGATGGTTAAAAGAGGGAGAGAGAAATAAAAAATTATTGCAGTGCTCGGTCATTCAGTACAAGATATAGAACAAAATATTCTCAATTAGGAATGCCAGAGGGGAATGAATGGAAACCATAGAGGAAATAGAAACCAATTTGAACTAGTATTTCAAGGATACAATGTCTAACAAAAGGTAGGGCATGAAGGGATAAATTGCTCAAATAACTAGGTTCATCCCGTCACCAGTTTCCCACAACCATAATGAACTCTTGATTAAACCTATATCCCTTATTGACGTGGAGGAAATAGTTTTCCAGATGATAGAAGGAAAATCCCTGGGCCCATATGGATTCATAGTGAAATTCTTTCATAATTTCTAGGTTCTAATTAAGATGGAATTGTGGAGTATAGTTGAAGACTCTAGGGTCTCAAGAAGGATTCTTCCAACATTAAATGCTACATTTCTTACTCTCATTCCAAAATATGAAGGGGATGATTCTCCAGACAAATTCAAGCCCATAAGCCTATGCAATGTCATCTACAAAATCATAACTAAGGTAATTGTGAATAGACTCAAACCCCTTCTACTGGGACTAATATCCCTTAAACAGTTAGGGTTTCTTGAAGGTCAACACATAAAAGATGAAATTATTTTGGTCCATGAGATGATTCATTCTATAAAATCAAAGAAAATCCAAGGAATGATGGTGAAACTGGACATAGCCAAAGCCTATGACAAAATCAATTGGAAATTTATTCAAAGTATGTTAACTTCTTTTGGGTTTAGTGCAGAGTGGATTGAATGTGTAATGAGCTTAGTTTCCTCAAAATTCTTCTCAATTCTTGTGAATGGGGTTCCATTTGGTCTCATTAAGTCTTCAAAGGGGATAAGGTAGGGATATACCTTATCCCCCTTTATCTTCATCCTCATGGTGAAATGCTTGGGCAGTTCAATTGCGGCTTTGAGGGACAACAACAATATTAGAAAGCTAAGAGTTAACTCGACACCAAAAAAAAATCTCACCAACAATTTGTGGATGGTACAATGCTGATTGGTTACCCATCGATGCAAGAATACCAAAAGCTCAAAAACTGTCTTTCCAACTTTGGCAAAGCCTTGGGGTTGAAAATCAATGACCCAAAATCCCAAGTTTTCTTCTTTAACATCCCCCAGATATCAAGAAAGAATATATGTCAGATCTTAGGCTTCGAGGAGAGATCTCTTCCATCCAAATACCTAGCAACCCCTTTAGTGAATTTAATTGGAAAAAAAGGATCATGGACGGAATTATTGGATAGTTTGGAAAAGAGGTTGACAAACTAGATTCTAGGACCCCTTAATTTGGCTAGTAGACTGGTTTTGGTGAAATCAGTCCTATAGGAAGTTCCAAATTATCTCTTTTCCACCTTGGCGTCTCAAAAAGCCATCTTGAAAGAGATAAGGAACTTGCAATGGGAATTACTGTGGAATGGAACCAATGAAAGGAGGAATTGGGCTATGGTGAAATGGGAAATGGTTCGCAACCCTAAATACTAGGGGGGTTTAGGTCTCAGGGACCCATAACATGCAAATGTGGAAAGTGGAGCCAATATATGGTGGAGATGGGTCACCCATGATTAGGAATCACAGGTGAATATGGGGCATATTAAGTATGCCGAGGGATTGGATAGAAGATTTATTATATGACTCTCAGAAGATACCCCTGGATCCCACATATGGAGAACACCATGGCATGGGAGGAGGTTGGTCCAAGAACACAACTTTTGGGAAGTAAGGAATGGCCAAATGACCTGGGTATGGGAGGACTCATGGAAACAATTACCCCCGCTCAAGCAAGTTATGGATTTCCAACGGATGCTGGAAGAAAGTATCAACCAAGAAATCACTAAGGTCAAATACATATGGAGAAACCAGGACTTTTGAGTATGGGTAGAGAGGGAATGGTGGGAACGTCTTGGTTTAGGGGAGGATGTGGATATAATGAAAAAATCCCTTAACAACAGGTGTATAAGAATATACCCAGGGGAAGACAAGCTATGATGGGGATATGGCCAAAAAAATTCTTTCAGAATGAAGGAAGCTTATGACATTCTGACAAAGGCCGACATCTAACCAACAAATAAAAAGTGGGTAAATTTATGGAAGAAGAAACCGTGGCCCAAAATTACTGTATTAATCTAGCTTGTGATAAGAAGCTGAATTTTAACCAGAGAAAAACTCAAAAGAAGAGGGATGGTAGGACCTTACCGGTGTTGCATGTGCAAGCATGAAGAAGAAACAACGAGCGACCTCTTGTATTCTTGCATGTTTGCGTCCACTATTTGGGATCAAGGGGTGTCGATATTCAAGAATATCTAATCGGGTTAGGAAAAGAATGAACCAAAAACCCTTTTCAGAAACCCATCTTGAACCAATTATGGGATACCTTCCCTCATTTCATGCTATAGGAAATACAGCGAGAGTGAAATTCTAGGACCTTCCAAGTAAAATTCATGTCAGCGAGAAGAATATGGGACATTGTCACAAACAAAATGCAAGAAACAATAAGATCAGAATCATGGGAGAGCTTGGACTGGGAGGCCACATAGGTGGAAGCAACCATTTTTAGGGCTTGGGGACTATTAGGACCCTCACAGTTGAATATTACTAGGAAAAACTAATCCCGAGTGATGACAAGTGCATAGAACTGGAATCATCCTCCCTACATTTTTTTAAATCTCAAATTAGATGACATGTCAAAGGGAAATTTAGGACCAATAGGTTAGGGGTGCATCATCCGGGATATCAGAGGAATCATGCTGGGTGTCAGGTATGGGTTCATTGGCTAGGAAACTAACAACATGACATAGATAGAAGGTCTCTTACAGGTAATGGAAAGGGTTTAATGAAAATTATTGGACTCCCATAATTATCGAAGGAGACTCCCAAGTGGTGATCCAAATGGCCACAAAAATCCACAATGGAACCTAAAGTGCCTAGGTGGCGTAGTCGTGGAGGTTAGGAGGCCGACTGGAGAAGCTTAAAGAGGTCTAACTATGGGGTTGGCATCCCTCTTTAACCACATTAGAAGACAAAGGAATAAGGTGGGAAACAGGTTGGTGAACCTTGAGACAAAAACCCATAGAACTGTTAAAGCGAAGGATTAGGGCAAGATGATCGATGGGATAGCTCGGGATATCTGTGTAAATCTCACACTCCAAGAAATGTGTAGTAGTAATGATATAGGTAGGGAAGGACACTGGGGGAGCTTGGATCACTATCTGGGAATGTGACTAGATAGGTGGTCAGGAGGTAAGTTCAGGTGACTGGCATGTAGGATTTAACTCCACTTCGATTCATTATCAAGAATCCATCTTTTCGAAGGATCACCATACGTGTATAAATGAATGGCAAAAATGGAAAATATGGGTGTCGGTGTGGGATTTATTTGCTCTAGACCACAGATTGAACACAGAGAATCATGGTATGTACTGTTCTTATCATGCTCCTAATAAAGAAAATTCTATTTAGGGAGATGATGGGTAGCGAGGAGAATCACATAAGTCATTTGTGCACTGTTTCATATGTAATGAGAGAGAGCGAGACGTGGGTGTTGTGATATCTGGTAAAGTCTTAGTGAAGGTGTGCAGGAAACTAAATGGAAGGCCAAAAAGGGAAATGAAATTGGATTTCAAGCCAAGAGGATTAGTCTAGGAGGGCTTAAATGGCATAGAAGAAGGCCATGTGGGAATCTAGAATGGTTGAGCTCGTGTTTCCCAAAGAGATTCAATAGATGATATAGAGAAATAACTGTGGGATGTGCTAGATAGAGATACTCTCCATGAGGAGTTTTGAAAGGTAGGGGGATGGATCCTTGATCCTAGCCACAACAAAGGAAGACTAAGTCAGTATGAGAGGAGCGTGGCTCAATTTTGGGTTATGAAAAATATCATCGGGCGGTTGGCTTGGGACATGAGGGAGGCAGATGAAGCAGAGGGGCATTCGAATCAATGGAGAACATCGATGGCCTCTTATATGCAGCATATAAATATGAAAGTTGCCATTCTCATGAAGTGGCTCAATTTTCAGGCTTCCCCAGCTTCGCCACATGTGGTGATCCAGATGCCGTCATCTGAGAGCATGTGCTAGGGAAGCATCCGTGATCTTCTGTATATTCTATTATAGTTTGTCTGTGTAGAAGGTGTCTTGGTAAGTTAATGGTTGTCATGGGAATTATAGACAAAAATATGGAAGATTGTCTATGCTATTATGGTTTGGTTTCAGTGGTCAATTGTAGTTTTGTTAAGCAGTTAGGAAGTAATAATTTGTTAACTAGTCACAAAGGAATATGATCGTTATAATAGTTTATCGATGATATACAATGTAATGGGTTTTGGGTTTAGTAGTCTTTCGTAGTTACCATGGGCGGAAGGGTCGGACAATGGTTATTTTGTCAGGAGTAGACCAAAGTTTTCAGCATGTAATTCTCTCTTTCTGAAATAAATAAAAATGAAAAATATTCTCACTTACAAAAAAAAAACTATGTACTTAAAAGATGAAAACAAGTAAAATATAATCTATTTGTGGCATTTAACTTGTGGTGTTCATGGACCACAAGTTAAATGGTTGTGCTACTTGATTAACGAGAATAATAAATTTTACATTTAAAATTTTTCTCCATTTTAAATAGTCTAAATTATCCAAATTTTAGAAAATTAAATAAATTGGAATTCTTAATTAAAAATTAACTCACTAAATACTTTAAATTTATCTATTATTCAGTGGTTTCTTTAAAATTTACTCTTCATGTGAATTTTTTTACTCAAATTTTGAAATTAAAATTTGTCTATGTACATTAATGAATTACTTTTTTTTTAATAAAAATTTGAAAGTCCAAATCTTAAATATATCATGAATAAGATTATGTTTCCATAACATCGCATGTTGCTCAAGGAATGCTCTTCCTTCGATAATGGACAACTCATCTCCAACCTTCCATAATCTATATGATTAGTTAAGATAATTATAACAATAAATAAATAAATAAATAAACATTGTGGAACATATAGAACTTTGAGTGGTCCTGATAATTAATAATATGAGTTTCCTCCTTAGAGATCATAGGTTCAAATATAGAGTGAGTAGGGTATGTACACTTATATAGAGCTCAATATCGATGTTGTATAAAACACCATGACTTAATTATAGTGAGTGAATAAATCTTTCCTTGCATGTTGAATTTCAACCTATTTAAGTTAAGTTGGCTCCAATATCCTCTTTTGTGAAGAGGAGTCAGATTCAAGGGATTCTACTAGCTCATATTTTTGTACACAGAACACTAAAAACTATTTTTTATTATATATTGTTGTTGTTTTTGTTGCAACCTAATGGTCATTGATGCATATTTATATGTTATGGTTTTTGTGGCTAGGAATGTGTTTATTTTGAGTAGTATGTACTTATTCTCCAAATTTTTTGTTTATCTTTGACTAACTTGTGACAAAGGCTCTAGTATAATGCATTTAGAAAAGGTTACCAAAAACCACTTATACTATGAAATGAGAACTTGACACAGTTCTCGTTTTTCTGTCTCCTAATTTTAGTAACTATTATTACCTCCATTTCAAAAAGGGTTGATACCGGTATCACACATTTTCATTCTAAGGCATTTTTTGGGCCTTTGAATAATTTTTGTCATAAAAGATTTTAAATTTATATTTTCAAGTGTGTTTTTTAGAAATTTAACAAAATGATATACATTTAGAAGGAAGTTATAATGGAAAACATATACATTTTGCAATTTTTCTTTAAAATAATACATTTTTATTGACAAATTTGTAAAAAATTACAGAAAATAAAGACATTTAACACCATTTTCAATCGATTTTAAAAGATATTTGGTATAAAAGCGATACCATTTTATATAATTTTCCAAAAAGCGATGATTCACATAAATTCAAGAAAAACTATAGCACATATTTGTAAATAACATATTAAAAACATTATATATTGAAATTTTATTTCTAAAATAAAGTATGAAAGTCAAATCATTACTAATATATCTTATCAAAAAGTTAACAAATTTAACATTTTCTTCAAGACATGAAACTAATCAATAATATCATGCCGACCAAATTCTTCATCGAAATTGGAATTTTATGAGCTTGGATTTCTTCAAGAACATCAATGTCCTATTCCATTGTGTCTTCTATGTCTGTAAGATTCCCAAACTGCTGCTTTCCAAACATCCCTCCTAATGGGGGTTGAGGCTCTTTTGACATATTTGTGACAAGTGTTTCACTAAAATTAAAAAAATTACATTGATATTACATTAAAAAAAATAAACCCCCCGTAAACCCCTAAAATAAGAATTAAAACCCCCTAACCCCCTAAACTGCCCCAACAAAATTACATTAAAAAATTTTAAAAAAAATTATACCCCATAACCCCTAAACTCCACCCCAACCACAACACTACATAAAAAAATATATATAGATAATTTTTTTTTATAAACCCTCCCTCCAACCCCCACAACATTAAATTTGAAACAATATTAAAAAATATTTGTATAAATCCCTAACCCACTAAATGACCCCTAAACGTTATATTAAAAAAAATATCTCGCCCCTCCCTTCTCCCTCCTCCCTTCCCCATGATCCTCCATGTTAGAATATAATCCGTTAGGGATTATTGTAAATAAATAAAGAAAACTGAATAGTCAGGAAGCCGAAAAGGCTAGGCGGAAGGTGAAACACAACCGTCCTATGAAATGTATAAATAAATGCTTTTGGCTATGTAATGGATAGAATCGGGAGTTATTACCTATCAGTGGTATCAGAGTGCTGCCGTAACTCCTGCCCTGCTGCATTTCAGTCCTAGAATTCTGCCAAATTCGTTTCAGGCTTCCTGCTACTCAGTCTTCCAGTCGCATGCATTTCCCTACCAGCCTGCATACATTCATTGTATGCATTATAATTCCTTCATGTTGAGTTTTTTAGAGACTCCTTCCTGAAAAAAATTACGTCGACCCATTAGATTTTGGCTACCGAGTTTCTCTTTTCTGTTCATCGTAGGGTTTGGGTATTTGCCGCTGAAAATTATGATTATTGTGGCCGTTCTGGCGAAACTCATTACAGTTGGTTTCGATTTCCAGAATCTGCGTGCATTTGATCCTGTGTTGAATCCATTCTATGACATGGCTGAGTATTCCAAATAAATATTTTTGTCTGTAGGGTTTGTATTGACGGTTCATAAACCCTAATTCCAGTGCGTTAAGGCACTCTTGTGTTACTTTACTGTCTCATTTCAAACCTTATGTAGCTATCATCTTTGGGTTCTATCTAAAGTTTGGGATGTGGATCAAGCTCACTGAGTCACTCGACTCGCTGCTGCAAGTTTGTGCTTGGAATCTCTACTGAAGACTGCATTGGAGACTGAATGGTGGAGCCCGCGTGAAGCAAGAGACTACTGCGTGGAGAGACTGCAGCCTGAGCGTGAAGACCAGCGTGGAGTTGCGACTTGCTACACCAGCGTGGAGAAGACTGCGCTAAAATAGCATGGAGGAAGCAAACCCTAATTTTTTCTGTGTGGACTGTTCATAAACTGCGACCCATTTTGTTCAGAAGTGGTGAGTCCATATTGTTGGAATTTTGAGACTGCAATCCATATGCTGCGTGAGTTTGAGGTTATATATTGAATCTATATGCTGCCTTGTGGGGACTGGAGATACCGACCAAGCTATTTGTGCAGCTTGTGGGGACAAAAATAAAGAAGTCGAGGTCATGATATCCTGTGATTTGTGTGAGAGATGGTATGCACACTGTTCCAAGTTTTCACATAGCCATAAAGAGATTTCAGTAATCACCACTGAGAGTTGTTGGTGATTGAAGTCGTTTTGATGAGATTGAAGTCATGCTGGAGATTGAAGTCGTAATTGTGAGAGCCCCGTTCATGTAATTGTGAGAGATGCAATCACCTAACCAAAGCCTGAGTATCTGCATGAAGACCTGATGTGTATCGAAGACATTCTCTTCTGCGTGAAGACATGATGAGCTTCTGTGTGAAGACATTCTCTGATGAGTGAAGACATTCTTTATTGGAAGCCTACGATTACCTGGGTAGTTGGAAGATTGCTATTGTGCTGACCCTTGCACTATATACAAGCTGTATGAGCCATGATCATTGTATATATGTTGAGAACTATTGCTATTGTGCATATGCGTGCATGCTATGTATGATATGTTTGTCGAAAGGAGAGATGGTTGGTATCTCCCTCGACAAGAACGGGACCGGTCTTCTGACTATTTTATTACACGTAGTTAAGTCTCTTCACCCTTGTCTGTGTTGAAACTGATGTGTTGAAGCTGATGAGCGTTGTGCATGAAGACTTGAAGACCGTTGCTAGTGTTGTTCCATTAGTATTGATTCATAAACCCTAGTTTTTTGAGTGATGTCTATGAAGAATTGAAAATATTGTTGCATAACTTATTTTTTATGTTTGTACACTTCCATATAAATTATATTGCTGCAAAATTGTCTTAGACTGATTTAAATACTATGGCAGCGACATATACCTGCATAGTGAATAGAGCTTATTTCTAGCTAGTGCAGCTGTAATTATACATAGATTGTATTGGAAAAAGTAGCAGAGACTTAGACCTGCTTCTTTCATATAGCTAAGATCGTTGAATGGTGCTAAAAATTTTCTTATGAACTTATGGACAGCATATTAAGATTGTAAATCACCTTGGCAGAGGCTGTAGACCTGCAAGGTTTTTGTGTTTCTCTATTATCTCATTAACTTTGTCATATTAATTTCATTACACTAACAGTTGTAAAAGATGCAATCTATAGCATCTAGAGTTGGTGTCTCTCTCTCTGGTAAAGATCATCCCAAAGGAGAAAGCATCAAGAGAGGCAGAGGAAGCAGAAATTTCAGAGGCAGAGGGGGCAGAAACAAAAGATCAGATTTGCAGTGCAAGCGTTGTGGAAAGACTGGGCACACATAAGATCAGTGTTGGGCTTCGTGGGACTCCATCAAAGACAAGCATAACCAGAAGAAAGATGACAGTAAAAATCAAGATGCTAGTAAATCTTTTGATTCTGCTCATTGTATTGTTGCACATTGTAATCTTGGAATTAATGAAATGACTTCACTTTCATCTTACAAAGATTGTTGGCTACTTGATACTGGTGCAACATCACACATGACATTTAGAAAAGACTGTTTTGAAGAACTTAATGAAACAATAGATGGCATAGTTTACTTTGCAGATAAGTCAAGTATTCAACCAAAGGGAATGGGCACCATTCGACTGAAGATGCCTGGATTCCCTGATTTCTTATTGAAGAACGTTCTCTATCTTCCAGAGTTGTAGAGAAGCCTACTGTCCATAGTGGAGATTCGCCAGCAAGTCCATTCCATCCATATGTTTGATGGAATCGTTGAAATAACAAAGTCCTCTGACAACCAAGTCATCATGACTGGATACGAAGATGGGAAGTTGCTGAAACTAAAGGGTTCATTTGCAAGAGTTCAGAACTATGCCTACCTCTCTCAGCATGGAGAAGGTAATTTGTCATCTATTTCATTGTGGCATGCAAGATTTGGTCATCTAAATTATAACAGTATTCATTTGTTGAGAAAGAATGGTGTATTTGGCTTGCCCACCATTCCCAAAGAGAAGAACAAATGTGATGCATGTATATTAGGGAAACATAGTAAGCTGCCATTCCATGAATCTAATTTCAGAGCAAGTAGGAAATTAGAATTAGTGCATTCTGATTTATGTGGCCCAATGCCTACTCCTTCAGCAAATGGGAATAAGTATTTTATGACATTTGTTGATGAATACTAAAGAATGTGCTGGATTTACTGTTTAAAGACAAAATCAGAAGCATTTCAAACATTCAAAGACTTTCATGCATTGATTGAAAAACAAGCACAATAAAAAATTGGTACACTTCGTACTGATAATTGGAAAGAATACACTTCAAATGCTTTTGAATATTATCTTCGCCAACATGGAATTGTACATCATACTACAGTTCCCTACAATCCTCAACAAAACGGTGTAGCAGAAAGAATGAATAGAACCATAATGAATATGGTTCGCTAAATGATGTTTTTCAAGAATGTAAAACTAAAGTTTTGGGGTGATGCAGTAAAATGTGCAGCATATTTGAGAAATAGAAGTCCCTCAAATGCGCTTGATAACAAGACTCCACATGAAATGTGGTTTGGCCATCTCCCTTCAGTCAGGCATCTCAGAGTTTTTGGTTCCACCTGTTATGCCTTGATTCCAAAGGAGCAAAGAAACAAGCTTGGTGCTCGAAGCAGAAAATGTATTTTCCTGGGGTACGAAGAATACTCCAAGGCATACCGTCTGTATGATGAGGTAAACAAGAATTTTTTTATTTCCAGAGATGTCATTTTTCTTGAAACTAATAAAAATGACCAGTCCATTAAGAGATAACTTGATCATTTGGAAAGTTATCCTCATCCAAAGACATATTCTGAAAATGAATATGAAATTCCAAACCTTGAAGGGGGGATTCCTATTTTGGATCAACCTTTGGAATTTCCATATGAAGCACCAACTCCCCCGCATGAAGAAGTTCCTGCTACTTCACCTGATCAAGAGATTCAACTAGATGATGTGATTGAGAGAATTGAAAGACTCTCAATCAATGATGAAGTACCACTAGCTGATCAACTAGGACCATCATGGAAGATTCCTAAATGGGCCACAAAGACACTTGAAAGTGTCCATCAAGATGAAGTTGGAAAGACGGGAACGAGAAGTTTGAAAAGACATGGAGGCCCAAGCAGATAATTCAGGTGATGACATGGATGTATCATTTGATTGTGAATTTAATTTATCTGCTAACTTTGAACCAAATTCCTTTGAATAAGCTTCTACTCGGGTCGAGTGGAAAGAAGCTATGCATAATGAGTATGATGCACTCATGAAGAATGGAACTTGGAAGCTGGTTGACCCTCCTGTTGGAACCAAACCAATTGGCTGCAAGTGGGTGTACAAGAACAAATACAAATCAGATGGCTCACTTGACAAGCACAAAGTGAGGCTTGTAGCAAAAGGCTATGCACAGAAAGAAGGAATTGAATATGAAGAAACTTTTTCTCCTACAACAAAATAGGCTACCATCCGAACCTTACTCTCTTTAGCTGCTCAGAAAGGGTGGAAAGTTCATCAAATGGATGTGAAGACTGCTTTCTTGAATGGAGAATTGAAAGAGAATGCCTTCATGTCTCATCCAGAAGGATTTGTTGTGAAAGGAAAAGAACAAAAGGTATGCAAGCTTGTCAAATCCTTGTATGGCCTAAAACAAGCGCCTCGCGCATGGTATGAAAAGTTAACTGAGCATCTTTTGAAGTCAAACTTCGAACATTTTGATCTTGATGATGCAACACTATTTATAAAGAAAGTTGGAAGATCTTTTGTGTATCTTGTGGTGTACGTAGATGATCTTTTGATGATAGGGAACATTGAGAGCTATATAGCATCCATAAAGAAAGATTTGAAAAATATCTTTGAAATGACAGATATGGGACATCTCCACTATTACTTAGGAATTGAAGTCACTCAACATCCTAAGTATATTTTCCTATCTCAGAAAAAATATGTTGGAGAACTACTAAACAAATTTTGCATGACAGAATGCAACCCTATATCTACTCCAATGGAACAAAAAATGAAGCTCACATCAAGCGAAGGAAAAGAATTTGAGGATGCGACCAAGTATTGACAACTTGTAGGTAGCCTTATCTACCTTACAACAACTAGACCAGATATTTCTTATGTTGTTGGCATACTTTCAAGGTTCATGCATAAACCTTGTGAAGGACACTGGTTAGCTGCAAAAAGAGTTCTAAGATACTTGAAGGGGACTCAAGACGTTGGACTCAAGTACTTTAAAGTGGATGACTTCAAACTTATTGGGTACTCAGACTCATATTTTGATGGCGATAAGGAGACAAGAGTATCAACTTCTGGATACACTATGAGTCTTGGATCAGTAGCTGTCTCGTGGAGATCACGCAAATAGTCAGTTTCGGCAGATTCAACAATAGAAGTAGAATATGTGGCTGCAGCTGAAGCAACGAAAGAAATAGTATGGCTCAGGAAGATACTTGAAGATTTGTGAGAAAAACAAGAGGAATCCACACCATTATTGATCGACAATACTTCTGCAATCAAGCTGGCTAAGAATCCTAGATTCCATGATCGAACCAAACACATCAACACAAAGTATCATTTGATTCGACATCATGTAGAGGCCAAGACAGTCCATCTTCGACATTGTTCCACAAATGATCAAATTGTAGACATCTTCACCAAAGCGCTTGGACGAGAAAAGTTTGAAATATTCAGAAACATGCTCGGACTTATGAACACCCCTTTGGATTAAGAGGGGGATTGTTAGAATATAATCCATTAGGGATTATTGTAAATAAATAAAGAAAACTGAATAGTCAGGAAGCTGAAAAGGCTAGGCGGAATGTGAAACACAACCGTCCTATGAAATGTATAAATAAATGCTTTTGGCTATGTAATGGATAGAATAGGGAGTTATTACCTATCACTCCACCCCCTCCTCTTCCCCGCTTCTCCCTTCTCCCCCTCCCTCATCCCTTCCATGCAACCCTCCTCCCCCCTCCTCCTTCCTTCTCCTACCTTATCCCACTCCCTCCTCGCTTCCCCACAGCCCTCCTCCCTCCTCCCATTTCCTCCTCCCCTTTCGTCCATTATCCCTCATCCCTCCTCCCTTCCTCACATCCATCCTCCCCCTCCTTCTCCCCACCCACCCTCATCCCTCCTTCCCCCCCACCCTCCTCCCTCCTTCCTTACCCACAACCCTCCTCCCTTCTCTGCTCCCTCCCACCTCCCCGCTTGACCTCCCATCCCCATGGACCTCTTCCCCCTCCTCCTCCATCATTAAGATCGAATGAGAACCAAAGGGTCACCCATCAGGAAGCGAGGCTGGAGAAGGGAGAAGGGAGGAGGGGGCAGGGAGGAGGAGTTGGTAGGGAGGGGGAGGGAGGGAAGGGTAGGGTTTTTCACATTATTTTATCTATTTCTATAATTTTTTTAATATAAAGTTTAGGGGTTGGTTTATAAAAAAATGTAAATGTTTTTTTAAATGTAATGTTACGGGGGTTTTTAAGGCGGGGGGAGGGGTTAGAGTTAAAATAATAATAATAATAATAATAATAATAATAATAATAATAATAATAATAATGTCATGTTGTTTGGGGTTAGGGGGTGTTTAATTTTTTTTTAATGTAATTTTGTTGGGGGATTTATTGGGTTAGGGGGGCAGGTGTTTTAAATTTTTTAGATTTTTTTAAATGTAATGTTGTGGGGAGTTAAAGCAGGGGGGACGGTTAGAAAAATTTTAATTTTTTTTACTGTAATGTTGTTGGGGGATTTAGGGGGTTATGGGGTGGAGGAGTGGGGGGGGGGGAAAGGGGTTTAGGGGTTTAAGTTTTTTATTTTCTATATCCAATCCTTAATATGCATAAAATATAGATTCACATGGAGTGTCAAAATCCATGGATGAATTTGAATAATTTCACATGAAACATTTCAAATGTTTTTTATTAGTATGATGTTTGTAATTGAAACTCTAAAGGAGTTTTTGATAATTTTAATGAATAATTTGTTATTGTATGGTATAATATATGATTTCATTATGAATCAAATCATAATATGTTTGATTTTATATGGTTAGAGTGGTGAAATTATTTATGAAATATTTGTTTTTGTTTAATATGCAAGCCTTCAAAAAAGTTCTAATTTATCTCTTGAAGAAAAAAATATTTTTCCAATTTAGGTGTTGATTTCAATTTTTTTGTAAACACCAGTATGGGATGTTTAGGCCATGGCTATACTTTTAACCCGCCAACAAAAATGTGTCTACTAGTATCACCACTTTTCTATTTGGGGGGAGTTTTTGGTGTTTTTATGCAAAAATAATCGTTTTTTATGGATAGAGTTCTCGTTCTTTTTTCATAGTATAAGTGGTTCAAACCATCGAAAGTGTTTTTTTGTATGCCTCCACCTAACAAATTTGAACTGTGGTGTGTGTGGAAGGTGGGTGAGTTTAGTGGTCCAACACATTTGGAAAAGGGAAACTACTAATTGTTTGAACAATTGAATCCTAAATGAATAGGGCCATGTCACTAATAAATCGTGTCAATTAAAATAACCTATTCTAATTTTTTATTTAGATGGTTAAAATAGGAATTCAACAAGAAAATAATGATACAATAGTATCTTGAAATTAGATGGGTAGTCCCCTTGATAGAGGCCAACTAATCCAAGTTTCATTCTCTGTTCCAAGCCACTCCTACTTGAAATCAACACACAACATAACAACAAACAACTTTCTCAAACCATTTTAACTTATAATTGCAACAATTAACATGGATTCCAAATTCGTAACTACCTCTATAGCTAACTCTCACACCAAGACTAGTCCACGGGGGGTTCACTAGCAAGGCAATATCATATCACGTCCATTCATATTGGGGAGTTGAATACTCCTAAAAACCTCAAACATGCCTTGCCTCCTATTAAGCGGTCAAGGGGCGGTTTTTAATTTGACATAGTAATATAAATTTTGGGGGTTATTTTATTTTGTTGGCCTGAGGAATAACCTCCAAATCATGCGCTCAATTCCACCTCAATTCATACCTCCAAATAATGCATTGGATTCATATTAGTCCTACTTTTTTCTAAGGAATAACCTCCAAATCACAGGCTAGATTCATACCTCCAAATCATGGGATGGATTCATATTAGTAGTCCTAACTTATGCTAAGGAATAACCTCCAAATAACGGGTTGGATTTATACCTCCAAATCACTGAACTTATAACGTATTTTTTTAGAATAATTTCTTAGGTTGGGGTTTAGGCGGTTATTAGTTTCAATCAAACCTTTCTCCACATCAACCAAGAAAAGTGAGATTGATATTTATTGGCTCACTAGAAATAAGAAAAGTTAGATCAACATTTCTTAACTAATTATTTATTTGAACTTTTTGTATTCTTCTTTAACATTTTCACATTTCCAATTAGGAATAGTTGTATTTGTCACATTCATAATTGTAATTTCAATTCTTATATGCAAGGGATTTGTCTTAATATTGTATTACGACTAACATGAACATAGGTGAAAATATAAATCCTTATTTATATACCCTATGTGTTATCGCTACCATGAAATGGTATCATTTAAGTTTCACCATGTGTGTATCTTTATAACTATTGCATGCTTGAAACTTAACAATGGATATTTTTCCCTCTCTTGTAAAGGTAAAAAAAATAGATATAACCCAAGAAAAGGTAACTAAATGTTGTTAATTCCAGCCTTGATTTCACTCAATAAATGTAGAGGAAGTGGAGGCAATTCATTGCATCTTGTCAATGACCTAATTCAAGTTATGCACATGATCGTATGGTGTTATTGGAAAGTAAGAGGAATATTTCTATGTTCATTTGAGTTCAAACATCAATGATGTTTGTTTTGATAGGAAGGTACATAAGTCCATCAACGAAAGGGTTTCAATTTTTCATTTTTATGGAATTTAATTTTTTAATATTATAGAAAACATGATCTCTCTATGGCTATACTTGTATTGTCATGATATAAAATTGGTAGATTGGTAGATTGTGGTGTGAAACATATGCAATTATCATCATTTCTAAGAATCACATTGACTATAATTAATATTTTACATTATTTGTTACATTGATCTCTTTATTGGGTTGTATTTTACTCCCCATTACTATTTTGTTGGGTCTTCCACTGTCCAACACTTCAAATTGATTAGTCACCCTTGCAATCTTGGCAGGATAATTATTAGCATTATACTACTATTTTATTTAGCATCATTTTTGCTTCTATTAAGATGCATTAGGGCTCATGCTTGTTACAACTTGATAATATGATATATAGGGGGTATTAAAAATGGATACCTACAATATATGGTGAAACTAAGGGTTATCTTAATTAGAAATGTATATTGGGAGGGGAGTTCAATAATACAGTTTTAGGAGGAATTTTCTAATATTGAGGGAAATTAGGGATATTCTTTAATATACTATGAACGGTATTGCTATGCAACAAGTTCATTGAGTGACCCCCCCATGGACTAGTCCTCCACTAAAAGCACAAATCAATGTATACAAAATTTAACACAATTTTTTGTGGCCTAGGAAAGAAGAGAGATATTATATAACTTAAGAGATAATAACAAATACAAATAATTTACCTAAATGTCTTCTATTCATACTTTCATAATAGGAGTAGTCACTGGAATGGTAGGAATAGCCGAAATGGTGGTAGAAGGTCCAATTCTCCCATGCATGAATGGCGGTATGGTATGAAACATGGTGGTTGGAGTGGGGTCACCACTAGTGGGTAGCAGACCAAAAACAGTGTGGGTGGTGGATAGGGGCCCACTAGGATGAGGACTTGTAGGTAGGGAAGAAGGGATACTTGGAATGAAGGGTGGAACTAACACAAGTCCACTATAAACTACCCCCCCTTAGAAGGGTTGGGAGGTGCACCAACTATGGGGCTAGATGGAGCAATGAACAAGGTAGGTTTGGATTGGTAGGAATATGAATCAGATTCATATGTAGTGTATGGATCTGAACGTGGTGAATGCCATCGACTATGGATTCAACGATGACGGTTAAAGGAAGAAAACTGAGGGGTATTCCCCCTAAGTCTATGCAAGTAGCATGGTGGAGAAATGATGACATGATGGTGTGTTGTGTAATGAATGGAGGATAAAGAGTGTAAAACAAAGGCTAAAAAATCCAACAACAACCGAGTGTGTAGAAGGAGAGTAGAAAATGGTGGCTCATAGGCCAAAACACAATATATAAAACCAAACTGAAACAATGTGTTATAGCAGGAGAGTCTACAAAAAGTTGCTAAAGATCCAACAAGCAGCACTACCTAGAAATAAAATGATGCACTAACCTATGGGGTATAAGTGCAAGAAAAATCCTAGCTACAAGATGAAATCCCTCACAAACTGTATCCTCTGTTAGGTGATGAAATCCCAGTCAAAGAATACGAAATGGAAGAAAAGTATGATAAGAGAATCCCACTATTGAGAGGGACCTCAGTCACAAGATCCCTAAATATACTGGAAACTAGGATACTTTGTTCATGACACCTCGAGAGTGGTTTCCTAGCACTTCATCCCTTTGGTCCTCGACTCCCGGTATGGCCCTGACAGGAACAAGGAGGAATATGAAGAGTTATCCTTCAGTGCAAAATGGAGTGTGGTATTCCACCCTTACTTCCAGAACCCCTTCATTGTGGTGTACTCTCGTAGAGAGGGGGGCCCTCCGATAGACTAGTTGTGACTGTGTCAGCAAGTTTTAGAGGATTCTAGTACCCTAATGGACAATAGCTATGTCTTGTATGTAAGTGACAAATCATTTTTATTTGGATGCATATCCTTAGTGTCCTAATTTAACTACAATATTGTTTTGGTCCTCAAATGAGGTTACAATATTGGTTGAGTTAAATTAAATTTTAGGTTAGCTTGGGGTCATGAACCAAACGTTTTAATTTAGGGTTTGATATGTGTGCATAAGTGGTGTGTAATGTCTAAACCTTGATGATCCCATGGATGAGATGAAAATGTAGATAAATAATAGTAAATTCTAGTTAATATCTTTCAAAACAACTAATTCTTCTAGAAAATAAAATGTACACAAGTAAATGAGTGTATAAGGAACTTAACAGGTTGTAGGAAACAAACAGGGGGTCTCAACTACCAAGCTCGACTAAGAGGGATCACATACAAGGCAGATAGGACTAGAAAACAAACTAGGGGGATGTAAGTAACCAGATCGGGAAGAAAACAATCGGGGAAAGGGTAGAACATAGACAGGGGTCTGTAAAAGGGTCTCAAACACTGAAAAAGGACTAAAAAAACTGCCAGTCACACCTGTCGATGTAATAGGTGCAATCAGGTTTGCACATAAATGTCAAATAGTCGTGATCAGGGAAGATAATTAGCAGATAGACTCAGGTCGCACAAAATAGGGGGTTATGCATGACAAGTCACACAAAACTGGGTCACAGTAGCGATCTGTATCACTATGGAAACCTGGACAAGTGTGATCTGTAGTTTTGGTCCAGGTCGCACTTGTCGGGGTAGAAGGCATGGCCTAGGTCATTCTTAAAAATAAAAAATGTGCGACCCAACCCAGGTCACAAATTTATTCCAAATAGGTGTGATCCACCTAGAACTTAGGGTTTTTTGAGAAAAATTTGTTGGATTGAGCTGGGGCATAGGCACTATGATAGGAAGAACTTAGATCTACCATAGGGGAGAATATCTTTGATGGTTGATGGTATCCAAGAAGAACAAACCAGCAGAAACACCTACAAAAATAGAGATCCAAGGGGATCGAGCCCGTGGAGTTACCAAAAATGTAGTGTGGATTTCTCCCCTACTACATGCAAAGTCACCTACCCTAGATCAATTGATTCATAGGGTAGAGTTCATGGTGCAAGGGATTCCTCAACCTCGACTTGCAATAATAAACAACAACAATCACAATATTTTAAATATTTTTTATGTATATTTTTCCAACTAATAAATAAGAACAATCATACCTTTCAATAATATGCGTCACTGTATATGTTTGAGGAAATGGTCCACTGGCTCCATGGTATAGTTCTCTAGGCATCTCCACTAATGGTTTTCAAAAAGGGGGAACGGATCCAATAGGGTATGGAGCAAGCTCAACATACATTGTGGGAATTATATGAAAACAATATGGGGACAATGACGAAAGGTGAAAAGTGAAAAGTTTCTGGAATGACCAAAAGTTTTTGGGAATCCTTTGTGGGGAGACCTTCACAATGTATTTATAGGATGATCCAAGGTTTTTTGAACCATAGTATTTTATTGTGCATGGTATTTGTCCATGGTTTTTGACCCATTCTCTTTTTAGGGTTTTTTGTTCCTTTTTGGAGAGTGGGGTTATGTCACAAGAAATGCTCAACTTCCTTGTATTTATGGGGGAAGGTATAATAATGTTTTGGACCATTTTTAATGGAATTTTAGTTGTGAAGGTCAAAATAAAGGGAATAATGGTGGGATTATGATGTATAATTATGGTTTGGAACATATATATCTAGGTGAATTTTTATTGTTTCTAATACAACCTAGGATCATATTCCTTGTTCATAAAAAACCCCAATATATCGGCGTGATAGAGGATATCTCCGTCGACAAAACCTGCAATGCAGATGAAGTCTCACCCAGGATATCTTATGGTCAAATTCTAGAACTAGGTTTCTGTAGTTATGAGGGGTATTTCCTTATTACAAAAAACTATGAAATAAATTTCTATCACATACATTCATTCAAGAAGATGGACTATGGATTCGCCAACATATATGGTAGTATGTAACATAAAGCATTAACACACATTAACTACTATTCCATATGATCATAACATTAGATGTGCGGCATATATAAATAATTTCATTCCCAACATATATTCTAGACACATTCATATCAACTCATTCACAAAATATATGCATTCTACATAAACACAAAGATTAAATACACACAAACACAAGGTTTAACGTGGAAACCCATATGGGAAAAACCATAAAGGTGTTTTTCATCTAGCATGAGAAATGGTTTAGAACCTTTGGCCTACATAATCATTCCTCAAAATATTCTTTATGTATTCTTTACAATTCATGTATTCTCTTCTCATATCATGCTCTTTGGTTTAGTTCTTTCACTCTTTTCTTGCTCTTCCTCTTCATCTTAATCGTCGTCTATGAATATGTATGATATGCCGTCAATATAGAGGATGACATCGCTTGTATATATTATTTTATGCTCCTACAATTTCTGAGAATTGATTCACAACTGGATCTAGAATCCAAGAAACTCTCACTAATTCTCTCTAGTTTGCAAAACAAGCACAAAAGGTATGAAAGAGTAAAATTACAAACACATGTGAACACAATAGTGGATATTATTAGCACTGTCTAACATCTGAATATGTTTAGAACATACATATATTGCATTTGGGAAAAATTATGAGGCCTAGGAAGCCATTTGGGAGTGCACATGTGTCATAACTAGATTTGACCTCCATCCCACCTAGGTGGACCAATCACCTCTCGAATCACCCCAAAAAATAAAAAAATCTAGTGTGAACATTGGTGAGGCATGTTGGGGCACAAATAATTCCAAGAAAGTATTGAGTGAACAAACAGAGGTGTGGGAGTGGCTCAAGGTGAACAATAAATGCACTAGGAGGGCCAAAATGGTCTAGAAACATCACTAACACCCCTAGTAAAACCTAGATTCCTCAAAAAAAGGAAGGAATCACTCCAATACAACAAGGGTAATTAATGAGGGTGCACATGTTCCAATTTGGCCAAGTTAGAGCGCTGGTGTGTGTGTGAATGGGACAAAATAACCAGTTTACTTCCTACACCAATTTCCCTAAGTCTAAACCATAGCAATCAATGCATAGAAGCAAAATAATTAGACTAAGGTCGAAACTAAGGTACTAAGGATGGATTAATCTTCTAAAAACCCCACTTTAATATTGAATTAGTATAAATTAACCAAAAATATCATGGACGCCTTGGCAACAAAGGCTAAAGTCACCTCATATAAAAAACATTTTATTTGTCCATGAAAGCAATGAAAAGAGGAAAACCACATGGAAAAAACCTCTCCTAAAAAATGGACATGGATCCAAATATTTGAAGGTGAATGGAATCCATCACCATGCATCACTCACTCCAAGTAGTTATCTCAAGTAAGTTAAGGTCTTCTCTGTGAAAAACTTGGTGAAAATATCAGCAGTTTTCTTAGCAGTCGGGCAATGTTGCAAGGCAATCACCTGATCATGCACTAAACCCTGAATGTAGTGCATATAAATATATATGTGCTTGGTCCTCTATCTCTGTACTGGATCTATGGAAATATTGATTTCAATTTTCTTGTCACACCAAATGAAAGTGGGTGAATCAAGTGCAACACCAAGTTCCCGAAGAATGCCTTGCAACCACTCACATTGTGTAGCTGCATTCAATGTTCCTCTGTACTTGGCCTCAGCCGAAGAAAGGGAAATAGTGTGTTTTTATTTCTCAAATATAATATGGGACCATTGGGAAGCATGAATACAAAACCTGAAGTGGAATTTCTTTCATTGGGATCACCAACCCATTCAGAATCAGAAAATCCTACTAGTTCTAGTGGAGAACTAGCAACACGGTGTACCCTGAATTTCCTGGTGCTTTGTACATACTGAAGGATCCTCTTGGATTCCTTCCAATGTATTTCATGAGGCTGATGCATATATCTAGCTATATCACCTACAACATATGCTAAATCAGGTCTAGAATGAGTAAGATATAACAAAATCCCGACTAGTTGTCTATACAATGAGGAATCCACCAATGGAGAGTCGCCAAATTCACCTAGTTTGATACCAGAAAGGAATTGGAACTTGGTTTCCTTAAATTCAGACATATTAAAATTCAATAACAGGTCTGAAGAATAATTTTGTTGGTTGATCATGATACCTCTTTCAGATTGCTCAATTTCCAAACCAAGAAATTGCTTCAACAATCCAAGACCAGTCATTGAAAATTCATTGTGCAAAGATGCTTTAATTGACCCGATTTATTTGGTGCAACTACTTGTAATCAAAATATAATCAACATACAAAAAAATTAACTACAATAAATCACCAATATTCTACAAATAAACATTAGTATCAGACTTCCTTCTAATAAAGCCAAGTGATAGTAGAAAATTGTCCATCTTGGCATACCAAGACCCTAGGGCTTGATTGAGGGCATATAGTGACTTATTTAACCTGCATACAAGGGAGGGATCCTATTGGAAAAATTCAGGTTTCTAAATATATATCTATTCCTGTAGCTTACCATGAATAAATTCACTTTTGACATCCATGTGGTGAACCTCCCAACACTTACTAGCAGCAATGGCTAAAACTAGCCTGATAGAGTCCATCTTTGCAACCGGTGCAAATGTCTCTATATAGTCCACTCCTTGGACTTAAGAGAAGCCTTTAGAAACTAATCTGGCCTTATATTTTATATCATACCCATCATCAGAAACTTTGGTCCTATAGACCCACTTGCATTTCATAAGCTTCCTCTTGGGAGGCAAAGGAACCAATTCCCAAGTCTCATTTTCTTGTAGAGAGTTGAACTCTTATTGCATAGTTGATTTCCATATTGGGTCATAATATGCTTCTTGATAGTATTGTGGATAATATCCAACCATCATATATAAATTCTCAGCAAGACTCAATTCATTTGAAAAATAAGCACCATGGAATTGTTATCTAGTCTTCCTAACAACTAGAGTATTTCCTGCTAAATCCCCATCAACTTCTATGGTTTTCTCTTCCCACTTGGTCCTTGAGGGAGAGTAATTTTAAGAAACATCATCTTCATCCATATCAGAATCATAAATATCAGCATCACTTACATCATCTTGGTGTTGAGGAGAAGAGCATTCACCCGATGTTAGCTCAAAATATGGAATAATTTCCTCTTCGAATCACACACGTCTTTCTATAAAATTATTATGTGTGGATGGATCAAATATCTTGTATACCTTTGTGTCTTCACCATATCCCACCATTATTCACTCATTTATTTGTGGCTGCAATGCCTTTCTCTTTTGTGAAGGAATTCGAGTCCATGCCCTTGAGCCAAAAATTTTGAAATGTGAAATATTTGGCTTGTGACCAAACCAAGCTTCATATGGTGTTTTTCTAATTACTGATTTTTGTAGAGCCCCATTTTGAATGTATGCATCACATTTAATGGATTCATCCCATATATTAGGACTCAAATCCTTTAGCCTCAATCATGCAGGTATCCATCTCCTTAAGCGCCCTATTTTTCTTCTCAGCCACAACATGTTGTTGTGGTGTGTAGGGGACCAAATGCTGCATTTGGATGCCACATTATTCGCAAAAGTGCTGCAAATTATTATTCACATACTCTTTACTATTATCATTTCTAAGGATTTTTATCTTTTTCCCACTTTGATTCTCAACCAGGGCCTTCCAAATCTTTACAGTCTCAAAGAATTTATATTTTAGCTTGAAGAAATAGACCCAACAGAACCTTGAGAAATAATATATGAAAGTGAGAACATACCTTGATCCTCCATAGGAGGGAGTGGGAATAGGACCAATGAGATCTGAATGCACCAACCCAAGCACTTGTGTATCTCTCTTCATGTTTCCCTTCTCATAGCTGCACTCTGGATGCTTTCCCACCACATAACTAGTGCATGAACCATTGGAGGTCTTGATAGGACGAAGCCCTTCCACCATGTCATACTTGTTCAATTCATGGAGGTATTTTAGTTCATATTAACAAATATTTCATGCCACAACTTTCTAGTTTCATTGGCATGAGACATAAGCGCTTTCCCACTAAAGTTTGGAAGAAATTTGGAGAATTTGTACATCCTAGTTTGGTGATCAGCATACCCCAATGAAATCACTTTGTTGGAGGATATTTCAGCTATATCAACCTCATATGGAGTAAATTTTACTCTCTTGGATTCTTCACTATGTTTCATTTGGAATATTGACAAGAGGTTCGCTGCCAAGTCTTTTACATATAGGACATTATTGAAATATCCATCTTCAATATGGATCCTTCCAAATCCCTTGGACTAGATATCTAAATCATCACCCATTCAAATAGTTGGTACACTCTTTGAATACATGTATGTGAAGAAATATTTGATAGAGGCCATGTGACTGGATGCTCCTGAATCAATTATGAATATGGAAGAATATAAAGAACCAACAACCAATGCATGGGACCTCTCTTTGTTGTCAGATCTTGAACTGTCAACCTTCTTCCTTGTGCCCTCTAGGACTAGGATGTCATTCTTTTCCAGTAGTTGTGCCATCATATCAATGGTTTTCTTCATGCATGCAGTCTCTAAATGCCACCGTTTGTGACAGTAGGTGGATTTGGTCTTCTCCTTTCCCTTCTTATCCTTGTCCTTGCAAGGATTCAAACCCCCATCAGGAATTTTGTGTCTGTCTTGTTTCTTCTTCTCTGGTTGTTTCGAATCCTTGGCTTTATTCTTGCATTTGGATGCACTCAAAACCCTTGCAACAATAGCTTGGTCCTTTCTTGTCTTGATGGTACCCATTTGCACTAGCTTATCTTGCTCTTGGGTCAAAGACTCCATGAAGTTTTCTAGTGATGGAATTTTCTAGTTTTGAGCCATGAGATTGCTTGAGTGAAATGTGCTAACAAACACATAACACTCATGCCATAGCTTCAAAAAAATAAACAGTATGAGTTGCTCTTATTTCTTCTTTATTCCACACTGCTTAAGCTGAAGCACCAAAGACTTGAATTTGGTGAAGAACTCTTGGATGGTGTCATAATGCGCTGGGTTCAAGGTGATGAGCTCATTTTCAAGCTGGTGACCGCTCAACTCATCAGTATTCCCAAACAGAGCTTCGAGCATGAGCCAAAATTCCTTTAGAGTGGATAGACTGTCAACATGATACATGAGTTCTCTCAAAATGTTGAGACATATATTTCCAAATTCTTCAGCAAGTCTATTGAAATACTTTGATTTCTCTAATGCATAATTTGGTTTGACCTCTGTCCCCATGGTGACCCTGTAGAGACCCTTGGAACTTAGCTGGATAAACATCTTGGATTTCCATTCAAATTAATTGAATAGTGTTAGCAAGGCAAGAGTTTTCTCCATCTCTACTTGCAATAGTGGTGAAAATGGTTGAATGTACCTGCAATGAAAACTCACAATTTTTTTTGGAGAATCACTCTAATAGAAAATAAAACACATTGAATTTGATTTGCAGCTTTAATCAAATATGACAGCAAGTGAGAATTAATTCATAGTTGGATCTAGAAGCCAAGAAACTCTCACTAATTTGCTCTAGTTTGCAAAACAAGCACAAAAAGGCCTAAAAGAGTAAAATTACACACACATGTGAACACAATAATGGATATTATTAGCACTGTCTAACATCTGAATATGTTTATAAAATACATATATTACATTAGGGAAAAATTGTGAGGCTTAGGAATCCATTTGGGAGTGCACATATGTCATAACTAGATTTAACCTCCACCCCCCCTAGGTGGACCAATCAGCTCTCGAATCACCCAAAACAGTCACAAAATCTAGTTTGAACATTGGTGAGGTGTCTTGGGGAATAAATGAGTCCAAGACAGGTGTCTGTGAGAAAACACATGCATGGGAGTGGCTGAAGGTGAACAATAAATGCGCTAGGAGGGCCAAAACGGTCTAAAAACATCACTAACGCCCCTAGTCAAGCCCATATTCATCAAAAAAAGGAAGGAAGCGCTCCAAGACACCAAGGTTCATTAATTAGTGCATATATGTTCCAGGTTGACCAATTAAGAGCACTAGTGTGTGTGTGAATGGGACAAAATAACCAGTTTCCTTCCTAGACCAATCTCCCTTAGTCTAAACCATAGCAATCAATGCATAGAAGAAAAATAATTTGACTAAGGTATAAAATAAGGTACCAAGGATGGATTACTGTTATAACACACTTTTTTATTTAATCATTGACTAAGTCTCAACTACAAGTTGAAAGGTTGTCTTCCTAATTTAACTTGTGCCATTACATCTAAAAATAGGCACTATAGACCTAGATTACAATCATGCTTTATTTCCAAAAGAAAACTATCAGTCTAACATACTCTTAACAAAAAATATGTTGAAATCCTTGTCTCGACCCACTTTCTTCCTCTTTTTTTGCGGCTCCATCCGTCGCAGTATTTCCTTATCCAATTTTAGAACCCACAATCCCTACCACACTCAACATTAGTAAGGTACCCTTCTCTGCTACACAGTCCCTCAGACGCCCCTTCCCTCTAGTTATATTTAGGGTGGGAATAAAAAGGTTCAAGATATGAAATATTCCTAGATTATTTCATTCATCGGGTTTATCAAACAATTCTGACCTCTTATCTCTCTCCCAATTCAATCCACTCTTGGATTTTTCTAAATTTTGTCCATGTGACTTTCAATCATGAAATTCAACTTCTGGCATTCCAAATTTTAGTCTTCGTATGGATTTTTTGGCCTTTTGCACTTAGATTCTACCTAGGTTTTATGTCTATGGATTCCCAACTTGATTTCACTTCTCACATCAAATTTTAGGCATTTTTCATAGTCTAAAATGTGGCTTCTTTCCTGGTTATGATTTATGCATTTTTTCACTATAGGGAATGCATAACAGGTTGAGAATTGATGTATGGTTGTTTCACAATGGAACAGGGATGGTGGAAAACTAATTTTGATTAGGAAATTGAATTTTTATTCAAGTAAATTGAGCACATACTCAGCCATATGAATTTCTAAGTTTTCCCATTCTCCATTCATTCATGATATGATTTCTCAACTAACTTGTTACAAAACAATTATATATCAACAAGGGAATCAAAGATGGGTTTTAAAGTGACACTTGGAAACAATGAATTCAATCCCCTAACCCCTTACCTATCCTTAATGGATACATACAACCCCCTCATTTTTGTTGCTTCCATAGCTCTTGGAATTTTTGTTTTCATTATGCTGCAGATGCAACGGTTTCCAAAATTTCTAAAAATTTGGGACCCTCCTTTTAAATTTGTCTTTCTTAGCTTGGTTAGGATTGCTTGATTTTCTCTGCATTTTTTATTCTTGAGGTTGGCTGTTGAATGAATATTTTATGTGGGTGCTGCATTTATGACTTATAGTGATTTCTTATCCCGCTCTCAGAATTTGTTGAAGCTATGAATCGAAACCAGAGTCAACTATGCATCCGCCATTGCAGAGGTGCTGTTGAATGAAGACTCGATCCAAAGCTTTATCTTCCACCGATGCACTCTCGTTATTTTGTCGACATTTTGTTTGATAGCCATTGGAGCACTAGAGGTTTATATTTCCACCGTTTTGGATGATAAATTGTGAACACCATGACAAAGGTTTTGATCTTTCCCATCGCTGTTGGTTTTGTTTTGCGAAAGCCTTAGTGTATTGGTGCTCCATCGTTACGGCTCTGTAGCAGACTAAACTTCTGCTTGGTAGTTTCCATTCATCGATGTTTCACTTAAGCTTGGTTTCTTTTTGTTCTGATTTTTGACTGGTCTACGAATTTTTTTGTTTCTACAGCTTCTGTCGTTGCGGCGATCAAACCAACTTATGGTACAAGGATATAGTCTAGTTGAGCTCTGATGTGGAGTTATTTTTTCTCGGCAATGTTTTTCTTTGCATTGCGAAACTCACAGTTTTTTCATCTTCAGCTATTGTGACGCATTAGTAGAATTGATCACCGATCCCTTAGTTACCTCACCGTCGAATTGTCATGTTTTTCCTGCTGAATGTTTTTACCAGGAGCTATATATATTTGGCGGATTTGGGGCATTTTTCTATTATTTTACATGTGAATCCATGCCTGTGCTGTCATTGTCCTTTTGAACTGGGTGTTGTACTTGCTGTCGATAGCTCATTCATATATGGCATCGCCATGGAAGCTTTCAGATTCTTCTTGTCAACTGCACAACTCCTTTCCAGGTAGGCCAATCATTCGATTCTACCCCTTCATTTGAGTTTTGAACTAGGGTTGTCGTCCTTGGTTAAGTTTTCCCTTCGTGGTTAATGGACACCTAGGTTTATGGTTTTATCAGCGTATATGTAGTTCATTTCGGCAGTATGGCCGTCCGAAAGGGGGTTTTTTTTTTCCTGATGATTACTACGGTGCCGTTATGAATTTTCAAACCTTACCCGACTATTTGGGAAACTGGTGTAGACAAGCGTTATGCTGTTTGCACCAGTTTTATCCAGTTTGCGTATGGTCGTCCAGAGGGGGGCGAGGGGGGGAGGTTTCCTTTCTTTTGCAGTAGGTAGGCATTTTTCCTTGGTTTGGTTTGAAATACCAAATGTTTTGGTCTTTCCAGTGATTTGGTCACTCACGTGTTTGGGACTAGGGTTGCGGTTTTTTGAGTTTGTGCCACATTTTGATTGGATTGGTGATAGGACGTTTTGTTCTTGAATCGATAGCATTGAGGATGTAGTTTTTATGAGACTATTTTCTTTTCCAAGAGAAAATTTACAGCATTAACAAATTTATGGTGTTTTTGTTGATCATGCTGAATTTTGGTCATGAGCAGGATTCAGGTTTTTTGCAAACTTATCTTTCGCAGAAGTAGTTGATAGTTAACACTGGTTCTATATTGTACATAAATTTAGCTATGGATACCATGGCCTTGGTAAAAGATTATATAGTTTTCTTTATTTTTCTTGAATATTGGTCGAATCGATAAAGGGGCCTAAAAGAATTTTGTTGTATGATAGGGCAATTTGTCCGAGTACGAGATGTCAAAGAGGCAGAAAAAGAAATCCCCTGTAGTGAAAGAGGAACCTGTGGTAGAAGTTATCACAAAGGCTGAGTATATTTACGAAGACACTAGATGCACCATAGGAGTGGAACCTGAATACAAGTGGGGCAAAATTTACAGACAGATATCACACCATGAAGTACCTGACACTGGTTTTGAAGAAGAAATGATATATGCCAATAATGAAAGATTTGATTTGATGAAGACTGCTACCAGGCCTGAGCTTTTCCCATGCTTAGAAGTAATTGGGTGGATCTTTCCTAGGGAAGACGAGACGTAACTACAATTATTCTGGTGAATACTGATAACTAGGGCTATGCTGCTTACAGCCTTGGTTATGTATCATTATCTTATCACTTACCAGAAGCTCAGGTTTACCTAACTAAGGCTTGGCTAAAGGAGATTAATCTTGACCTGGTTGAAACATTGAAAAGAATGCTGGTACCTGGTAAGAATTTCCAAAAAAGACCATCAAGGGAATATGACACAGCTACCTTAAGAACCCCTCATAGGTTCATTTCTTTAATGCTGAACATAATCTTTGGGAGAGCCCACAACAAAAGTTTTAAGTTGGGATGGGTTCCTATCATCTTCTGTGTAGCCATCGAAGGGACTGTGTTCAACTGGGAAAACATTGTGTCAAACAGTCTCTCAGCTTGCATTGCTTCAGCCCTACAAGGGGTGTCCCAGAAAAAATATGAGTTCTACATGAGCTCCATATTGATTGATTGCATACTGTGCACCTATTCATTCCCAAACCTAAGGTGTATTTGGGACAGAGATAGAACACCGGTATACACAACCTACAAGCCATTATGGGCACATAAGTACTACAGTCATTACAGAGTAGTGTGTGAACACTTTATTATGCCTTTGTATACAATGATTTTCTTGAAAGAATGCAATTGCATGTTTGAAGGGGCATTGGAAGTCATTGAGGAGTATGTTGATTACTACTTAACTGAGGACATGATGTATATTAGAATGTATGGTTGCTCTAGGGCACCTTCACTGCTTCCCAAATATGCCACTAATTATGTGGTACACAAGGAGGTAGTCAGGTATGTTTTCTTGGATGACATAGGGAGTTTTTTGTTTGAGCACAAGGTGACTTATCCTCCCATACCGTTCAGATTGGGAAGTTATAAGTTTTCAAGAATTAAAAAGGCTGATGAGTTTGTAGAGGAACTGGAGAAATTTCATTTTGGAGAAATAAAATTCCATAGGAATGATTCTCAGAATAAAGTTGCAGAACACTGCAAGGAAGCCAATGTGCATTTTGAATATACAAGCCATTGGGATAAGGATGAATCAATTTTTCGAAATGCAGAAAACATGACTGCATTAAGAAGAAGATTTAAAAAGAAGATCACCACCAAAGGTGGGAAAGGCCAAGCTAAACAGAAGAAATCTGATGAAGAGGAAGCCAGGAAAAGAGAGGAGGATGCTAGAAGACTAGAACATGAAGCTGAGAGTTGTCTTAAGAGTGAGGAAGAAGGAAAGAAGAAAGCTGAAGAAGAAGCGATAAAAAATGCAGAAGAAGCTGCCAGGAGGGAAGAAGAAGAAAGGAAAAATAAAGAGGATGAGGAACTCAGGAAACAGGAAGCTGCAAGACTAAAACTAACAAGGTCCATGATAGAGCAACAAACTTCCGACCTTGCAGACACTCAAGTTCAAGATCTAGATAATCCTGATTCTCAAGACCATGATGTAATTGCTAGCAACACCTTAGGATAGGTTGTTGTTTCTGGCCTAAGACCGATCCCTTTTGAACAAAAGAAAGGGGAAGAAGTTCTAGAATTCGATACCATTTTTTATGACAAGGAAACGAAAATAATTCTGAAGAGGACTAAGAAGAAAGCTGAAACTGGGGGGTAGTTAGGGAAGATGATAAATGATAAAACCTTGGTACATGGAATGGACAAGGACCCGAGACTCACTATTCGAGCTGGAGCAGCATTGATCCATGCGTCTAAAGATAATGTGGATCGAATAATGACAGGCCTTAAGAAATGAAGGAAAAATGCTACCCAACTGAAAGATACACTGTGAAGGGAGAGAGAGGAAAGCAACAAATTGAAAAGGAAGTTTGAAGACATGCAAAATGAAGTAAACTCTTGAAAGCCAGAGCTTCAGTCCCTCCAAGTCGACAAGATGTCTTTGGAAGTTTCCCAGGAAAGCTTAGCAAAATTGCAGTAGGAATATCAGGAGCTAATGATAGAAAAGGATGGGCTGAAAACAGCATATGAAAGTCTCATGCAGAAAGAGACCAGCTGCAAAGTAAGAGTGGGAGATGGAATTACAAAAGGCTACTTTGGAGGAGACAGAAAAAAAATCTCAGGTGCAAGCAGTAGAGTTTAAAGAACAAATTGCTTCATTAGCAGCATCTTTGGAAGAAGCCAGGGAACTACAAACCAACATTCAGCCTTTCAAAGAACATGTTTTAACAAAAAGAAGCAAAATGCATAGGATGCAAGTGTCCATAGAAGAAGAGAGGTGCAAGGTTTTGCAAGCAGATAATATATTAGAAGAACTATTGGAGACTTCTTCATATTTCATAGATAGGTCTCAGGACATTTTAGAATTCCTAACGGGAAGAATAGCAATATTGGAGGCCAATGAGGAGATCCCTGCAGACTTACCAGCAATGGATCAACACGGCTTAAAACAAGATTATGACTTGTTAGAGTTTTCCATAAACACAGTGGAAGAATTTAAGAAGGATGTAAAGAAAACGAAAGGAGCTTGCATCGAGTTTTGTAGAAGACTGTTGATCACTTACAACCGATGTCAGGTGGCTGCTGAGCAGAGAGTAAACGCATTTCTAGACCACGACCTGTTCATAGAGTTGTTACATATCAAGAACATAAACAGAGAATTCAACAGGTCAAGGTCCTGGACAAGTAGATCGTGAAAGATGAAGTAGCTCATTCAACGGTCAGTGTGCAGTTACTGGAAGATCAAATACACTTAAGTTCATCCAGGATTGAAGTAATTAAAAATTAGGATGCAAAGTTTGAAATTAATATTCATTTTCTTGAGCCTTCTAAGTTTGAGAACATTGCATGAGAAGCCTTAGCATGGAAGAAGTTCCTGAACAATCAAGCGGGGCCCTCCACTTAAGTGATTTATTAGTTTGTTTAAATGTAATATATTGTAAATTGTATAAGAACTAAATATGAGACAATTGTGGGAGATGAAACGTTGGGGAATCCCAGGGGTCATTTGGGGCAGCCCAAAAGTTTTTCCTTTTGTATAAGTATAAGAGAATTAGATAGAAGTGGGGATTTTTCCTAGTGAGACTTGTGAAAAACTTGTTGTAAGAGGAACTATTTCATTTTGCAATAATATAATTACAATTTTGCCTGTTGGAGAAAGTGCTGTGTGGAATGTTCAAATGTGGTGAAATGAACAATGTTGAAGGGGAACTATTTCATTTTCAGTTGTGTTTCATTAACTGTGAGATCGTTCTAACTTTCTGAACCTATGTTCTTGTATGAATGTTCTATCATTTATTTTATGATAATTTCCACTATGAGTAATGAATGTTTTAACAAACGACGAGCTATCTTGTTGTGCATATCTCTATTCATGTTTATGTGTTTTGATTCTAAGAACAACTACCTGTGATTTATCTTAACATATCAGCAGTAATAAATTACTCATTAATTGATAATCTTGCTCCCTAGGGACATCTTAGTTAGTTTTGTTTCTGTTGTGTGTGATTTAGATGCGAGAGAGTTTAAGACAAGAGGTAAGAACCCGCGCATCACATTGTGACCGCTCCTTGTATTCTTTATCAATCTGCATGTTATATAGACACTTGCATATCATACTTAAAGTTAAAAACACAAAAATATACACGGTGGACTGGGTCGTAATCGGTAAAACCCTTTATTTTTGTTACTTGGCCTACAATAGCCGGATCGCAAACTGGATGGATTCCCCATACCAAATAGTCATGGGCTAGTTGGGAACGTTGACTGGGGAGAATCCCTTGCTATTGTCGCTTGTGATTTTCCAGGTCTCAACAGTTTCTGGCACTAGAAGGAGGGACACTAGTGCATGGCTGGCCGGGGAAATCCATTTCCTCGAAGTTACTCCACTAGCGATAGTTTTGAAAGAAGTGTATTTCCTAATCCGAATACTGAAGAGAATAAAGAACATTTGTTTTCTGTGGAAAACCAAGTAGTTAATGATCTGAGAAGACATACACAGGCCTATGTAAAGAGTATTGGAGGATTACCCACTATCCCTAATTTACCCCGAAGAGAATACAAGAAGAAAGACCATCCTATTTTGGAAGATTCAATGTTGGTTGGAGATTTGGAAGAATTAGTGGAAGTAGCATTACAGGAAATTGTTCATCCTTTGAATCAAGTAGGCCCTGATACACCTAATGGTTCACCTATCCATACTCCTACTCACTCACCTCTTCACTCTCCACCCAGACTCATGGCAGGTGTAAATGCAAATCAGCCACCTAACCCACCAAATCTGCCACCTGCTTGGAAAGCCAGATCACCTCTAAACTTAGCACTTCTGTTGCATGACTTAACTCAAGATTTTGAGAAGATGCTGCCCAAGTTTGACCCTAATGAGAAGATTTTAGTAGATGACCATTTGCAAAGTTTATACTTGGCCATAGAAGGACTAAAAGATGGAGAACATGAAGATGTAGTCTGTAGAATTTTCCCGCATACCTTTAAAGGAGCAGCAGCCTCATGGTATTTTGGTTTGCCTACAAACTCAATCCCATATTGGGATACCTTTGAAATAATTTTAAAAAGTAAATATGCAGCCCAAAAGATGCATGCAACATTAATGAAAGGTTTAGGCGCTTTGAAAAAAGAAAGAAAGGAAAAGGTACATAATTTTACTCAAAGGTTTTCTGCTTACCTTAAGAATTTCTCTGCAACTAATAAGCCCTCTGACAAGGTGCTGATTGAGTATTATACCTCAGCTTTAGGTCCTAACTTTGCTATGTTCACAAAAGCTCAAGTTAAGCCTACGTTATTGGAGACTTATGAAGAAGCTGAAAGAGTAGAGGCTGAAAAGGAAAGTATAGAAGATTATCCTGAGCAATCTGGAGAAAAACATTTTGGGAAGAAATCCTTATTACTATCTAAACCTAAAGAGGAGAAATCACATGATTTTGAGGGGATGTTAAAAATGATACAGAAGCTTTCCAACAGAATAATAGATTTGGAGAAAGAAAATGAAGCTCAGAAAGCATATAAGTTGTATTATAATAGAAGAGAGGATAACAACCAATCCAAACTTCCTCCATACAGTCCGGCATCGATGAATTTAAGAGAGGTAGGTATGGATAATTTTTGCACTTTCCACCAACAACCACATTCTGAAAAGAATTGTCCTCAATGGATAAATTCAATGACATTGGTAATGAATCAGTTGTTGGATTCTAAATTAACTGAGGACAGTGATGAAGAGGAAAAGGATAGTAAAACCACAGAAAAACAAGAAAATGATACCATGTTTTTATGGGACTATGTCTCGCTTTTTGATACAGAAAGAAGTATTTTGAAACTTGAAGGGATACCAGAAATAAAAATGACAACAAAATTCCTGGATTTGGTGAATAAAGACAATTCAATTCTCTCAAAGATCAAGAAATTGCAAGAGAATTTCAAGAAACAACCGAAGAACAATGTTGACGGTGAGGTACCTAAAGTCACTATTACCAGTCAAGGTCCGAAGAAAATCAACATGCATGTTAAGCCTATGGAAGACCAAGTAGGTGATGACAAGGAAAGTATAAAGAAACCTGAAGAACCAGAGGAAGAGCTACCCACATAAAACCAACCTATGGAGGAAGTTGTTGAAGCAATTAAGGAAGGGAAAACTTGGTTTAAAACCCCACCTTTCCTTTTGAATTTGGAAATTTTGAATCATAAGGTGCATAATTGTTTGGTAGATTCTAGATCATCAGTAAATATTATGCCACTCACAGTTTGCAAAAGGATTAATGGACAAATTAAACCTACTTCTTGGGAAGTTACTCAATTAGACATAACTAATGTGAAAGTAGTCGGGGAAATGGAGAATGTTCTCATTTGTTTATCTGCAAATGAAAATATATGTCAATATATTGATATTGTGGTGGTAGACATACCTGATGGTTATGGACTTATTTTGAACTGAGACTGGTCAGCGAGGTTAAAGGGGTATTTTGCTTCAGATTGGTCACATTTGTGACTGCCTCATAAAGGAGCCCTAAATCAGATCAAAATCTTAAGGGAACCCTACATGAAACATACTGTCACTAAGTTGGACTCAGGAAAATGAATCAGTAAATTCTGTATTGGGGAATTATCTAATTGAGCTTGAACTGAGACATTTTGCATGAGAAGAAGCCAACAACATAGTAGACACCCAACCCGATCTCCTTCAATGTTCACAGGCTAATTAGATTAATTGTAAATTACTAGATTTAGTTTTTATTTTAAGAATGGTAGAATTAGATAATGGTTAGGTATTTCACATTTGCAGTCGAGCCTAGCCCCTTAACTTACAAGTTGCTAGATCTATAGGGGTGGGCAGAGAACTGATCAGGTAATGGTTTAGTTCTCAAATTTTATTTTTCTTGGTTTTTGCTTTTGATAACCTTGTACATAAATAATTTGATGTAGTTTTTCACTTTGATTTGCTGCTGTTGTTTCTAGTTACTTTTGGTTTGGTTTGAATAAAAGAGGAAAAGTTTTGGTTGCATGGAAAGCATCAGGTTTCTCGATTAATTGAAATCTTTGGGATACGACTGTGTATTCTTGTTTGAACTGATAGAATTTCTTCTAGTAAGTAGTTTTCCTAAATGGCTATGAACTCATTGAAGTCCTGCTTAATCTCGAAAATAACTTAGGATCAAAAGATCTAGAATACTATTTCGAGGCTCCATCCATTTCAGACCCTAGGGGGTGACAACAAAAGACCCACGGAAATGAAGCATGGTAAACAGTATATTATATATAAATGATCCCATGCTAAGATTTGAAAGCCTAAATGCTGATAAGAGTCAAAACTCCTAAAAGAAGCAATACATATCAAAGCAAAGTATCAAATCATATGAATACAAATTTGCCAAAAGTTCTTCTCCGTCCATGAGCTGAAAATTAAGTACATCTCTCACACAAAAGGACACTATGGATAGAGGAGCCTGAATAAAATTTAGAAAGAAAGGCATAAGGAGGACTCAAAAGAACAAAAGGTTCAAAAGGAACAAAAGTGTAAAATGGCATGGGAATGAGGAACAAATAAATATTTCTATTTACCATATGTTACAATCCTATGGTGTCCAAACTGGAAACTAGCCAAAGACAGAGGTAAAATAAAACTCATCTACTAGGCCTCAGAAGAGTTATCCTGACTTTGAGATTTTGGTGTTCCCATTTCCAAAATTGGACTATAATCAATGATTGAAGTGCATATGTTTTCCATTGTAGGAATACAAGCATCTAGAAGAGTGCAACCTATTAGCTTAATGGCTAAACAGTCTATTACTGAGGGCAGAGTTGATTCAGAAATCTGGGGTTCACCAGGTAGTTGCTAATTGTTGCAGCTGCAATGGTTTCCCAAATTTCTAAAAATTTGGGACCCTCCTTTTAAATTTGTCTTGCTTAGCTTGGTTGGGATTGCTTGATTTTCTCTGCATTTTTTATTCTTGAGGTTGGTTGTTGAACGAATATTTTATGCGGGTGCTTCCTTTATGACTTACAGTGATTTCTTATCCCGCTCTCGAAATTTGTTGAAGCTATGAATTAGAACCAGAGTCAACTACGCATCCTCCATTGTGGAGGTGTTGTTGAATGAAGACCCGATCCAAAGCTTTATCTTCTACCAATGCGGTCTCGTTATTTTGTCGTCAGTTTGTTTGATAGCCGTCAAAGCACTAGTGCTTTATATTTCCGTCATTTTGGAAGAGAAATTGTGAACACCACGATGGAGGTTTTGATCTCTCCGATCGCTGTTGGTTTTGTTTTGTGAAATACTTAGTGTATTGGCACTCCGTCATTGTGGCTTTGTAGCAGACTAAACTTCTGCTTGGTAAAGTTCCTTTCGCCGATGCTTGATTCTCCGCCAATGTTTCGCTTAAGCTTGGTTTCCTTTTGTTCTAATTTTTTATTGGCCTACAGATTTGTTTGTTTCTACAGCTTCTGCTGTTGCGGCGATCAAAACAAGTTATGGTCCGAGGCTATAGTCTAGTTGAGCTCCGTTGTGGAGTTATTTTTTTCGGCCGATGTTTTCCTTTGTACTGTGGAACTCACAGTTGTTTCATCTTCCACCGTTGCGGTGCATTAGTAGACTTGACCACCGATCCTTAGTTACCTCGCCACCGGATTGTCGTGTTTTTCCTGCTGAATGTTTTTACCAGGAGATATATATATTTGGGGGATTTGGGGTATTTTTCTATTATTTTACCTATGAACCCGTGCCTATGTTGTTATTGTCATTTCGAACTGGGCATTGTACTTGCTGTCGGTAGCTCATTCGTAGATGGCGTTGCCATGGAAGCTTTTAGATTCTTCTTGTCAACTGCACAGCTCCTTGCCAGGTAGGCTAATCATTCGATTCTACCCCTTCATTTGAGTTTTGAACTAGGGTTGTCGTATTTGGTTAAGTTTTCCCTCCATGGTTAATGGACACCTAGGTTTATGGTTTTATTAGTGTATATGTAGTTCATTTCGGTAGTATGGCCGTCCAAAGGGGGGTTTTTTGTTTTCCTGATGATTATTGTGGTGCCGTTATGAATTTTCAAACCTTACTTGACTGTTTGGGAAACTGGTGCAAACAAGAATTACGCTGTCTACACCGGGTTTCTCCAGTTTGCGTATGGCCGTTCAGGGGGGGGGGGGAGGTTTCCTTTCTTTTGTAGTAGGTAGGTGTTTTTCCCTGGTTTGGTTTGAAATGCTGAAGGTTTTGGTCTTTCCGTTGATTTGGTTTCTCATGTGTTTGGGACTAGTGTTGCGGTTTTTTGAAGTTGCACCTCATTTTAATGGGATTAGCGATAGGACGTTTTGTTCTAGAATCGATTGCGTCAAGGATGTAGTTTTTATGAGACTGTTTTCTTTTCTGGGAGAAAATTTACAGCGTTAACGAAGTTATGGTGTTTTTGTTGATCATGCTGAATTTTGGTCATGAGCAGGATTTAGGTTTTTTCTAGACTTATCTTTCACGGAAGTAGTTGATAGTTAGCACCGATTCTATATTGTACATCAATTTAGCTATGGCTACCATAGACAAGGTAAAAGATTATATAGTTTTTGTTGTTTTTCTTGAATATTGGTCGAATAGATAAAGGGGCTTAAAATACTTTTGTTGTATGACAGGGCAATTTTTCTGAGTACGAGATGTCAAAGAGGTAGAAAAAGAAAGCCCCTGTAGTGGAAGAGGAACCTGAGGTAGAAGTTATCACAAAGGCTGTGTATATTTACAAAGACACCAGATGCACCACATGAGTGGAACCTGAATACAAGTGGGGTGAAATTTAGAGACTGATATCACACCATGAAGTACCTTACACTAGTTTTGAAGAAGAAACAATATATTCTAATATTGAAAGATCTGCTTTGATAAAGATTGCTACCAGGCTTGAGCTTTTCCCATGCTTAGAAGTAATTGGTTGGATCTTGCCTAGGGAAGACATAAATATAATTATTCTGGTGAATATTGATAACCAGGGCTATGTTTCTTACAGCCTTGGTTATGTATCATTAGCTTATCACTTACCAGAAGCTCAGGTTTACCTAACTGAGGATTGGATAAAGGAGATTAATCTTGACCTGGTTGAAACATTGAAAAGAATGCTGGTACCTGGTAAGAATTTCTGAACCAGACCATCAGGGGAATATGAAACAACTACCTTAAGAACCCCTTTAAGGTTCATTGCTTTAATGCTGAACATAATCTTTGGGAGAGCCCATGGCAAAAGTTTTAAGTTGGGATGGGTTCCTATCATCTTCTATGTAGCCACCCAAGGGACTATGTTCAATTGGGAAAACATTATGTCAAATAGTCTCTTACCTTGCATTGCTTCAGCCTTGGGAGGGGTGTCCCAGAAAAAACATGAGTTCTACATGAGCTCCATATTGATTGATTGCATACTATGCACCAATTCATTCCCAAACCTAAGGTGTATTTGGGCCAGAGACAGAACACCGGTATACATAGCCTACAAGCCATTGTGGGCACATAAGTACTACAGTCATTACAGAGAAGTGTGTGAACACTTTATTATGCCTTTGTATACAATGATTTTCTTGAAAGAATGCAATTGCATGTCTGAAGAGGCATTGGAAGTCATTGATGAGTATGTTGATTCCTACTTAACTGAGGATGGAATGTATATTATAATGTATGGCTGCTCCAGGGAACCTTCAATGCTTCCCAAATATGCCACTGATTATGTGGTACACAAGGAGGAAATCAGGCAGGTTTTCTTGGATGGCATAGGGAGTTTTTTTTTTGAGCACACGAAGGAGACTTATCCTCCCATACCATTCAGATTGGGAAATTATAAGTTTTCAAGAGTTAAAAAGGCTGATGAGTTTGTAGAGGAGCTGGAGAAATTTCATTTTGGGGAGATAAACTTCCATAGGAATGATTCTCAAAATAAAGTTGCAGAACACTGCAAGGAAGCCAATGTGCATTTTGAATATACAAGCCATTGGAATAAGGATAAATCAATTTTCTGAAATGCAGAAAACATGACTGCATTAAGAAGAAGATTTAAAAATAAGATCACCACCGAAGCTGGGAAAGGCCAAGCTGAACAGAAGAAAGTCGAGGAAGAGGAAGCCAAGAAAAGAGAGGAGGATGCTAGAAGACTAGCATAGTAAGCTAAGAGTTGGATTAAGAGTGAGGAAGAAGGAAAGAAGAAAGTCAAAGAAGAAGCGATAAAAAATGCATAAGAAGCTACCAGGAGGGAAGAATAAGAAAAGAAAAAGAAAGAGGATGAGGAACTCGGGAAACATGAAGCTGCAAGACTGAAATTGACAGGTTCCACGATAGAGCAACAAACTTTGGACCCTGCAAACACTCAAGTTCAAGATCTAGATAATCCCGATTTTCAAGACTATGATGCAATTGCTAGAAGCACCTTAGGACAGGCTATTGTTTCTGGCCTAAGACTGATCCCTTTCGAACAAAAGAATGGGGAAGAAGTTCCAGACTTCAATACCATTTTTTATGACAAGGAAAAGAAAATAATTGTGAAGAGGACTGAGAAGAAAGTTGAAACTGGGTGGCGGTTGGGGAAGATGATAAATGATAAAACCTTGGTACATGGAATGGACAAGGACCTGAGACTCACTATATAAGTTGGAGCAGCATTGATCCATGCCTCTGAAGATAATGTGGATCGAATAATGACAGACCTTGAGCAATCAAGGAAAAATGCTGCCCAACTGAAAGATGCACTGCAAAGGGAGAGAGAGGAAAGAGACAAATTGAAAAGGGAGTTTGAAGACATGCAAAATGAAGTAAAGTCTTCAAAGGCAGAGCTTCAGTCCCTCCAAGTAGACAAGATGTCTTTGGAAGTTTCCTAGGAAAGCTTAGCAAAATTGCAGCAGGAATATCAGGAGCTAATGATAGAAAAGAATGGGCCAAAAACAACATATGAAAGTCTTCATGCAGAAAGAGACCAGCTGCAAAGTAAGATTAGGGAGATGGAATTACAAAAGGCTACTTTGGAGGAGATAGAAAAACAAACTTAGGTGCAAGTAGTAGAGTTTAAAGAACAAATTGCTTCATTAGCAACATCTTTGGAAGAAGCTAGGGAACAACAAACCAGCATTCAACCTTTCAAAGAACATGTTTTAAAACAAAGAAGCAAAATGCATAGGTTGCAGGTGTCCATAGAAGAAGAGAGATGCAAGAAATTTTGTAGGTAGATAATAGATTAGAAGAACTATTGGAGACTTCTTCATATTTCATAGATAGATCTCAAGACATTTTAGAAGTCCTAACGGGAAGAATAGCAAGATTGGAGGCCAATGAGGAGATCCCTACAGACTTACCAGCAAAGGATCAACAAGGCTTAAAACATGATTATGACTTGTTAGAGTTTTCCATAAACACAGTGGAAGAATTTAAGAAGGTTGTAAAGAAAATGAAAGGAGCTTGTATCGAGTTTTGTAGAAGGCTATTGATCACTTACAACTGATGTCAGGTGGCTGCTGAGCAGAGAATAGATGCATTTCCAGACCACGACCTGTTTATAGAGTTGTTACAGAACAGATATCAAGAAGATGAACAGAGAATTCAACAGGTCAAGGTCCTAGACGAGAAGATCTTGAAAGATGAATTAGCTCATTCAACGGTCAATGTGTAGTTACTGGAAGATCAACTATGCTTAAGTTCATCCAGGATTGAAGTAATTAAAAATTAGGCTGCAAATTTTGAAATTAATATTTGTTTTCTCGAGCCTTATGAGTTTGAGAACATTGCATCAGAAGCCTTAGCATGGAAGAAGTTCTTGAACAATCGAGCGGGGCCCTCCACTTAAGTTCTTTATTAGTTTGTTTAAATGTAATATATTGTAAATTGTATAAGCACTAAATATGAGACAATTGTGGGAGATGAAACGTTGGGGAAGCCCAGGGGTCATTTGGGGGCATCCCAAAAGTTTTTCCTTTTGTATAAGTATAGGAGAGTTAGATAGAGAAGGGGATTTTTCCCAGTGAGACTTGTGAAAAACTTGTTGTGTAAGAGGAACTATTTCATTTTGCAATAATATAATTAAAAATTTTCCTGTTGGAGAAAGTGCTGTGTGGAATGTTCAAATGTGGTGAAATGAACAATGTTGAAGGGGAACTATTTTATTTTCAGCTGTGTTTCATTAACTGTGAGATCATTCTAACTTTCTGAACCTATGTTCTTGTATGAATGTTCTCTGGTTTATTTTATGATAATTTCCACTATGAGTAATGAATGTTTTAACAAACGATGAGCTATCTTGTTGTGCATATCTCTATTCATGTTTATGTGTTTTGATTCTAAGAACAACTACCTGTGATTTATCTTAACATATGAGCAGTAATACATTACTCATTAATTGATAATCTTGCTCCCTAGGGACAACTTAGTTAGTTTTTTTTTTTCTGTTGTGTGTGATTTACATACGAGAGAGTTTAAGACGAGAGGTAAGAACCTATGCATCACATTGTGACTGCTCCTCGTATTCTTTATCAATCTGCATGTTAGATAGGCACTTTCATATCATACTTAAAGTTAAAAACACAAAAATATACACAGTGGACTGGGCCGCAACCGGTAAAACCCTTTATTTTTGTTACTTGACCTACGATACCCAGACTGCAAACTGGATAGATTCCCCATACCAAACAGTCATGTGCTAGTTGGGAACGTTGACTGGGGAGAATCCCTTGCTGTTGTCGCTTGCGATTTTCCAGGCCTCAACACATTATAAATACTTACATGCTTTAACAATTTCCTATGGCTTACTAGAACATGGCTCACAAAATATAAAATACTTCCCTTTTAAAATATGTGCATTCACTAGTGGTTGCTTGGCCTTGATCTCGATACTAGGATTCATTATACACAATGTTGACATATCAAGCGAATCTATTTTAATGGTCAAAATGGGGGTACTACAATACAATCCATGTCTATATTTGTTTGGTGATCTTGGCCTCCTTCTCTACACATGTAATTTTGGTTTTCAAGGTACCCTCTTATCCTTATAGTTCTCAACCATATTAAATTCCCTAAAATAGAACTAGGGGGAATCCATGAGCTTGTCTACTAGGCAAAATGAGCCCTTCTCCCTTTAACCATATAATTCAATGCATAAATATCCGAAAAACACAAAATATGGTCATCTAATGATGAACAAAAAAAACATCATTGATGGGTGTTTGTGCCACAATCCACTACCACCCCAACAAGTTGTAGTGAAACAAGAATGGCTAACTCTCCCTTACCTTTGGTATGGGAGAAAAAAATACATTTGAATCTCACTAAATAATATGCAACCTTTATGAAACATAATTTTAATTTATTTAAATTCTTATAAATATAAAAGTTTGATGCCACGAATTGAACACAAAACTTGGTGGACTCTTCCCACGTTTCTTAGACTTGAATAATTATGTGAAAACACATTCTTTTACAACCTTTCAAAATTATAAAGGATTTATCTGATTAGCCTTCTTTTATAGTCCACCAATGGTAGGGTATGAAATAAATGATTCATTATGTCCCACAAATGGGCCATTTTATCTAGCTGAAAACATCCAAGTATGATGGCATATTTACTTGGTTTTCCAATGCTTCCAACATGTTCTTTATTGTTTTCATTATATCTGCATATGTTGTTGGGGCATGTTGGATGAATTCATCATTCTAGGGCCAGGTAAGGTTGTATACATGACCACTGCAATCAATCAATCCAAAGTGATGATTTTTTCTTCAACTTTAAGTTTTGTCCTACCAAAAGTTGGAGCACAATGAAGCAAAATAATCCCATCCCTTTTAATTTACATCTTGTTAAAAGAGGAACAGGAAAAGGCATCAACATACAAACTGTCAAAGAACAAAATAGAGCCAAAACCCAATGCTTTCAACATGGAAAATAATAAAGGGCCTCTCCACTCAATCATAGACCTTTCCAAAATGAACTTTGATGAAAAACACATCCGAAACCAAGGAAAGCCATGGAGAGTTAACTAACCTAAATTTATATTGCAAATGAGGGTTGTAGCTGTAAGTTTGTAGAAGTGTTCTTGGCCAATTATGAATCAACCCTTTTCCATCTTTTCAAAATCCTCTATTTTCTCTTAATTACACTTCTCTCCATAGCACTACACTATATACCCAGTTAAAATCCTTCCCAAAAAACCCTCTCTTAAGTCCTCAACCAAATATTATTTATCCCCTAAATGTATCTTGTACAAGCATTGGTAAAACATATTGAAGGAAAGAATAATGCTCTTGCAAATCAAGTTAGACAAAAAATACACAACATAAGGTAGAATGGAATATCCTAAAGCCACAAAAACACCATGGATGCAATTAGTCCAAAAAACACCCAATGAAATAATAAGTCAAATCCAATTCAAAACTAAAACCCAATATTATCTAATCATAACTACAATTGATTTGAATTAGTACTCAATTAATTAATTTTATTGGACTCATGATGATAGATATTTATATTCCAAGTTAAAGGTGGTATATCCTTATCAATCATTTCATGATCGAAAGAATCACCCATAATGTAGGGAATACTAGCAACATATATACCAACATAGATACATGATATCATGTAGGATGATAGAAATCATACTTATTCCCACTAGGATTGATGATACACAATATGTGACATAAGAATTTAGTGCAAATGATTGTTTCAACATTTATGAAATCAAATTGATCTCCTAACATAATCTTAGTCCTAACACATTTACATTAAATATTCCTATAGAAGAGAATATACTCACTGAAAATGATTCTATGTATCTAAGAATATATTATATGACCTAGATAGAAATGATTTAACTCCTAGGTATTATTGAGGATTTTACGAAAGTTATCTCGGTCCACTGATCTAACCTCTTGATTTATAATGATATTTACCTTGGTTGCATGGTAAATATTCAAATATTATGATTATAATTGTTCTTTTAATAGTTTCATTAGTGCATGGAATATATTTGTTGTATCTAAATATTTAAGTGACTTAAATGGGCATTTATGACCTGTGATCACTTAGGTTCACATTATATGGATATTGGGTCCTCCCTTCTGAGGTCATTTTTGCATATAAAACAAGTTAAGATCATAGGGAAAACAAGGGGAAAGCAATTACAACAAGAGTAGAGGATAATCTTTGAAATATAAAGTGAATTAAATAATAGAGGAAATAATAAAAACCTAAATAACAATGTTTGGAGAATATCACAAGGGTAGTGGAGGAAATTAGAGACGAGGTGAGAGGGAAAAGAGGGGTGACACCTGCTAAGTAGGTTAATAAATAAAGTTTGGAATGGATTCTAGACACTACTTTTTTAGGATCAATAATAACAAACTTCTTAAATGGTGGAAATTCAAGGACATATAAAAATATTTCATAGCAATGAAAGTTAAGATAGAAGGTTTTCAATAGAACCAAGTCCTTAATAAAATGAACTATATGCAAGAGAAACTCGATCACATTGATAAAAAATAGGGCAATCTTATTCATGAAATTTGGGAGAGTAAAAAAAGAGTGAGGACAAGGGAGAGGATGAATAACTTGGATCAAGAGAAAGGAGTTGAGATATGTGGATGCAATGCAATCTCAAGAAGCTGAGGAGAACAATATTTATATCACTTTTGTCAAATATTTATAAAATTTATCTAAATTTAAAAAATAAATCCTGAGTGAGCCTTCTTTGGATTTGTAATCTTCAAAACAATAGCTCTAGTAAGTAACTTTATATTCTTTTAGATCATACAAAATTTATATTCTTTCTTTGCAGTGATGTAATTGGATGAGAAATATTGTAGAATCCTTCAATGAACCTTCTATAGCATCCTGTAAGACCCATGAAAGATATAACACCTGTAACATTGTTTGGAGTAAACCAATCCATTATGGATTCAATGTTTTCTAGATCCATTGTGATTCCTTCTAATGGAATAACATGACCCAAATACTGTACCATTTTTTGATAAAATTCACAATTGCTTAGCTTTGCATATAATTGGAGCTTTCTAAGAACTTGCAATACCATTTTTAAATGTTCCTTGTGCTCTTTTTTCATTCTTTTAATAAGAAATAATTCCATCCAAGAAAAAAAACAAAAACTAACACGAACATGAATGTGGCAGGTGCATTGGTAAGTCCAAACGACAACACAATGAACTCATAATGGCCATACCATGTTTAGAAATTTGTCTTGTGAATGCCTTCCTCCTTTATTCTAAGTTGATGATAAACATACCTAAATTCAATTTCGAAAACACTTTGGATTTCCTCATTTGATAGAAAAAATCATCAATTATGGGAAACGAGTACTTATTATTAACTATCACTTTATTTAGATGCTTGTAATAAATACACAACCTTAAAGTTCCATCTTTCTTCCTAAGAAATAACACTTGTGATACCCAAGGGGACACACTTGGTCTTATATACTTCTTTTCCATTAATTCATGTAGCTGCATATTTAACGCTACCAATTCTATATTGATCATTCTATAAGGATCTTTGGAAACTGGTGTTGCCCTTGGAACATATTGATTGGGATGCATATATTTGACAACCTTTCTTGTAAAAATTTCTTAACTGTAAGGATGAAATCTTCCTTGCTAAAACTTGCTTGGGAGTTCCATTTACCAATCTTGGCCTTCTTTTTCAATGCATTCATGAATTTTTTCATAACAAGAAACCTCATATCTATGCTTCTCCAACCAATCCATACCAATAAAAGAATCATAATATCCTAATGGTAGGTCATTTAAATTTACTTTTGTGAGAAGTCCATTCAACTCTATGGGGGTATTGCACCGCTACTTCACTAACTTTTCCTTTTTTTCCTATGGCTAACTGACCTAACCATGGATTATTATGCTTCATTCTTCTAAGAGAAAAAATTTCAACCACTTTTGGAGAAACATAACCATGGATGTATCTTGGATCAATCAAAATAGAAATAGATTTCTTAGCAATCTTACCTTCAACTTACACTACTGCTGATTGGTGGCCTACTTGACGATTATCCAAAGCTGCATAAGTTTGGGGAGTTTCTCTTGCCATATCAGTTACTATAATTGTTTCTTCTATGTTATGCAAGCCTCAAGGGTTATTTCCCCGATGTGGATAGCCCTTAATAATTTTGTTATATCCACATTCCAAACACTGAAGCATTCCTTTTGGCCCTTTTTCTGTTGCTACCGTTGGCTTTGTTCCACTTGCTTACTGACCTTGTAGGAAATTTCTTGGTTTATTTTTAAATGGAGGCTTAAATCCACTTGTCCTTTGGTCAAATATTCCTTTTAGCTTTCACTTCCATGCTGGATGAGCCTATGATTTTCCTTTTCTATGATCATAACAATGCATTGTCTTTCTAATGGATTTATCAAGAGTTGGTGGATTAACTAACTCAATATTCTCTGTGAAATTTTGGGGAAGAATTCCAAGGAAGCATTGGATTTCAACCCTCTCATATTTGATGTAATCTACATACCTCAATAATTCCAAAAGCGTATGGAATTTTTCTTTCATAGAATTCTGTCCCAATTTCAGTTCATTGAACTCCTTCCTCTTGTTATCATAATACCTAGAATATAGGTATTTTTCCTTGAAATTATTTTTAAATCACTCCCAACTTATCGTTCTTTCCTTGATTCCTTTTACTTGCATGAGTTTCTCCCACCAAATTCAAACTTGAAAAATTATATTGTAAATAACAATTCTGTACTTTTAATTTCCGATTAATTATGAATCCTAAACTATTTCTTCATTCCAAGAAGCTATGCTTCCTCTTACTGACCTATCTTACTTTCTCCATCAAATTTGTGGGGACTTGCCTTTCTAAATTCTCCTGGTGGAATTCTCTTAAAATTCCTTATTCTTTCAAACCTGTTGGAAGTATGCTTTGGGATGCTTTGAGAACCTCAAGAATGACATGAACTTCTAGAATAAGATCTTGACAAATATATATTACATTCCCTTCTCAAAGAAATATTTCTTTGAAATATTTCTTTGACTTGGAGTCCTTTTTCTAGTGTGACTTCTAGAGTGGATCTTTGCATTTCTTCGCTCTTGACCAACATTGCTTGGATTAGATCCAAGATGAGCTCTCTGCTGAATGCCAATGAGGCTTTGAAGTATCAAATGATTAATTTGGTTCTTCTCTTCTTGGGACTTGATCAACCTCTCATTGAAGCTTCTCATTGTTTCAACCAAAATTTTGGAGAGTGGTCTTCTCTCTCCTCCCATTGGATTCTATCTCAAAATTTTCCTCTTGCATATTTTTCTCCTAAGACATCCTCATCATGTTCATAGGGGTCCTAAGAATCATTCATGGTTACAATTTTCTTTTGGAGACTCTTCCCTTTGGTTTTTTCCCTCTGTTACAACTATTCAAAGCTTATTAACTGCAAATGTTGTGCATCATAGATATATTTATTAGAAATTTTATTAATATATGCAATGACACATAAAAGAAATACTATTTTGAATAGAATTAGTCTCATAGAATTATTCACATGGTTCTTAGGTTCTCTTTTCCTTTGTTTCATTTAACTTCCTTTATTGACAATTTTTTCGTCAAAAAAGGCTATAGTATGATCTCTAAGACATCATAATTCCTCATTCAAATTTGGATTGTGCACCACTATTCCCTTCTGGACAATATTTCCAATGCCTATATTCATGCTTCAATATGATCAAGGACTCGAAATTTACACTCCCAAAAATGTTAATTTTTCACATTTCTGCAATCTTTCCACAAATGCAATTTAGCTTTTGAGGCCAACTTTAGCAACTTGTAGGAGAAAATATAGAAAGAAACGGAAAAAATTTCTATTGAGAAAAGTTAGTAAATATAACAAGGATCAATCAACAAATTTTAGATCTATGATCTAATGCACTAGTCAACCTCTATAAAATTCTACACTTGACTACTTTTGACTTTTGCATCTTCTCCCAAAGTTGGAATTTTTGTCAAAAATGGATTTCTCCCAAACTAACCATTTATGGGAAAAATTCAATGAATGGAAGATGCTTATTTTAATGAGTGGGTAAAATGTTGAGTTGAAATTTTTTCTTGGTTTCGACATCTAGTGTCACTTTTACCTCTTGCAAGCTTTTCAAAATCCCTAAAAAGTGTTCCAGAAAAATGTAGTTTGGCCTTATTTCAGACCTCATATTCACACCTTTTATAATTTTGACACAATATCCCATATTTAAATACATTCCCGGTCCATGACTGCACAAGAAGAATTTCAGCCCAAATCGAGCTCCCATTGGGAATTTAAACACCAATTTGTAAAAGTCATTAATTCAAAATTTCCATCAAATAGGAGCTAAATGGATCCAGGCCTCTCACAAATGTTTTTGTGACCTTTTTCAATGGCGTCTGAATGTCGCATGTCTTATCAAATTTTGAGCTAAATTTCTCCTATTATGGTTGAAACAATTTTTGGGCTTCATACAGTTTTTTCTGAATTGCTACCCCTAACCTTTATGGGTTGTTGATCTCGAATACGCCAATGACATTGTTAGAAGTCAGATGTCGGCATTGTCCATAAAATAGTATCAATAGCCTACTAATCATCCAATATAGATGTCGAAAGTTGGGAGTCAAAATTTGGTACTGAATGACAACAACTGTCCAATGACCCTTCCAACAACAATCACATACCTTTATTTCTTTGTGCCCATGAAATTTGGTGTGTGGCCCCTTTCAACCATTATTCTCGGCCGTACCCCATAGACAAACTCCAATGTTCACGCAGACTTTTCTCCATGTATGTTTTCTCCGTTGCGCTCATGGACCTTTCCCTGTAGTACTGCAAAAAATGCCTTTTGTGGACCTCCACATTGTTATTTTCCACTGTGCACCCACATACTTTCTCTATAGATCCCCACTAATTTTTATTCATGATATCCCTGCATAACTCTCTTTTTAGTAGCTGTGGGTTTTGGACTTTGGCCACCCGCACGTTGTCCTAGAATGGTTGGTCCACATCAAATCCTTTTTGATTACATTGCATAAGTGAGTCCACATATTTTTCAAATTTTCCATTTTAAAGGTTGAAATGAATCGCTAAGAAAGAGGTTTTGGAAAGCTATTACTGGATTAATTTCGAGTTAAAATCAAACACATGGATAGAAAAATTCTAGCAACATCTTGCCCGACCAACATTATCTAGCATGCAAGTTAAGGCTACATCCTGAATCATATTCGTTGATCATGATTTCATCTCCCCAACTTCAGTAATTCAATTTATTATTCCTATCAGAAGAGTATAGATTAATTCATGGAATTTTTGAAAACACCGTATGTGACTTAAAACCACGATTTGTACCGAAAAAAATTATCAACACTTCCAATGCATTTCTTATTTTCTCATGTAAGTGTGGATTCTAGGAAAAATGACCCCAATTCTATAACCTTTCGCTTTGATACCACTATGTCACGTTCTCTCCCATTAATCAGACCCGTGGAGGGAACATGAACGAAATACAAGGTGATAAATTTCACCCTGAGAATAAATTACGAAAAAATCATAAACATTTAAATGCATAATAAGCATACACAATGAAACCAACTCTATCAAAACAAACACATCATGCATATACAAACATGCTCATCACATATATAACAATAAAACTATGCACATAAATAAACTCATTTTTATGTTATCCACATGCATTCAAATTTAACAATCGAGACTGAATCATCTCAATCAGTATGACATAAACAAATAGTTAAGCCTAATACATAAATTTGGCATAATTAGAGACAGCAATGAACACTTAACCTTTAATTGAAATTTCCAAGGAAGCTGGCTATGGAAGAACATTCCACCCAATAGTAGGAATTTATGCAGCCTATATTATCTCAGATGAGATACCACCCCAAAGATATGATATGTATCCACTAAGGTGGAACTGCCCAGGTTCACTCACAACCACATGTACAATCACTCATGTTAATCCAACACACAAATAGGTTTGTTAAGCATGTAGAGATATAGGGAAGGAGAATTCTAATCCAATCATCTCAACCACATAGATACAATCATCTCAATTGATGTCAACCATCCTTAGCACCATAACATTCTACCCTCTTCTATAGTGTATCATATTTAACAAAAAGTGAAAATATTCCTAGAATCTTTCATATTTTGGACACAACGTTTTGCTCGTAACTCGAAATTGGGTGTACTTTAGACCATTCGAAAGGTCTTGAAACTATCTACAACTTTTTGGTTTTCATTTTTTCCTAATTCCTTACCATTTTTTCGGGGCAGACGTTTAGTAACAAAGCATATTTAAAAGGTGATTTTAAAATATGCTTTTAAAAAAACATATTTTAAAAGATGCTTTTAAAAAACATCTTTTAAAAGATGCTTTTAAAAAAACATCATTTAAAAAATGCTTTGTTACTAAAACGACCTCCCCAAACAAATGGTAAGGAATTATGAAAAAATCAAAACAATAAAGTTGTATATAATTTCAAGACCTTTCGAATGGTCCAAATTCAACCCATTTCTGAATTACGAGTCAAATGTTATGCCCAAAATGTGAAATATTCCTAAAATATTCTGGTCTTTTTTCAAATAGGATACATTTTGGGAAAAATAAAATTTTATGACCCACAATACCTACCACATCGAACATAAGGAAGGTCCCATTCTGTATTACAGAGTCCATTAGGAACCCCTTCCCACCAGTGGTTTTCATGGTGGGCATAGAAAGGTCCAAGATGCTAAATCTTCACAGATTCTTTCCTTCACTGTTATCAAGCAATTCTGACCTTTGGTCTCTCTCCGAATTCAATCCACTCTTGTATATTTTTGAATTGTGGCCATGTGACTCTAAATCACAAAATTCAATTTCCAAGCTTCCAAATTTGAGTCTTCTTATGAAATTTTGAGCCTTTGACACTCAAATTCACTGCAGGGTTTATCTCTATGTATTCCCCACTAGATTTCACTGCTCACATAAAATTTTGAGCATTTTTAACACTCTAAAACATGTCTTCTTTCATGGTTGTGATTTCTGTATTTTTTCACTCCTAGGAATGCATAAGAGGATGGGAATTGATGTGTGGTTGTTCCACAATGGAATGAGAATGATGGAAATATAATTGAGGAAATCGACTTTGGGGTCAAGTAAATTGAACCCATACTCAACCATATGAATTTCTGATTTTTCCCATTCTCCATTCATTCACAAGCTAACTTCTCAGCTACCTTCTTACAACAAAATTAAATATCAGCAAGGAGAGTAAGATGGGTTGTCAAGTGACACTTGGAAACAATGGATTCAAACCTCCAACCCCTTATCTCTCCCTAGTGGATACATACAACTCCCTCATTTGATTTTCTTCCATAGCAATTTCTTGGAATTTTATTTGCTTTATAAGTATTTACATGCTTTTACAATTTCTTATGTCTTACTAGCACATGAATTATAAAATATAAAATAATTTCCTTTTAAAATCCGAGCATTCACTAGTGGGGGATTTTCCTTGAGCTCCATACTAAGATTCATTATACACGACATTTACATATCAAGCCAATCAATTTTAACGGTCAAAATGGGGGTCCTACAATAGAATCCATGTATATATTTGTTTAGTGAACTTGGACTCTTTCTCTACACATGTGATTTTGGTTGTCAAGGTACCCTCCTTATCCTTATAGTTCTCAACCATATTAAATTCCCTAAAATAGAACTAATGGGGAATCCATGAGCTCATCTACTAGACAAAATGAGCCCTTCTCCCTTTCAACATATAATTCAATTCATAAATATTAGAAAAGCACAAAATATGGTCATGTAATGAAGGACATACACAATAAATCATTATTGGGGGTTTGTGCTAGAATCCACTAACACCCCCAACAAGTTGTAGTGAAACAAGTATGGATAACTCTCCCTTACCTTTGGTATTGGAGAAAAAAAAACTTTTGCATCTCACCAAATAATATACAACTTTTATGCAATAGAATTCCAATTTCTCTAAATTCTTGTAAATATAAAAGTTCCATGCCACAAATTGAACACTGTAATATCCCAAATCTTGATATTTTCTATTTCTAAACAAATATGCTGTTACAATTGGGCATGCAAACTGCCATGCAAAAATCCCTATTTTATAGGAAAAATTAGGGTTAGGGTTTGCGAGATAGAATGAACACTTACCACTGATAAGCTGGTCTGAACTACTCCAGCAAAAATCTTCTAGTACTGCAAGCTGGATCGGAGAGGTTCTGAGCTCCTCGGCTTCAGATGAATCCCCCCAGTAGCAAGACGCCCAAGTAGAAAAGTGTGACGCCCTCAAGGAAGGAGATCTCCGATCTGACTGAGAATTTGTAGGACTGATAGTGTGTTAGTGTCGGAGAGAATGCTCGGAGCATGCGAAGGTTCTGAGATCTCTAGGTAGGGTAATGAATCACTTCAGAGAGGCAACTACTCACCCCTTGAAACCCCGAAACGGCTGAAACTGCTTCGGATGAGCACTGATGGTGCTGAAAATCACTGGGTACCGGAGTATGTGGCTGATGATGAGAATGGTGCCTGAGTTTCAGAAGGAAACTGAGATCTGAAGGCCACAACAACTAATTAGGGCTTTCTGGCTGAAAACCCCCTCTTACGGCTGCACATGTGTTCCTGCAATGATCTATACCATGTACTAGATAACTGATGAATGAATGAAGAACAAGTGGTGAACCTGTATGGCTTACCCAGAATAAGACTAGGGAAGATGTTTCACTGCCGAAATCCTGTTAGCTGAAGACTCTGTCTCCAACCCCAACTGCTGTGCTGCACGCTATGCTGCTATCCAAGAGCTCCCAAAATAATCATAATCCAAAGTGAAGTCTCCTCTATCTTTCTCCTCTATTTATAAAGTTCAACTACGCAAAACCCTAATCTTTGACCTAATTAGGTCACTTTATCTTCTAATTTCTCGTTGACTTGCATGCATGTCACTTTATCTTCTAAATTGTCGTTGACTTGAATGCATGCGGAGGGAGACCTAAAAAGTGCATGCATCATTAAAATAATGCCAGGATGGCATGTACGAGGGTGGCCTTTAGCCCCGGTGGCCCTTCTTGACCACTTGATGATGCCCTAGATATTCTATGGTTGGAATCAATCCTTAGCTGATTCCCTAGCTGTCAGTAACCACTCGAACCCACATGAATCACATAGGTTAGCGGTTTTGGGCCTTAAGGCTTAACTAGAAGAGGAAATTACAGTCCTTCCTGCTCGAGATTCCTTGTCCTCAAGCAACTTCAAATTGGGATGCTGCAATACCTGTTCACCTTCCCAGGTGGCATCTTCTGGCAGGAGTTCCTTCCATTGAACTAAGTATTCCCTGATTACCCTATTCCTGAGCTTCCTCTCTTTAGTATGAATGATCCGTTCAGGAATCAGTATCAGCAGTCCTTCATCATCTAACGGAGGTAATTCAGTGGATGGAGGAATGTGTTGACCAAGGGTTTTCTTCAAGCTAGATACATGGAACACATTGTGAATTTTTCTTTCCTGAGGAAGTTCTAGTTCATAAGCCACCTCTCCCACTTTCTGGATTATTTTGTAGGGTCCATAGAAGCAGGGTTTTAACTTCTCTGCTCCTTTCTTCTTAAGTGAGGACTATCTGTAAGGATGGAGCCTTAAGTATACTAAATCCCCTACCTCGAAGCTCCGCTCAATCCTGTGTTTGTCGGCATACATCTTTTGTTGATTCTGTGCTGTCTGCAAATTCTCCTTCAGTATTTTTAGGATGTCCTGACTGTCCTGTATCCAATCCTTAGCCTTAGGAGCCCTACTATCTCCAAATGCCAAATATGCATAGTCCAATGCCTCGTAACCATATAGTGCCTTAAAAGGCGTCATCCTAATAGACATATGATAAGTAGTGTTGTAGCAATACTCCCCTAAGTGTATCCATTTGATCCAGGTTCGCTTCTGCCCTGCTACATAGTTGCTTAGATATCCTTCGATCCACTTGTTGACTAGTTCTGTTTTCTCGTCACTCTGGGGATGATAACTCGTACTGGTAGCCAGTTCGGTCCCTACCAATCTGAACAGCTCTTTCCAGAAGGCACCCGTGAATCTGCTATCTCGATCACTGACAATGGTCTTATGTAACCTGTGTAACCTGAAGACTTCCCTGAAGAATAAGTCAGCTACTTGAGCTGCCGAGTAGTTTGATGATATTGAGAAGAAATGTGCAAACTTGGTCAGTCTGTCAACTACAACGTATAAACAATCTCTCCCTTGGACCTTGGGCAAGCCTGTAATAAAGTCCATGGATATGCTCTCCCACTTCTGTTCTGGAATCGGTAGTGGCTGGATTAGCCCTGCTGGATGGGTGTTCTCAACCTTGTTCTATTGACAGATGCCACATTCCTAGACATGCTACATAATCTCCCCCTTGAGGCCCTTCCATGAGAACCTCTCTTTGATCTGTCTGTAGGTCTTTAAGAACCCTTGATGCCCTGATAAAGGAGAATTGTGGGCTGCCTGAATGATCTTATTCCTCAATGTGGATTTTGGAATGAGGTATATTCTGTCTTTGTAGTAGATGATGTCATCCACAATCCTGTACCTGTCATCCTGAATTTGCACGTCCAATAATTCGCAAGCGAATTTATTTTTGGAGTATTCCACTAAGAGAAGTGCCCTCCAATCCATGGATATACTACTGAAAGATAATGGGGCTGGACTCCTGGATAATGCATCAGCTACTAGATTAGTCTTACCTTTCACATACTCGATCTAGAAATCGTAGGCTTGTACCTTGCTGACCCATTTCTGCTGTCGCTCATTCAGTTCTTTCTGCTCTAGGAAATACTTGAGGCTGTTATGATTGGTTTTGATTTTGAATTTGCTTCCCACCAGGTACTGTCTGAATTTGGTGAGAGCATGCAATATGGCTAGCATCTCTTTGTCATATATGGAGTAATGGTGCTCATAGCTCTTCAGTTTACGGCTCTCAAATACGATAGGGTGATGATTCTGCATCAACACTGCTCCTAACCCTTCCCCTGAGGCATCACATTCTACTACAAAGGGTTGTGAGAAGTATGGTAATGCTAGAACTGGACAAGAGCTCATAATAACCTTCATCTTCTCGAAAGTTTTCTGTGCTAAGTCTATCCAAGTGAACGCTCCCTTCTTGGTGAGATCTGTGAGGGGTGCTGCAGACTGGGAGAATCCCTTAACATACCGTCAATAATAAGTGCACAGACCTAGGAACCTTCTCAATTCTGTAACTTTTTTTGGTGTGGGCCAATCTATGATAGCTCAGATTTTCTCCATGTCAACCTGTACTCCTTCTGCATTGATTACATGTCCTAAATACAGCATTTCCTTCATGCCAAACTCACACCTGGACATTTTCACGTAAAGCGACTGTTCTTCTAAAATAATCAACGTCTCGTCCAGGTGTTTCAAGTGCTCTTCCCATGTTTTTCTATAAACCAAGATGTCATCAAAGAATACAATCAAAAACTTACGTAGCTGTGCCCTGAAGGTGTGGTTCATGCATGACTAGAAAGTGGCTGGAGCATTGGTAATCCCAAAGGGCATGACCAAAAACTCATAGTGACCATAGTGACAGCGAAAAGCTATTTTGGGGATGTCCTGGTCCCTTACCCTGATCTGATGGTACCCCAAGCGAAGATTGATCTTGGAGAAGTATTGAGCTCCCCGAAGCTCATCCATGAGTTCATCAATTCTGGGAATGGGATACCTGTTCTTAATGGTATTTTTGTTGAGTGCTCAATAATCGATGCACATATGCAGCGTACCATCCTTCTTCTTAACCAGAACTACTGAAGATGCAAAGGGGCTAGAACTGGGCCATATATAACCAAGCTCTAGTAGTTCTTTGATGGTTTTCTCAATCTCATCCTTGTACCTTTTGGGATGCCTGTAAGGAGTGGTGATGACTGCTTGTGTTCCCTCCTCTAGCTCGATGATGTGCTCAAAACCTCGGTCTGGTGGTCTGCCTGATGGAAGGTCCCGAAAAACCTTTTCATGTTTTTGTAGCAAGCCTTGAATGTAACTAGGGTGTTTTGTGCTGGTCTCTAGGGGTTTCCTGAAGGTGACAAAACATTCCGTAGCCCATTCTATATCATCCTGTCGGAGGACTGCCTCCATTCTCTGTGATGAGACCGGTTTTGGGGGATAAGTGTTCATGCCCCTCAAAACTACCTGTTTGTCGTCTGGCCCCTAGAACTCCATTTCCATTTCCCTGTAGTCTGTAGTTTATTTCCCTATAGAATAAAGCCACTGAACACCCAATACCACATGAGTATCTGCTACATCCACTACATAGAAAGAGTTTGTCATCTGATAGTTACCTAAGGCAACATTTAGTTTTGGGATCCAGTAGTTGCACTCCATGCTAGAGTTCCTGGCGACTGCTATAGTGAATCCGTCGAACTTCTCGGTTTGAATACCTCTCTTGGCTACCCAAGCGGAGTCAATGAAATTGTGGGTGGCTCCCCCATTAATCAATACTCCTACTCGGTGACCCTGTACTACTCCCCTGACCCTGAGAGTATGGAATCTTGGTACTCCAGATAATGTAGCAATGACTCCCTCTGGTGTATCCCCCTGGTGTGATTCCTCTTCTGTGGCCTCCTGCTCATCGTCATCCTCATCACTGTCTAAATACACCTCAATGTAGTGTGCCTTTGCCTTCCCTGCACACCTGTGTCCTGGCACCCATGGTTCCTAGCAGGTGAAGCATAGCTTCTTCCTCCTCAAATATTTCCTAGTGTCCTCATCTAACCAGGGTTTCTTGGGTACATCCTGCTGGAAAGGTTTCTTGTCCTTGTCTCTAACAGGAAAATTGGTTTTCAGAGGGAATTTTTTTTTGGGGACTGAATCCTGAAGATCCCTTTCCCGACTAATAGCATCCTGCAGAGTGAGGGGTTTGTAGGATTTTACCCATCCTTGAAGTGGCTCTATGAGGGCCTCAGTGAATAACATAGTCAATCTACTCTATGACACATCTGTTACCATAACGGCTAGCCTCTGAAATTCTGAAATGAAAGATTCTACACTACCAGTCTGCTTGATTTGAGCCAACTCCCTGAAATGGATCTCTGGATCTTTCCTGTCAAACCTCTCCATGAGTTTCTGAGTGAACTCACCTTAAGAATGTATGGTATTGTGACCCAATGTCACCAATCCATGGTACCACCATTCGTGAGCTTCTCTGTCTAGGTGAAGTGTAGCCAACTTAATGGCGTCGGTCTCTATCATGGGGTTGAGTTGAAAATAGGTATCCAACTTTTGGACCCATGTTCTCATGGATCCTCCGTGAGTCCCATCAAATTTTGGGATAGTTAACCTGCCCAAGGTCTTCTGCAGCTCATAGTTGTGATTAAAACCCTTGTTGAAATTCTTGGGCCTGTTTCTACTCTTCATGTTGTAGAAATCTGAGAAAGACATGGCACCATGAAACACATCCCCTAAGTCTCTGTACTCCTGTAAATAAGCCCCATACAGCTCACTCGGTTCTACCTGCATGACCGGGCCCCCTACTGTATCTGCCAAGAAGTGAGGCATGGTAGGCCTGATAGAAGGTCTGCTGTATATGTGCAGAGTGTTCTGGAGGTTAGTGTACACCATCTTTCCGCTACTGCTTGTAGATCCCCAATCTACCGGTGAGGGAGGTGTACTGTTGATACATGTTTCCGGTTTCGCTGATAGTCTGTTGATTGCATTGACGACTTCTTTTTGTCCTTTGGCTAAGTCTTGCAATGCAGAGACCAAGCTGCGAAACTCCATCCGATCCTCCTCTTCTCCCGTTCCTTTTCCCCTATCTGCATGTATACCTATTTGTTTCATGTTTGAATTGGTATCTTCTAACTAGATATCTTCAAATTCTTCCGTGTATCTACTCTTCCTCCTCCTATAGGTTACAAAAGGATCTCCTTTTGTATTCATCTACCTTTCATATCTTATGCCCACAGCTGGCCAAGAAAATAGCTCTGATACCACTGTAATATCCCAAATCCCGATATTTTCTATTTCTAAACAAATATGCTGTTACAACTGGGCATGCAAACTGCCATGCAAAAATCCCTATTTTATAGGAAAAATTAGGGTTAGGGTTTGCAAGATAGAATGAACACTTACCACTGATAAGCTGGTCTGAACTACTCCAGCAAAAGTCTACCAGTACTGCAAGCTGGATTGGAGAGGTTCTGAGCTCCTCGGCTTCAGGTGAATCCCCCCAGCAGCAAGACGCCCAAGTAGAAAAGTGTGACGCCCTCAAGGAAGGAGATGTCCGATCTGACTGAGAATTTGCAGGACTGATAGCGTGTCAGTATCGGAGAGAATGCCCGAAGCATGTGAAGGTTCTGACATCTCTAGGTAGGGTAACGAATCACTTCAGAGAGGCAGCTACTCACCCCCTGAAACCCCGAAATGGCTAAACCTGCTTCGGATGAGCACTGATGGTGCTAAAAATCACTGGGTACCGGAGTATGCAGCTGATGATGAGAATGGTGACTGAGTTTCGAAAGGAAACTGAGATCTGAAGGCCCCAGCAGCTAATTAGGGCTTTTTGGCTAAAAACCCCCTCTTACGGCTACACACGTGTTCCTGCAATGATCTATACCATGTACTAGATAACTGATGAATGAATGAAGAACAAGTGGTGAACCTGTATGGCTTACCTAGAATAAGAATAGGGCAGATGTTTCACTACTGAAATCCTGTTAGCTGAAGACTCCGTCTCCAACCACAACTGTTGTGCTGCATACTGTGCTGCTATCTAAGAGCTCCCAAAATAATCATAATCCAAAGTGAAGTCTCCTCTTGCTTTCTCCTCTATTTATAAATTTCAACTGTGCAAAACCCTAATCTTTGACCTAATTAGGTCACTTTATCTTCTAATTTTCCGTTGACTTGCATGCATGTCACTTTATCTTCTAAATTGCCGTTGACTTGCATGCATGCGGAGGGAGACTTAAAAAGTGCATGCATCGTTAAAATAATACTGGGATGGCATGCACGAGGGTGGCCTTTAGCACCGGTGGCCCTTCTTGGCCACTTGATGATGCCCTAGATCTTCTATGGTTAGCATCAATCCTTAGCTGATTCCTTAGCTGTCAGTAACTACTCAAACCCATAGGAATCACATAGGTTAGCGGTTTTGGGCCTTAAGGCCTAACTGGAAGAGGACATTACAAACACAAAACTAGGTGGACTCTTCCCATGTTTTTGAGACTTAAATAATTACGTGAAAAAAATTCTTTTACAACCTTTCAAAATTCTAAAGGATTTATATGATGTAGTCTTGTTTGTATAGTCCACCAATAGTAGGGTATGAAAAAAATGATTCATTATGTCCCATAAACATTTCACTATGTCCCATAAATTATCCACTATAGGACGATGGAACATATACTTGGTCCACCACTTCTTCCAACATGTTCTTTGTTATTTTCATTATGTATGAATATGTTGTAGGGGCATGTTGGATGAATTAGTCATTCTAGGGGCATGTGGAATAAAAGACAACAAAAAGCCCCTTTTATCTAAGAGATATGTGATTGAATCAAGTTAAAATTAAGCTTGAGAATCACAATTTAGGTTATTATGTAATTTCGTCAATTAGAATCCCTATTCTAATCTAATTTTCTCATTTTAAAACCACCTAAATCATTGAAAACATGATTTAAACACTCAAAATTGCATTTTCAAGAATTCATTCTCTACCAAATTCCAACAGGTTGTGGGTAATTTGGTTAGTGTATATACTTCTCCTTCTAGGGGAAGGAAATGTTGTATAAAAGGCCTCTCCACTCAATCATAAGCCTTTCCAAAATCAACTTTCATGGAAAACACATCCAAACCAAGCAAACCCCTTTCGATTTAACTAACCTGAATTTATATTGCAAAAGAGGGTTTCAGTTGCAAATTTGTAGAAGTGTTCTAGGCCAACTATGAATCAACCCTTTTTCATGTTTTCAAAATCCTCTGCATTCTCTCAATTGCACTTTTTTCCATGGCACCAACACATTAAAATCCTTCCCTGAGTGTGACGACATCCCAAAAAACCCTCTGCTAAGTCCTCAACCAAATATTATTTCTTCCCTAAATGCATCTCACACAAGCATTGGAAATGCTTGGTAAAAGATATTTAAGGAAAGAATAATGCTTTTGTAAATCAACTTAAAGAAAAAGACACAACATAAGGTAGAATGGAATATATCGCAACCACAAAAATACCATGGATGCAATTAGTTCAAAAACCACCCAATAAAATAAGAAGTCAAATCCAATTCAAAACTAAAACTCAATATTAATATCTAATCATAACTACAATTGATTTTGATTTAATACTCAATTAATTAAATTTATTGGACTCGTGATGATACATAATGATGCTCCAAGTTAAAGATGGTATATCCTTATGCAAAGAATCACCCATAATCTATGGAATACTACCAACATATATACAACCTTAGATACATGATATCATGTAGGACAAAGAGGGGTGACACCCATTAAATAGGTTAATAAAGAAAGTTTGAAATGTATTCTAGACACTCGGTTTTGAGGATCAATGATACTGAACTTCTTAAAAAATAGGGCAATCTCATTCATGAAATTTGGGAGAGTAAAACAAAAAGTGAGGACAAGGGAGAGGATGAACAAGGATGAAGAGAAGTTGAGCTATGTAGATGCAATGCAATCTCAAGAAGCCAAGGAGAACAATCTTTATAGCTCTTTTGTAAAATATTTATAAAAGTTGGTTAAATTAAAAAATTAAACTTGAATGAGCTTAATCTTGAAGGACATGTATTTTAGTCTAAGAGATCATAAGTTCAAATGGAGGTAATATTTAATGGTTACTTGAAATAATTGAAGCATGAATTAATGGTTGTTTGGATTAAATGGATCATAATGATTTAACATGAGTTTTATAATGGTGTATGGAAATTGCTACAACTTATTTGTTTTTCATGAAAATAAAGAAAATATAAAAGAAACTAAATAATTACTTGTTATTAGAGGATAATAGAACAAGTGTGACCTAGATATGAATATTTAGAGCAATCATGGTTATATATTCATTCCATGTTTCCATAACTACGTAAGTAGACTTTTCCCACCGACCTCACACATGCATTCAATGAATGGGTGAAGTGATTGAGTCATTTAAAGTACAAGGAACCAAATAGTTGAATTCTAAGGTTGACACTTGGTAATAGAGGATTTAATATTCCATAGGCCACCTTTCATCTTCCCCTCCAGTGGAACTTTATAACCCCTCTAGTGCTCTGTACATCAGTGTCTTGTACCGTTTTATTATTTTCAACAAATAATTTTATAGCATTAGAATTGGCATGATAAGCCAACCATATGATTTACATTAGACATACCTAGATATTAACTACAGCACTAAGAACCCATAATAGCACATTTAGATCATTTACATGATTGGATTTAAAATATTCCAAGTCAAAACTAGGATATTATATTTATCAACATGTATGATGATGAAACTGATTCCCTAAATAAACATAATGCTTAAAAACTTGTGTTTCTTAATAAAAAAAATCAAATTAACATGTATGATGATGAAACTGATTGCCTAAATAAACCTAATGCTTAAAAACATGTTTTTTTTAATAAAAAAAAAAGTCAAAATAATATGTATTTCTTAATAAAATGCCAGAAATTAATGAAAAAACAAATTAATGATTGCTTGCAATAATTGACTGATCATAATGATTTAACGTAGGTTATTGTAATGCTCTTTGGAAATAACAACAATTTATTTGTTTCTGTTAAAAAAAATAAAAACTTAAAATGAATACTGCTTATTATAATAAATAAAACAGCCCTTAGATATTAACCTCACATATCATAGCCCTATAATGAGAATCCATATTTACCTTCAATCTATCTGTTAATGGAGATATCACGGCTTCATGAACCCACTCTTAATGAGGATTCTAGTTTTGTGTAAATTTAGTAAATAGACAAGGTGCCCCTGCAAATATATGGATATTGGGTTCTCCTTTTATGAGGTTATTCTTAAATACAAAACAAGCTAAGATGGTAGGAAAAAGGCATATTAAATCAGTCAGAACGGGAGGATAGGCCATATATGAAATGTAGAGTGAAAACAACCAAGGCAACAGTAACGACCGGACATACTAACTTTTTGAGGATATCACAGGGGTAGTGGAGGCATTTGGGGAAAAGGCGAGAGAAGAATGAGGATTCTTGTTTTGTATAAGTTTGGTAAATAGCCAAGGTGTCGCCCCGTAGATCCGCAGTAGTAGTATTTTCACATTTATATCCCTCTGGAAAAATGTGCGCCGGCCGGGCTTGTATCTGTTTGTCAATATAAACTGCCACCGAAACCACTGATGGGCGAAAACAATGAAGCACCCTAGAAACTAACGATTGAATATCATCTAGTTCAGTTGGATCATAACCCACAATTTCAAAGCTGGCATAACTGAATTCAATTTGAGGGGTCACATGACTTGAGCAAAAGGAGCGGCCTTTCATCCCATTCATAGAATACCCACATGGCTCAAAATTGTAGGCATCGATTTCAAAGCCTGGAATAGCGTCTCTCAGTCCTGATTTCGATGTCATCTCGCATGCAGACTCGCAGTTGTTCTTGTAGAAAACGGAGGCTTTTTCAGGATCTAATTGTGTCATGCAGATTTCTATTGTATATGAAGGTTGGCAATTATCAAGATCAGACCTGGCAGATGCATTATAAATATGCCAGCAATCGCTATTATTATCCGAGCATCCCTGCATTACATAGGCATGTGGAATCGATGATGGCAAATAACGGTCTACGAATTTGTTTATATAACTGATTTCTTCATCAAAGCTTCGGTGAGGGTAGTGTTGGTCTTGAGGAAACATGAAACAACCGCGGGTATATCTCAGGTTCTTGGCTTTCATTGAAAATTTGGAATGTGCGTATGAAAAGAGAGCGGGAATTGAACTCAACAACTTTGTTTTCCCGCAGGTTTTGATGATGAATTTGTATGGATAAATAATGAGGCTCGACTCCGAAAGGAGATAGAGGTCCATGTGTTGGTTTGATATATGAGAAATTACAACGCATTTGGCTGCTTCCGCTATTACATCGAGCTGTGAACGATCGAGAGCCCTTAACCCTAGATTGCCTGCAATTTCGCTTGGGAAAAACTCGATTTCAAGTCTCTTTTCGTAGCCTTCAAAGCGGTCTGGAGGGGCACTCTTTGAATCTGATATTTGCTCTACGTCGGGAGGCGGAGTAGCTGGTGAGCTCTCCACTGAGCTCTCCGAAAATGGCAATGGAGGTGAGCCTGCCATTGCTGATTATTGAGAAGATGCGGCAGAAATTTTAATGGTTGTTTCAATATATTCCAGCGATGGAGTGTCGATCCACTCGTTTATTCATTTATATGCTCTTTGGAGACCATAAGTTTCACACTAACGGTTGAAAAGTTACGTTCTTACAAAAATAATCGAACTAAAATAGTTACATTAAAACCCATTAAAGGATAAATTCAAGTTTATTTTAAGACTAGTTTGGTAAATTTTTGGGCGGAGAGGCCCTCTATTCTATAGATCAGTATGGCAGTAACGTTGTTTATTTTGTAAATGTTTGGCATAAAAAATAATTTTTTTAATTATCTTCTAAAATGTCCTTAAGAAAAACAACATAATATAGAGGAGATGTTGTAATGTTCTAAAAAAATGAATTATCCATTAAAAAATTGTTGGTAGTGCACATGGTTTAAAAACCATGTGCAATGAGTCCTAAACAACCCATAGTTTTAGGAGGGCCTTGCACATGGTTTTATAACTATCTATGCGGGAGATGTTGTAATGTTCTTTCATAACAAAAAAAACATATAAATATTATATGTCCGCTAGAAGAGGTTTGCACCTCCAAAGATTTGCACCTCCAAAGATTTGATCCCTCTTGACCCTTGATAGAGCCTAAGATTTGGATCTATACTCGTTTAACCAAGTTTAGAGTTATATTTTCTTATAAAGTGTTTATAGTTTAGAGTTTTGGGGTGGAATATAATTTATGTTTTTTTATAGATGGTAGTAGAATGGGACAAGTGTACTAATTTTATGGATGTCCTTCAAAATTTGTAATAAACAATTATAATAAAATAGAATAAAACAATTATAAAAAAAATCCAAAATAGCTCAAGTAATAACTATACTTAAAAGACTTGTAACTTTGTAATAACTATATTTAAAAGAATTGTAACTTTTTAATTGGGCGATTCACACGCGAAAGGATTTGTCGGGGATTTATGAAGGGGGGCGGACTGACAGAAGCATGGAAGAGGGAAAGGGGGGAGGCGAGAAAGCCTCCCTAGGCTCTCACTCGACAGGGATGAAGATCAAGGACATCTCGATAGCTCTAGATTAGCCCGATGCTTGGACATAAAGATCGATGGCTTGGAAGCCAGGGCAGTGCATGCCTAAAGCGGCCCTGATTCCGACCACATAGGTTAGATCTTTGAATATAATAGAATGAATCTAGTATATGCAAGATCACGTGCTGATTGGGAAGTTTGTGGGAATGCAACCTTTGGAAAAATCCCTAGTTTGGTGGATCAACTCCTCTTGGAAACCCAAGGGACACTATGGCCTTTAGTTGGGTTCCAAGGGCTTTTTCACCATCAATTTTATTAATATGGAAGATAGGAATAGAGTTATGGATGGGGGGCCACATTTATTTTACTCGGTAGGCTTATTCTTAAGACCCTAGAAATAAAATTTCTACCCGGAGAAGGAAGATATGAAAGTAGCACCAATATGGATTAGGATGTACTCATTGCAAGGTGAATATTGAGACCCTAAAATACTGGAATACCTTGGGAACTCTCTCGAAAAATTCATCAAAATTTCAGAACAGACTAGGATCCAAAGATACAAAGCACACGCAAGGAGATGTGTCTACATGGATTTGTCCAAAGATCTACCATAAGCGATCAGGACATCATGGGAAGATGAGGACTAGGTGCGGAACCTGGATTATGAACATATATTGTTTGGGTGTCGAAGATGCCATGAATATGGTCACTTGTTTAGGGAATGTCCCATGAATAGTCCAAAGACAAGATTTGAGAAGGAAGAGGAAAAGAGTGATCAAGGTTTCACTAGGATACTCTCGAGGAAGTAAGGAGGGAAGAAGTAGGAAAACGAGGAGGTGAACATGAATATATCAATATCTAATAAATTTGAGGTGTTGGATGATCTCTTGGAGGAGACCTTTGCCAAGCATTTAGAAGGCAAGCAAGGGGACCATGCCCACATGGAGACAATGGAGATATCCTCCTCGATGGGGGAAGGGGATACATAAGAGAAGCAACAAAAGGTTGGGGATCAAGAAATAAGAGAAGAATCATAGGATATGGATATAGGATGTCTGGACCTCGAAGGGATTGAGCAAGTCTATGTGGATGTAGGAAAATGTTACATCCCATAGGAACTAGTGATCCTGTTAAAAGAAGCCATCCTCAAAGCTCGGGCCTCAAACCAGCTGGGGATTATCATAGATTCTCACAAGGAGATGAAATAGAAGTTCGAAGAGCCAAATAAGAAGACGGGAAGGAAATCGAGCAAATAGAGAGTAGCAGAAGCATGCCGATGTTTGGTAGAGTCAGTATAGTACCCTACCAATAAGGTTGTTTTACGTTTGTAAGGTTCCTAATGAATATCATATCGTGGAACATACGGGGCCTAAACAACCGATGATAATTTAGGATCTTAAGAAAGAAGATCAAGAGAACAAATATGACCATAGTCCTTTTACAAGATACTAAGTGCTCGACAACTCAGATCTTGGAACTTAGTAAGAAAATTTGGAAGGGAAGTGAAGGGATATGCGTTGATGCAAGAGGCTTCGCGGGAGGCTTGGGAATCTTATGCAACCCCACTAGGGTGAGATTAGGGGGATTCCATGGTAACTAGTGCTTCATATCACCATATTCAGGGTTATAGTGTTCTCAGTTGAAGGAATGGTTACAAATGTATATGAACCTCATAATGTTGGAGAAAAGAGGGATTCCATCAAGTCACTTTGAAAAATATGGGAAAGTATGTCTAGTAAACAATGTGTTTTAGGAGGTGACTTCAATCCCATAACCTCTCTAGATGAGAGGAAAGGTGGTCGACACAGACTAAACGAAGAATGTGAGACATTCAGAGACACCATTGAATAATTAGGACTTGTAGATATCACCACAGGGGAGGGATGGTTCACATGGAACTACAAGAGGACAGGGAAAAGACACGTTGCTTCACTCCTCGAAATATTCTTGGTGTTTGAATCCATATTAAACCTAGGAAGTGAACTTCATTCAGCTACTCTTCCAGGAGGAGGATCAGATCATTGGTCGATTGAATTAATGTGGAGTGGTTTATATCCTTTAGGTTTGAACAATTTTGGCTAGGGATTCCAGAGTTTGCTAAAAACATTAGGACTTGGTGGGAAGATCTGAGTGAAGGATCTGACCAGAGTATGTACAAATTTCAACAAAAGTTAAAAGGTTTGAAATAAAGGATTAAAAAATGGAACAATGAGGAATTTTGTAATATTTTTGCTCATAAGAAGCTCCTAGAATCCCGTTTGTAGGAGGTCCAAATCATTTGGATGAATGAAGGGTATACCACCATCTTGAAGATGAAAGAATTTAGCCTATGTTTTAAAATAGAGGAGAGGGAAAGACAAAAGGAAATTCTCTAGCGACAAAAATCTAGGAATCAATGGTTAAAAGAGGGAGAGAGAAATACAAAATTCTTCCAGTGCTCGGTCATCTAGTACAGGATATAGAACAAATATTCTGAATTAAGAATGCCATAGGGGAATGGATGAAAACTCAGGAGGAAATGGAAACCACTTTGAACTAGTATTTCAAGGATACAATGTTTGACCCAATTCAGGACATGAGGGGAGACATTGACAAAATAACAAGGTTCATCCCATCACGAGTTTCCCATGAACAAAATGAACTCTTGATGAAACCTATATCCCTTATTAAGGTGGAGGAAGCTTTTTTCCAAATGACAGAAGGAATAGCCCTGTGCCCATATGGATTCATGGTGAATTTTTTATTATTATCATTTCTAGGATCTAATCAAGATGGAAGTGTGGAGGATAGTTGAAGACTCTAGGGCCTCAAGAAGGATTCTACCAGCTTTAAATGCTACCTTTCTTAATATCATTCCAAAATGTGAAGGGGATGATTCTCCAGACAAATTGAGTCCCATAAGCATATGCAATGTCATCTACAAAATCATAACTAAGTTAATTGCGAATAGACTCAAACCCATCCTACGAGGCCTAATATCCCTTGAACATTTAGGGTTTGTGGAAGGTCGACAGATAAAAGATGACATTATTTTGGTGTGTGAGATGCTTCATTCTATAAAAGTGAAGAAAATCCTAGGAATGATGGTGAAACTGGACATAGCTAAAGCCTATGAAAAAATCAATTGGCAATTTATTCGAAGTATGTTAACAACTTTTGGGTTTAGTGTAGAGTGGATTGAATGGGTAATGAGCTTAATTTCCTCAACATTCTTCTCAATTCTTATGAATGGGGTTCAATATGGTCTCATTTAAGCCTTCGAGGGGGATAAGACATGGAGATCCCTTATCCGCTTTTCTCTTCATCCTCATGGTGAAAGGTTTAGGCAGGTCAATTTTGGCTTTGAGGGACAACAACAATATCAAAGGGATAAGATTTCACCCGATGACGGACAAACAAACTCACCAAGAGTTTGTTGATGATAGAATGTTGATGGGTTATCCATTGGTCAAAGAATATGGAAAGCTCAAAAATTGCCTTTGCAACTTTGGAAAATCCTTGGGTTGAAAACCAATGACCAAAAATCCCAAGTTTTCTTCTTTAACACCCCGTGAATCTCAAGAAGGAATATATGTTGAATATAAGGATTCCAGGAGAGATCCCTTCAGTCCAAATACCTAGGAGCCCCTTTAGTGAATTCAATTGCCAAAAAAGGATCCTGGACATAAATACTGGATAGTTTGAAAAAACGGTTGACAAACTGGACCCTGAGAACCCTTAATTTGGCTAGTAGACTGGTTCTATTGAAATCAACGCTATGGACAATGCCGACTTATCTCTTTTCCACCTTGGCAATTCCAAAATCCATCTTGAAAGTGATAATGAAATTGCAATGGTAATTCCTATGGAATCGCACCAATGAAAGGAGAAAGTGGGATCTAGTGAAATGGGAAACTGTTTGGACCCCTAAACACTAGAGGGGATTAGGCCTTAGGGGCCCAGAATAGGAAAATGTGGTAAGGAGTGCCAAGCTATGGTGGAGATGGGTCACCCATGCTCATGAATATTGGGAGAAGATGTGGGATATTAAGTATGATGAGGGATGGGATAGAAGAGATATTATATGGTTCTCAAAAGATACTCCTATATCCCACATATTGTGAACACTATGTCAAGGGAGGAGGTTGGTCCATGAACATAGCTTCTGGGAAGTATGTTAACCGAATGGAACAACAACCCTTGTCAGAACACCATATTGAACCGATTATGGGATACCTTCCCTTATTTCATTCTCTGGGAAATATGGTGGGAGTGAAATTCTAGGACCTTCCAAGGAAAAGTCATGACAACAAGTAGAATATGGGACATCATCACAAATAGAATGCAAGAAAACCTAAGATTGGAAGCATGGGAGATATTGGAATAGGAGGCCATGGAGGTGGAAGCAACCATTTTGAGTGCTTGGGGACTATTAGGACCCTCACAGTTGAATATTACTAAGAAAAAATAAGCCCAAGCGATGACAAGTGCAGAGAACTGGAATCCTCCTCCCTGCGGTTTTTTCAAACTCAACTTTGACAATGCATCAAAGGGAAATTATGGACCATCATGTTATGGGTGCATGATTCGAGATAACAGAGGAAGCATGTTCATTTTCAGATATGGGTTCATTGGCTGGGAAACTAACAATGCGACAACGATAGATGGTGTCTTGTGAGGAACGGAAATGGTTAATGAAAATCGTTGGACACCCATAATTATCGAAGGAGACTCCCAAGTGGTGATCCATATGACAATGAAACTCCAGAATGGAGCCCAAAGTTCCAAGGTGACATAGTCATGGAGGTTACAAGGTCGGATGGAGAAGCTTAAAGAGGTCTAACCAGGGGTTTGGCATCCCGCTTTAACCATGTCAAAAGATAGGGGAATAAGGTGGCGGATAGGTTGGAAAACCTCGAGACAAAAACCCACAGAATTGTCAAAGAAAAGGATTGGGGAGAGATGATGGATGCGACGGATTGGGAAAAATGTATTAGTAATGATATAGGTAGGGAAGGACACTAGGTGAGCTTGGATCACTAACTAGGCATGTGGCTAGAAAGGTGTCCAGGAGGTAAGTTCAAGTGACTAGTATGTAGGATTTAACTCCACTTCAATTCATTATCAAGAATCCATCTTTTTGAAGGATCATCATACGTGCAGAAATGAATGGTAGAAAGGGAAAATATGGGTGCCTGTGTGGGATTTATTTTCTCCGGACCACGGACCGAACGCAGAGCATCATGGTGTGTACTTTTTTTTATCATGCTCATGATAAGGAAAATGCTATTTAGGGAGATGATGAGTAATGAGAAAAATCAAATAAGTTGTTTGTGCACTGTTTTGTTTGTAACGAGAGATAACGAGACGTGGGGGTTGCGATGTCTGGTATAGTCTCAACGAAGGTGTGTAGGAAACCAAATGGAAGGATGGAAAGGGAAAGGAAAGCGGGTCTTAAGCTAAGAGGATGAGTCCAGAAGGGACTCAAGGGTCCATAAGAAGGCCATGTGGGAAGCCATAATGTTCGAGTTCGAGCTCCCTAAGGAGATTTAACAGAATATTAATGATACAGAGAAACAAATGTGGGATGAGATAGATAGATATACTCTCCATGAGGAGTGTTAGAAGGTAGAGGAATGGATATTTGATCCTGGCCACAATGCAGGTAGATTAAGCCCATATGAGAGGACCATGGATCTATTTTGGGTTATGAAAAATCTCATCGGGCGGTTGGCTTGGGATAAGGAGATAGATGAAGCGGAGGGGAAACTGACTCAATGGTGAGCATACATGGCCTCTGATATGCAACAACTAAATCTCAAAGTTGACATTCTCCTAAAGGGATCAGTTTTCATGCTCCCCCAGTGCCACCAACTATGGTGATCCAGACACTGGAAGCTGAGAGTGTGTACCAGGGACGCATCCCTCATCTCTCTCCTAATACTAATTGGGCACTTCCTCATGTGCCTGCATTAAAAATATATGACTTAGGTATTTGAATCTTTTGTGCTACCCAGAAAATTCGATATACCTATGTAAATATCCCTTACGGTTGGATAATATTGCATATCTAGTTCCTCTAATTAAGCAAGAGATATTGAATATGGTCTTTAACATGGCTATTAATATGTCCACCTCGACATGATTCAATTAAAGTTAAATCCTCTTCTTGGTCTGAATTATAGTCTATGTTGTTTTCTATGTTGGATCTCATTTAAAAACTATTGAAAGTATTTTTTGTAATATAAATAGAGGTGATCTAGTGATAAAAAGGGTAGCGGTTTCTATGCTGGCCTTGGGGTTAGACGCTATTATGTTTTCTATTAGAGGCACATATGACAAACTCTCAATAAGTTTTTTAAGACTGTTTATTTGGAATGAAAGATAGTATATAAGCCATGTTTTAATCTATTATTCTTGGTTTGATTTTATGATCAGTTTGATTACCTTGCTTTTTACTTCATTTCTTGATGAAAGTTTTTATCATGAGATGCTTTTAAGTTTGTGGGATCAACTAAAGTTCTTTTACTCTTTGTATATGGTTTATGTCTATGTTTCAGACCTTTTATTCATACTTTCATTGATTTATTTTTGATTTAGTTATTATATGTTGTTTATATTTCTTAACCCTATTTTGTACATGATTCCTTCACAATCTGTAAAATAAAATAAAAAAACATTTTCTATTTTTTATTTTGGATGTCCTAGGTTGTACTATGTAGTCTAGGTACAATTTCCAGTACAAACAAGTTGTTTCCATGTACTCCAACAATATTGAGTTTTGTTCCCAAAACCACCGCAACTATAACACCTCATCATACAACAATATGCAATAATGTTACCAACATGGTTGCATGTCTAGCATTTGACTGAGTTGTTGGAACTTTCAACACTTCATTGATCAACTTCATGTCTCCATACCTAAAAATTCCCTTGACTGTAGGAATTTGTCTTCTAATATTCAAATCTTCCTGCATTGGCCTTCTTCCAAGGTTCATTGGTTCTTCTTGCTGATTTCTAGGAAGGTGTAATGTCCCCATTCAAATAATTGCCTAGCAGGAAAATTCCATCAATCCTACTAGTTCCCTAGGTTGGGTGGAAACATTGGGAAGTTAATAAGGGAGCTAATAAATGGTGTCTATACATTAGAAGGAATAAATATATATTTAATGGAGCTAATTAAATGAATTCAAGTTAAAAATGAAATGTCTATGGAGAATGGGGACACATGGAAACTATAGGGCCCACTCAAGCTAGAATTTCTATGTTAAATGACATCCTCCTCTTGCAATATCGAATCTATGCGAAGCCTAATGTTTTTGGATGGATTATAAGGTTAATATACTTGTCCATATACTTCATAGGTCGAATTTGGGATGAATTTTAACTTACATGGGGATAGGAAAATCCAAATGGGAGTTTCATGGATGTTTGGCTAGATTCCCATTACATTTATGACATCTATGACACAAATGATGGAGATTCTATGAAATCTATGACACATATCATATTTGAAGGCTGAAATATGACATATATGACATTTAAATCCTGAATAGATCATCTTATAGGGTTCTCATGGGATTTGGAGAAGGCCAAGAGGCTCCTACTTGAATTTGGGAGAAGAGGGAAGGTGAAGAGAGAGGCCACATGGCATAACATGAGAAGCCACACCAATTATACTCGGACTTGGTTTATGGATGGATTTGGAACCTTAGAAGACCAATAATGTTTATAAAATTCATGGATCAGCCATTAGAAGGCCCTTTTGATCATTTGTGAAAATTTTTATTGTGAAGAGAGCGAGCTAGTGGATGATTAGTTCATGCCTTAGCCAATTTCAAGGGTGAAAGATTCTCATCCTAGTTGTTGTTTGGAGAGGAAAATCAGGTATTTCAAGGAGATTAAATGGAGTCATAATTTATAGGTTCAATATACAACATCTCATGGACATATCAAGTTCATCTTGTTCTTCCTTTCATCTCAAGTTTTCTCTCCAGATTTCAGCTCTATGGAGTAAGGCGCACTTGGTGAGCTATTCATATCTTTGAGGGAGATTATCTTACTCCAGTATTTTGTATTATGATGTAAATTATCTGATATTTAATTTCAGAAATATATCAGGTATAAAGGCCAATAAATCTCATGTATTATTTCTCAATAATGAAGAAACAGTGTCATTTCCCCACTACCTTGTTGTAAACTCTTGTTATCTTGATGGATTCGAATGGATGTATAAAATATTGATGATTTATGAATGAATGGAATTTAATTAAAGTATATTATGGGTTTCATGTTCAATAAATAATAATTTGTGGCCATTGGTTCGAATTTCATAGCAATTGGAGCAAACTACACCTCATTTCCCCAAGGGTCCAAAACTAGTTTTTTATATCTGATTGAAAGAATTGATAACAGCCATGATAGGTTGATTGGTTATGCATATGAGTCTCTAATAATTTATTATACACATCCACTACTTCAATTTAATAATTCAAGCGGGTTTCTGCACATTTTGGAATCCATTTCTACCACTTACCACGGGGGGATTTGAGCCCAAAGTTGCCAGTAAAATCATCTGTCTTGTTCAGAATTTAGTAAAGACTTGAAAAAGTGATTGGAGGGCCATAATAAATCCTATAAAATAATAATTGATTTATTATATAATTCATACACCTTCTCTAAATATTTGGGATAAATTGAGCTGATTTGGAGACCAAGACACTAAAACTAGTAAAGAGCCAAAATTGTGAAAAAATTGAAAAATTGGGCATTTTGGTAAAAATTAAAAAAATGGACATTACAAGTGGTATCATAACATGGTATTGGAACCTGATTATTTTAACAAGGATTCAAATAAATAAACCACCACCCTTAGAATCTGAATTGGAAGGTGCTTGACTTGTAGAAGAAGAACTAGAAGAAAAAAAGGTACCTTTGACTAAAGCTATGGCTCACGAGGGAGAATACTACACTAAGGAGACAATGGAGTATCTCAAAATTATAAAAACCTTGTTTGAATAAATATACATGTAAATTACCCAAAATATGGTAGACATGACCCAACAGATAGCCAAAGGATTCGTATTGATGGCCAGTCAAATGGGAAGCAAAGGGATAATAGGAGATAGTGGTAGTTCATACTCAGCAGAAAAGAAGACAATGGGTTAGCACATTTCCTCACGAACATGAAATTATAATATAACCCATGAATTTCAGAGCACACCAAATCCTACTTCACCTAAATTTCTTCTTCCCAAAGAAGAGACTAACATTCAATTTGAAATTGATACAATAACAAAAGAGTGGGATAAATTGGATGAAGAGTGTAGGAGAAGTATAACATTTGAGTAGTAACTCACCATGGAAAAAAAATAAGGAGGAAAATAAGTATCTACACCAAAACAAATAATTGAATTGTGCCATACGTAAAGTGCCACTTCCTACTTTTGATGGTTCATCTCAAAGTTCTGCTAACACTTGGGTGCAAAATCTGGATGTGTATTTTTAGCTGAATCCAATGGTGGAAGAAGATGCTTTAAAAATGGCTATTTTGCACTTTGATGGAGATGCCAATGAATGGTGGTTCCATGTAATGAAAACTTTGAGTCATGATCAGGTTAAAACATATGGGGAATTTTTTGACAAGGTATTAGAAAGGTTTGAGCAAAAAGATCCAGAATTGTCTTTCAAAGAACTAGCACAATTGAAGCATGAAGGGACTCCTATTGAGTATATGTTGGAATTCCAAATATTATCAGTTAAGGTGGCTAATGTATCTATTGGAAGGTTATTATTTCTGTTCATTGAAGTTTTTTCAGAGCCCTTAAAAGGTTTGGTCAAATCCCACAAGCCTACTAACTCAAATGATGCAATGAGCTTGAATAGAGATCTTCAAAATGTGCTTCCTAGAACAAGATTTCCTCCCAAGCCTAACTTCAGATTTGAAAGAAAGCCTTGGAAAAAGGATGCACATGATAATACATTTTGGCAAAGAGATACATCTAAAAAAAATAAGAAAGAAGGAAAAAACACGTATGAACTTTGAAGGAAAAAATTGTGCTTCACATGCTTCCAACCATGGACATCGAGGCGTAAATGTGCTAAAGGAAAAGCTCACTACATAGAAGTATTTTCTGATAATGATGAGTATGAAGGGGGTATGGATGAAGAAAGGAACATTTCATATCAAGAGGAGGAATTTGAGACAGCAATTGAAGAATAAAAACAAGAATAAAATAATCCTTCACCGAACAAAGCAAGAATGGCAGTACTTTCAGTAGTGCCTCACTATCACACTATTCGATGGAAGGGTTTGGTATTGGGACAAAGAGCTTTAGTTTTGGTATATGGAGGAGCTACACATAATTTCATTGATGTAGAGATGGTGGAGAAAATAAATATACCAAGTGAACCATTCGATGGCTTCACAGTTTTCATTCCAGGTCACAACACAATGCAATGCAACACATGGGTTCCAAAGCTACAAGTCACCATAGGTAACTATAATTTTGTTGATAGTTTTCATGTGTTTGATGTTGATGATGCTAATGTAGTATTGGGAGTGCAATGGATGTATTCTATAGGAGAGAATTCATTAAATTATCAAATTCCTGAAATGAAATTTCAAGATTCAACAGGTGTATTAAGGGTTGTGAGAGGGCAGCACACTTACCCAAAACAAGGAGCAAATTGCAATAGTATGAGATATATATTGAGTCATGGTGATATAAAATGGGATTATGAATGTTATATCACCTCTCCCAAGCCAAAAATAAGATTTTTTAAATACACAAAGGAGATAGAGACACTTTTGCACAAATATGAAAAAGTTTTCAGAGATCTTCCACATGGTAGACCACCTGATAGGGGGGTTGAGCATAACATTGTTTTGGAGGAGGATACTTGAACCATTTATATACCACCTTATAGACATACCAAGAAGTTCATATATGATATTGAGAAGGCCATTCAAGAACTCTTAGAGTTGGGACTCATTAGACCAAGCTCTATCCCTTATGTTTCTTCAATAGTGTTGGTAAAGAAAACAGATGGAACTTTGAGGATGTGTATAGACTTTAGAGCTTTGAACAATAATACCATCAAGAATATATATCCTATTCCTAGCATTTATGAGCTCATGTATGAGATATTTGGAGCTAACTGATTTTCCAAAATTGACCTTAGATTTGATTATCACCAAATTCATATGAAGGAGGAAGATGTGCAAAAGATCGCTTTTCGATGTCATTATGGTCACTTTGAGTTTCTTGTTACACCATTTGGGTTTAATAATGCTCCAGCTACATTTCAATCATGTATGAATATAATCTTTTGCAAGCAGCTTAGAAGGTTTATTTTAGTCTTCTTTGATGATATTCTCATTTACAGTAAAACTTGGGAAGAGCACTTGCAACACCTAGAGATTGTGTTGAAAAATTTGTAAGAAATTTTTAGATTGGTGTGCACTCAATTGACTCCAAGTACAAGATACCACCCCAAAAATTATGGAAAAATAGAGAGGGTGAATAAAGGGTTGGAAGGGTACCTCCGAAACTATGTGGGGGAACAACAAAAAGCTTGGACAAAATGGCTACACTTGGTTGAGTTTTGCTACAACACCACCTTTCACGTGTCAATAGGGATGTCTCCTTTTATATAATTATAGGGTTATGACACAATTACATTTTCTGATATAATATTTGGTGATATTAGAGATCCAAAAGCTAAATATTGGGTGGATAAAGCTAAGAAATTTTAAAGCTTTTAAAAGACAATTTGCAGGTTGACCAAAATCAGAAAAAACAATATGTAGATAAACATAGAGAGGAAAGGACCTTTCAGGTTGATGATTTAGTGTATTTGAGGTTGCATCCATACAAACAAACATCTCTCTAAAGGAATGGAGCAGAAAAGATAAATCCAAGATACTATGGGCCCTACAAGGTAATCTGGAAGATTGGAGAAGTAGGATATGAGTTGGAACTTTTGGAAGGGAGTAAAAGTCATAATATATTTCATGTTTCTTGTATCAATAAAGATATTGGTTATAAAATTGTCATTTCATATACACTCCCTCCTTTGTATGATGAAGAAAAGCTCACACTTATTCCAGAAAAGGTTTTGAAGACAAGGGAGAGAAGATTGAGGAGCAGAACAACCAAAGACTACTTGGGGCAATGGAAGGACCTACCAAGTGAAGATGCCACATGGGAAGAGGAGAATATTTTGCAGCATCCAAATCTAAAATTTCTTGAGGACAAGAAATATTGGGTGGGGAGGACTATAATGTCCCCATTCAAATAATTGCATAGCAGGAAAATTCCATCAATCCTACTAGTTCCCTAGGTTGGGTGGAAACATTGGGAAGTTAATAAGGGAGATAATAAATGATGTTTAGACATTAGAAGGAATAAATATATATTTAATGGAGTATAATAAATTAATTCAAGTGAAAAATTAAATGGCTATGGAGAATGGAGACACATGGTGACTAATGGGCCCACTCAAGCTAGAATTCTTATGTTAAATGGCATCCTCTTCTTGCAATCTCGAATCAATGGGAAGCCTAATGTTTTTGGATGGATTATAAGGTGAATATACTTGTCCATATACTTCATAGGTCGATTTTGGAATGAATTGTAACTTACATGGGGAGAGGAAGATCCAAATGGGAGTTTCATGGAAACATGGCTCGATTCCCCTTACATTTATGACATCTATGACAACAATGATGGAGATTCTATGACAGTTATGAAACAAGTCAGATAGGAAGGTGGAAGTATGACATATATGACATTTCATGCCTGAATAGAACATCTTAGAGGGAGCTCATGGGAGTTTGAGAAGGCCAAGAGGCTCTTACTCGAATTTGGGAGAAGAGGGAAGGTGAAGAGAGAGGCCACATGGCATAGCATGAGCAGCCACACTAATTCGACTTGGATTTGGCTTATGGATGGATTTGAAACCTTATAATACAAATAATTTTTATAAAATTCAGGGATCATCCATGATAATTCTCTTTTGATCATTTGCGAAAATTGTTATTGTGAAGAGAGAGAGCTAGTGGATGACTAGTTCATGCCTTAGCCAATTTCAAGGGTGAAAGATTCCCATCCTAGTTGGTATTTGGAGAGGCCAATCAGGTATTTAAAGAATATTCAATGGATTCATAAGTTATAGTTTCAAGCTACAGTATCTCATGGACATATCAAGTTCAGCTTGTTCTTCCTTTCATCTCAAGTTTTCTCACCATATTTCAGCTCTATGGAGTGAGGTGCACTTGGTGAGATATTCATATCTATGAGGGAGATTATCTTGATATAGTATTTTGTATTCTGATTTAAATACTCTTATATTTAATTTCATAAATCTCTCAGGTTGAAAGGCCAATAAATCTCCTGTATTATTGCTCAATAATGAAGAAACAATGCCATTTCCCCACTACCTTGTTGTAAACTCTTGTAATCTTGATGGATTCGAATGGATGTATAAAATATTGATGATTTATGAATGAATGGAATGTAATTAAAGTATATTAAGGGTTTAATTTTCAGTAACTGAGAATTTGTGTCCATTGGGTCGAATTTCTTGGCAATTGGAGCAAACTACACCTCAGTTCCCTAAGGGTCCAAAACTAGTTTTTTTATATCTGATTGAAAGAAGTGATAACAGCCTTGGGAGATATATTGGTTATGCATATGAGTCTTTGATAATGTATTATACACATAAAATTATTCAATTTAATAATTCGAGTAGGTTTCCACACATGTGGGAAGTCATTTCTACCACTTACCATAGGGGCGATTTGAGCCCAAAATTGCAAGTAAAATAATCTATCTTGTTTAGAATTTAGAATAGACTTGCAGAAGTGATAGGAGGGAAATAATACATCCATGAAAATAATAATTAATTTATTATATCATTCATACTTATTCTCAAAATATTTGGGAGAAATAGGGCTGATTTGGAGACCAAGACACTAAAACTAGTAAAGAGCCAAAATTGTGAAAAAATTGGAAAATTGGGCATTTAGGTAAAAATTTAAAAAAGGGACATTACAGAGGGAATATTCCTTGGATAAATTATTTGAGTTGCACATTCTTGGTATTTGTGACCAAACCCACTGCATGTGTAGAATCTCAATGTGTGACATGTTGGTCACATTGGTGCATATTGCTGTACGATGAGGTGTTATCGTTGTAATGGATTTGGGCACAAAGCTCAATATTGTTGGAGTACATGGAAACAACACATGAGGAGGATCTCATACAACTCATCAAGTAAATCTAGTAAAGATGAAAAAATAGTAGACAAGAAAACTCTAGATCATCTCACCACATAGCTCTCATAACAAGATTTCCAACAAAACAAGAGGAAAATGTAACTATTTGAAACCAACTTGTAGACTAGAAGTTATCCTTTCCAATCCACATAAGAGATATCTCTCTTATAAAACAAATTTTAAATTCTATTTCAAATGGTTGGTTGTGTAATCGTGAAAATGGCTACAACTTATGTGGCTAGATTGGGTTTTTGGGTCATTAATGCTTCTCCAACCCATTTAGGGCTTCAACATCATCCACAAAGGATTCAACACCATATCCAGAGTCTTTAGCACCATCAACAAGGTCTTCAACATCCTTAGAAAGGTGGTTGCTACAATATCCAACCTTGTGGGTACATGGACCTTGTCAACTGGGTAAAAGGTGCTTCTTTATGTCTTGTACAATTTGAATATTGTAAGGGTATTAGACCAAGAAATTTAAAATAAAACCATCATAGGGAGACATTCCTCTTCAATCCATTTCCTTTGATATACTGAGCATCTTCTAACTCCTTACGATTGAAGAGATATGGTTTTTTTAAGTTGGTGTACCCCACGTTTTTGGGTCAGCCAAGCAACCAAAATAGAATTTAATTATTTGTAATTTTGAATTGCACATTGGCCTAGTTTGAGGTACTAAATTTCCTCCACAACCTATATAAATATAATATCAAACATTTAATTTGTTCATAATCAATTCTCTCATTATTTTTATAACTCTTGGTGAAAAGTGAAAAAATTCATGGAGGAGAAATGTCTGGGCATCTTCACTAAAATTGACATAACTTTATCATATGGAATTAGAATTACAAAATTCTAGGATCATTGGAAAGATTGTTATGAGGACTATGTGGTGATAGGATCTAGATCTTATTTTGGTTTTTCTATTGTGTCTTAATATTTACTGGATTTCCTTGATGAGATGTATGAGATCCTCCTCATGGGTTGTTTTTGTGTAGTCCAACAATATTGATCTTTGTTCCCAAAGCCACTGCAACTATAAAACCTAATCACATAAAAATATGCAGCAATTTTACCAATATGGTTTCATGTCTATCATCTGACTGAGTTGTAGGAAACTTCCAACACTTCTTTGCTCAACTTCATGTCTCCTTGCCTGAAAATGCCCTTGATTGTAGGCCTTTGTCTTCTGATCTTGAAATATTCTTGTATTGGTCTTCTTCCAAGGTTCATTGGTTCCTTCTTGCTGATGTATAGGAAGGAATCTTCCTTTTTTGACTTATTTGACTTGCACATTCTTGGGATTTGTAACTAAACAAACTTGATGTGTACATCTCAATGTGTGACATGTTGGTCACATTGTTACATATTGTCGTACGATGAGGTGTTATTGTTGCAGTGACTTTGGGAACAAAGCTCAATATTGTTGGAGTACATAGAAACAACCCATGAGGAGGATCTCATACAACTCATCAAGGAATTCTAGTAAAGATGAAAAAATAGTAGAATAAACAAAATAAGCTCTAGATCATGTCACCACATAGCCCTCATAATAATATTTCCAAGGAGCCAAGAGGAAAAGGTAACTATTTCAAATCAACTTGTAGAAGAGAAGTTATCGCTTCCAATCCAGCTAAGAGGGATCTCTCTTACAAATCAACTTTCATATGGTAGCTTTCAAATGGTTGGTTGTGTAATCAAGGAAATGACTAGATCTTATGTGGATAGATTAGGGTTTTGGGTCATTAATGCTTCTCCAGCCCATCTAGGGCTTCACCATAATCTAGAAAGGATTCAACACCATCTATAGGGTCTTCAACACAATCAACATGGTCTTCAACATCTTCAACAAGATGGTGTCTACAAGATCCATCCTTGTGGGTACAAGGACCTGGTCAATTGGGCAAAAGGTGCTTCAAGGCTCAAACCTACTCTGTAAGGGGTCTAAGGAACTGTAAGTGAGACTTGGTGGCACCAATGAAAACCTATGGGACCATTGCAAGTCCATGTTGGTATCAATGAAAATTTCATCAAAATCCTCCCCCTTTGTCATTGATGACAACAAGTCATGCCCCCCTGTGAGCATGTTCCCCTTTTTTCTTTGAATTGCATGTCAACCCAGTTTGTGGGACTAAATTTCCTCCACAACCTATATAAATAGAATATCAAAAATTCATTTGTTCATCATCAATCCACTCAGTATTTTCGCAACTCTTGGAGAAAAGTGCGACACTTTATGGAGGAGAAATTTATGGGAATCTTCACTAAAATTGACATAACTTTCTCATACGGAATTAGAATTACAAAATTGTTGGATTGTTTGAAAGACTATTACGAGGTTTATGTGGTGATATGATATAGAGCTTCTTTTTGTTTTTTCTACTATTTCTTCATATTTACTAGATTTCCTTGATGATTTGTATGAGATCCTGCTCATGGGTTGTTTTCATGTACTCCAACAATATTGAGCTTTGTTCCCAAATCCATTGCAACTATAACACCTCATCGTACGGCAATACGCAGCAATGATACCAACATGGTTGCATTTCCAACATCTAATTGATCTGTTGGAACTTCCAAAACTTCTTCGACCAACTCCATGTCTCCATGCCTGAAAATGTCCATGAATGTAGGCCTTTGTCTTCTGATCTTCAAATCTTAATGCATTGGTATTCTTCTAAGGTTAATTGGTTCTTCTTGTTGATGTATAGGAAGGAATCTTCCTTTGTTGACATCTTTGACTTGCAAATTCTTGGGATTTGTGACCAAACCTACTGCTTTGACCCACTACCTCCATTTCCAACTTTTGGATTGTCTTCTCCTTTTCTTCGAGCTGAATATTCATGATTTGTTCTATCCTCTTGGATTCCTCCAGCTGAGTCTTCAGATTATGATTGACCTCTATAGTTTCTTCAATCTCTTCAGTAGGATCTTTTGGTTCTTCCTTTTCACTAATCAATTCAGTCTTCACTTGTTCAACTTTAGCATCCTTGTCTTTCATTTGATCCCACAACTCTTTGTCCTTGTTTTCGAGCTTTACAAGCAAGAAGAATGTGATAAACACAAAGTACGTTTTCAAAAACAAAATGAATGAAGATGCAAATGTGATCAGAAACAAGGCTCGATTGGTTTGTAAAGTCTATGCTCCGATCGAAAGAATATAATTTGAAGAAACATTTGCACCAGTAGCTAGAATGGAAGTTATCAGAATGATATTGGCTTATGCTTGCACCAAAGACATCAAAGTGTATCTGATGGACGCAAAATACACTTTTAAAAATGGGGAATTAGAAGAAGAAGTTTCAATCGAACAACCAGAAGGATTTCAACTTTTAGAAAATAAGGTCTATGTATGTTGATTCAAAATGGATTTATATGGGCTAAAGCAAGATCCTAGATCTTGGTACTCTATATTGGAAAGGTACTTGCCACAACCAAACTTTAAGAGGGGAAGTGTAGATAGAAATTTGTACATCAAGCAAGACAATGACAACATACTCATCATTGAATTTTATGTTGATGATATCATATTTGGAAGTGATGATGATTCATTGAGTCAAAAATTTGCTAAGGACATGAAGAAAGAGTTTGAAATGTCATTACTTGGTGAATCAACCTTCTTATTGGGGCTTGTTGTTGGCAACAACAGATCCCATTTCAGGTGCTAAAATGGGATCCCTATTTATTCCTCAGCAAGGTAACCTTTAAGGTTATGATTTTTAATTATGGACTCTTACTCATGCTTACTGTAAGTACCATGTTCTTCCATGTTTTGGTTTTGAACAAATTTTCATCAAAGCCTCGTTTTTTTGATGTTGTGGATTGCAGAAGAAACCCTTTTCAATTGTTATTTTTTATTTTCCATAACTCGCATTTTGAAATCCATAATGCGGATAACACAAGTAATTTTTTTTAGGATTTGAAGATAATTTTTCCGCAATCTGCATCTCGCAAATGTGGGTCATGAATACTGGAAATTTATTTGATTTTTTAGTTTTTATTTCCTACAACTCGCATCCTGCAAATGCGGATTGTAGATGTTGAAATTATTTTTGTTTTTTATTTTTATTTTTCCGCATCTTGCAAACTGCAATGCAGTTTACGAATATCAAAAATATTTTCTCAAATAAAATCTTAATTTTTGGTTCCGCATTCCTGCAACCCGGAATGCAGATTGCGGAAATCAGAAACTCAGTAAATAATAAAATTGCAAAATTGTGTTCCCATAGTTCTGCAACCCATAATGCGTATTGAGGATTGTGGAAGTAAAGAAATCAATTTCTGGTCGTGAATATCATCCTACAATTCCGCAACCCAAAATGCAAATTGTGGATTGTAGAAATAAAAATTGAAAAAGTTGGTTAAAATTTATCTCCGCAATTTTATTTCCCGCTGTAATATAGACCACTGATCTTTTATAAATCTATGACTTAGATCTATTTTGCCACTGGGATTGGGTAATTTAGTTCATTCGAATTCATGATTTCTTTACCATTTCAATGTACGATTTTTAACTGTGATACATATTTTTCTATGATTTTCTCACCGAGCCCATGAATCCTCTTGCTTTCAAGCTATTTACGGGTATTTTTTTCAAATCTCTCCATTCTCAATGGTTTAATTTCATTATTTTTATCTTGGGTGAATTTTAATTGTTTTTCTCCAAATTCTCACTAGAACCTACCTCTTAGTCTTCAAATATGTCAAGGAATATGAGGTCTAACACTGCTCTCAATGAGCAAAAGAAAAAGGACCCTCACGCTGGAATTTTCTCTAATATTAGTGGATGGGTTTCAGAAACCTATTACCTAGATTGGTCTCAAATTTATGTTATATTTGATAATGACGAATTTTCTTCCATTACTAATGACCAGTCAGGTTACAGTAATATAAGAAAGTCCCAGGTCCACTTCATAGTGTCCACACCTCGATTCGTGCCTTATACAGAGCCGGTTAAGTGGGAAATTGACCACACAAATCCCAAGGACCGCTCCTTTGATGATCACGCATAGAACCAACTGGCCTCTTTTCAACTAGAGGTGTTTGCAAGAACATACGCCCTCAACTCACCACAACAATTGCTGAATAAGAAATTTCTTGAAACTTCCATGACCCAGTATAATTTTGATGAGATGACAAAATCATGGTTCATCCCAAATCCTGACAAATAATATCCTCTAACTTGGCTTAGGGATCCTTTTCCCCTTTTGGCATTAATGCTCTGCATATTATACAGGTTGTTGAACTGTATTGTGTTCAAATCCAAAGGGGCACCCATCACCCATCATGTCCTCACTATAGGGGAATCCTTCAACTGAGAACATATTATCTTAGTATTCTTGAAGGAGGCCATCGAGAAGTGTCTAAATAATCCAACATCCATCACTAATACATTTGGGTGGATTTTTCCATGAAATATTTCCACGTTTTGAACATTCGTGGATTAATACTTCATTTTTTTTATCATGGCGGAAAATCTGTGGCAATATCAATGTTTTTTAATTTTTGACGAAATTTCATCTCTATATCGACGATATATGGCTATCTTTTCACACCCTCCAAACCAATTTTATCTTTCAACGACTCTTGGCTGTTTACGCACGGGTCAACTCATGCATTTTTGTCCACATCTAACTAAGAAGATCTCACTATTTACATAACATAGTAAACTTGTTCTGGGTGAGAAGTGAATTCTAGCCCTCCCTCGGTTCATATTATCGGTTCATATTCAAGCCAACAAGGATGAAGCTGGCACTAAACATCAAAGAAAAAGATTGCTTCTATCTTTTGACCGATCATAGAGAGAAATCCTAAAATGGAAACCATCAATAATAATAAAATATATTTTCTTTTTTGCCCCAGTTGTTGCATCATTTTTCTTGGGTCTGGGTTTGACTGGCTATGTGTGGTATAGTATTTTATGTATATGACAAAATCCTCCTATACCCCCGCCTTAGGCCATCCATGTGCCCTTATATTTTGTATAGAGACGTTTACACTTATTCATATATGATGTCACATGGATAAATAGTAATAGCCATGAAACTGACTACCTCATTGCAACTATCTCTACTACTGCAACCTAGTTACCTATACGATGTTAGCATAGATAATTTTACCTTTTATATTTCTAGTGGTCCATTGATTAAACTATGCTAGAGAGTGAAATCATATTGAAAGGCAGTTTATAGCTCCTTTGTGGGAGTATTCCAAGCTATATCACTTAGCACATTTGCTATAGTTGTGAGAAGGTTCTTGGTGATTGATTGAGTATGCATTGAGCCCAGATTTATTTATCAATGATATCCAAAACTAGAGAGATTAGTCATACTCTGCAACAATCATTTGGCCGTAAATTCATAAAAGGTAAGCATGCCTCCCTTTTTGGGGGATACAAACTAACATTGAGGCTCAAAATAATAGTTGTATTCTTCAGTTCATGTATCTTATGAACGAATTTATTAACCCTTCAACTCCCTCCTTTTATTTAAACTAGAGTAATTGCAACAAGAGGGTCCAGTCAACAATGACTCTAGCCAATTCAATTTTTTTATAGACCCGATGCTCCACTAAGCTATTGGCCATTGGCACAGTGTTAATTAATTTCCACAGTAGAAGGGTAGCTTTCATTTGGACCATTTGGGCCACCTAGTGCTCCAATGCCCAAACTATCAAGGTCTCCTTGTGAGTAAATCAAAGTCCATTGCACAATAGTTGTTGGCATCAATGAAAACTTCAGTCTGTTAGACACAATGCTCATTGACAGGGGAGGGGTGAATCAGTGAGCTAAGGATTCAAATCAATTTCAACTTTTTCTACCAATATTATCATGCCCACAACCATCTTTGTCATCAATTTTGCTTGTCTATTTTCATGTCACCATCTCCTTGTCATCTTTGCACCAACACCTTTGGCTTGCCCAAATCATCTTCAAATGACCACATAATGGGTCATTTGACTCTCTCAGTGTTCCATGCTTGTCATGCTTTCTTGTCAACGTCATTATGCATGTCCTTAGTCATCTTTGTCCTTCATGTCTTGTTCCAATTACACCTTGCCATGTCATCATGCTTAGACACCTCTTCGAATATCTGTTTGTTATTTATTGTTTTAATGAAATAATCAATTAAAAATTCTTCTAAACATTGCATCTCTCCAATAGTAAGATGTGTCTCCTCAAAACTCTGTCTTAATTATTTTTATTAAATTTTTGTTTATTTTTCCAAGTACATTCATGTAGCTTCTTATTTAATAAACTATGTTTATTATTTTTTACTAACTTTGTAGGTCCATCTTTTGCATATATGACCATCATAATGCAAACTGAAAGTATGGATGTATAGCCACCTCAACAAGATCATATCCAAGTCACCTTTTGAACTTTTTGATACACACACATTATCTTGATATCATTTGAAAATAGGCTTCCGAACTGTTTAATTTAACACTTATACAAAATTATTTTTAACTTGTAAAAACCTTTTTTTCTTCTACTTTGGTAGATTGATTTCTCCCTCATGTGATCACCATAAGGAAACCTACAAGCATGGATAGATAGAAATTTCAACAATGAACAAGACCATATCACAAGATAAATCTGTTGACACACACACAACCTCTGGCAAACATTTCAAAATAGCTTCTCAACCTCTTTTGAATATCAAAACATATTTCTTTCCATTTTTGCAGACTCCTCTTTCACACGTATGAACACTCTATGGAGACCTGAATTCAGGAGAAGATGGACAACTTACCAAAGAATGGATCCATGACATTTGATAAATTTACTTGCACAAAGACAACCCTTGGTGGGCATTTCCAATTGACCTCTCAAACTCATGTTTTTAACACTTGGTCAATTTTCTTTTGTTCTCACTATTCAAAATATTATTTTTCCTATTTTTGGTAGATTGATATTTTTCATATGAGACCATTATAAGACAACCTGAAGGTATGGATGGATAGTCAGTTCACCAAGGAATATGACTATGCTACTTGATCAATTTTTTCATCAAAATAACCCCTCCTTATGGGAATTTCAAAATGCCTTTTCAATTTCCTGAATCTAACACAACTAATTTTCTTGTGTTCTTAAAATGCAAAATAATATTTTTCTTACTTTTGGCAGATTTATATCTTTGTCATATAGCACTCCATAGGTTAACTGATACCATGGTTAGATGCACCCATCAACAAGCCATAGCCTAAAACTTTTATATTATTTTTCTCATCATCCTATGAGATAGGGAGGGCATTTCCTTGAGGCCACTAAGGCAGTTTTGCCAGTACTGGAATAGTGCAAAACATCCTGAAACTCCGTTTTGGGAAACCATTATCTTTTTCAGGAAACATCTTCTTTGAGAGCTGAGACTATGGTGAGATAGGCTCTTCAACAAGCTTTGGGATGATAACTTCAGATAATTTTTATCATGCACCTATAAGGTACGGTGGACATTTTCCCAAGGACACATGAGCCAGTTTTTCCAACATGGACAATTTTCTTAGTCTGTTCCAATCTGCCTAAAACACAGTTTTGGCAGGTTCATAACTTCTTCGTCAGCTACTTCCAAGATAGTCTGAAGACATGGTCAGGTATGCCAAATATCAATCTACAATACCCCCATATGGTGTGGAAATTTTCTTCAACACATAATTTGTGGCGGGCATTTTATTAAGGCTACCTGAGCCAATTTTTCGACACTTGGTCATTTTCAGGACTTTCTCCAAAATTTATTCTGAAACCTCATTTTGGCAGATTCAACTTTTTCTTGAGACATTCTTAAGGATAAATAATACCATGGCTAGGTAGACAAACCAATACACTACAAGACACCCATGTGATGCAGGCATCTACTCTAACCCATAATTTAGGGCATGCATCTTTCTGAGGCTACTTAGCCATGTCATCCTGCTTAGACACCTCTTTGAATCTATGTTTGTTATTTATTTTTTTAATGAAATAATCAATTAAGACTTCTTCTAAACATTGCATCTCTCTAATAGTAAGATGTGTCTCTTCAAAACTCTGTCTTAATTCTTTTTATTAAATTTCTGTTTATTTTTCTAAATACATTCCTGTAGCTTCTTATTTAATAAACTATGTTTATTATTTTTCACTAACTTTGCAAGTCCATCTTTTGCATATATGACCATCATAATGAAAACTGAAAGTATGGATGGATAGGCACCTCAACAAGGATAAGATCCATGCCACCTTTTGAACTTTTTGATAGACACGCATTATCTAGAGATCATTTGAAAATAGGCTTCCAAACTATTTAATTTAACACTTAGACAAAATTGTTTTTAACTTGTAAAAACAACTTTTCTTCTACTTTAGAAGATTGATTTCTCCCTCATGTGATCATCATAAGGAAACCTACAAGCATGGCTAGATATCCATTTCAACATTGAACAATACCATATCACAAGATAAATGTGTTGACACAGACACAACCTCTGGAAAGCATTTCAAAATAGCTTCTCAACCTATTTTGAACATCAAAAGATATTTCTTCCCATTTTGACAGACTTCTATTTCACACGTGTGAACACTCTATGGAGGTCTAAAGTCAGGAGCAGATGGAAAACGTACCAAAGAATGGATCCATGACATTTGATAAATTTACTTGCACAAAGACAAACCTTGACGGGCATTTCCAACTGACCTCTCAAACTCCTGTTTTTAATACTTGGTCAATTTTATTTTGTTCTTACTATGAAAAATATTATTTTTCCTATTTTTAGCAGACTAATATTTTGCATATGAGACCATTATAAAACAACCTGAAGGTATGGTTGGATAGTCAGTTCACCAAGGAACATGACTATGCTACCTAATGAATTTTATTATCAAAATAACCCGTCCTTGCAGGAATTTCAAAATTCCTTTTCAATTTCCTGAATCTAACACCACCAATTTTCTTGTGTTCTTAAAATGCAAGCTAATATTTTTCTTACTTTTGGTAGATTTATATCTTTGTCATAAAACACTCCACAGGATAACTGAGACCATGGTTAGATGCACCCATCAAAAAGCTATATCCTAACACTTTCATATTATTTTTTTCATCCTCCTATGAGATAGGGTGGGAATTCCCCTAAGGCCACTAAGGTAGTTTGGCCAGTACTGGAATAGTGCAAAACAACCTGAATCTATGTATTGGTAGACCATTATCTTTGTCATCAAACATCTTCTTTGAGACCTGAGACGAAGGTGAGATATCCTATTCAACAAGCTGTAGGATGATAGATTCAGATAATTTTTATCATACACCTACAAGGTACGGCAGGCATTTTCCTAAGGCCACATGAGCCAGTTTTTCCAACACTTACACAAGTTTCTTAGTCTGGTCTAATCTGCCTAAAAAACTATTTTGGCAAGTTCATAACTTCTTCCTCAGCTACTTCCACGACAATCTGAAGACATGGTCAGGTAGGCCAAATGTAAATCTACAATACCCCCATATGGTGTGGGAATTTTCTTCAACACACAATTTGTGGCACGCATTTTCTTAAGGCTACCTGTGCCAGCTTTCCAACACTTGGTCATTTTCAAGAGTTTCTCCAAAATTTATTTTGAAACCTCATTTTGGTAGATTCAACTTTTTCTTCAGACATGCTTAAGGATAAATAATACCATGGTTAGGTATACAAATCCACACACTACAAGAAACCCATGTGCTGCGGGAATTTACTCTAACCCATAATTTAGGGTGAGCATCTTTCTAAGGCTACTTAGCCATTTTTGCTTTCTCTGGCACAAACCCCTATTTTGGCAGGTCCATAACTTCTCCCTCAGGCACTTTCAAGACAAACTGAAGACATGGTTAGGTAGGAAAAACAACAACCTATAGGACCCCCATGTGGTGCGGGCATTTATATTCTCCTATAAATTATGGCATGCAATTCCCTAAGGAATGTTTTACTAATTTCCCCATACTTAGTCATTTTCCTATTTTTCAACAAATTACCATATTTTTCCAAAATTATTGTCATTAATGTTATCATCAATGAAAATCCTATTAATCACAGTCTTCATGTTCTTCTTTATATAAATTGGTATATAATATATTGCATTTAGAAATATACTTATATCTAATGTATTTGACAAGTTACTTTTTGGTATGGTGTAGGTAAGAGAATTACTTATCACTACAAAGATTTTTCACTATGAATGAAAATGCAAGGAAGTTTGCTCGGTTTAGAGTCACATTAGAGGTGAGGGGAGATGGAAAATGTTATTTCCCTTGCTCTGATTGTAGGGGCTTGGTAGTAGTTGGTAACAGTATGATAATTTGGGGATTTTGACTAAGTGTTGAAAAACTGCCCTAAAGCAGTCTCCTTATGAAAATGACCACCATAATTCATTAGAAGAAGAAAATTCCCGCCATGACCTACCATCCCATTTTAAAAAAAAATATCTATCTGACCATGGCCCCAGTTCTCATAACAAATCCTTGAAGAAGAAGATACAGGTCTCCCAAAAGGAGTTTTGGTCAAATTAGTTAGAATTGCTCTAGGGAAATGCCTGCCATAATTTGTGGGTTGAAGAAAATGACCATACCACATGGTCATCCTGTAGGTGTATGTTTTGTCTACCTGACAATGTTCTCACATTGGTTTGATAATGTTTGAGGAAGAAAATATGGATCTGCCAAAACAGGGTTTCAAGCAGTCTTACACCAAAGTTCAGTAAAATGTTCGCCTAGGGAAAATGAAGATGAGTATGGGGGTGAAATCAGCATAGGTGTGCTCAGTAAGGTGTAATACATCATATAGTAGCATTTTTTCAGGTTTTGGGTGAAATTAAAAATCCACCTTAGGTTCTGGACAAATTGTCTAAGTATGGAATTATTGGTAAAATCTGCCTAAGTGGCCTCAAGGAAATGCGTGAAAACTCTCCTAGGATGATGCAAAAAATTATCTGAAAGTGATAGTATCTAGTATGTTGGTTGGTGCATCCAACAATAGTTTCATATTTCCCAAAGAGTCTCTAAGGAGGAAGATATCAATTTGACAAAAATGCCTCTCACCTTCATTTTCACTATCCCAGTAAAATGCCTGTCGAGCACCCTATATGCAAGTAGATTACTACCAACGTACAGAGTGTGTGATATTTATTGTCAACCTAGGAAAGTCTTGTATTTAAAGGATAAAATGCACAGTATATGATTAAACACAAAGTCACTGCAATTGAACACTACTATCCTCTGTTAACTATGTTCATCCCAAGAATCTGTGTAACCCCTTTCATCTTCTAAATGCTATAATCCTGATTACCTTCTGCTATGCTTTAATATAAGAATGGAAAGATAACATAATATCCAAATTACAATTGCAAATGAAAGGAAATCCTATTCACATCCCTGAATGATTAATTCACCTATTCAATCTTATTACTCTAGAAAGCCACAAGCATAAATTGAATATTGATCTAGGAATTCAATTGCAAGGATTGAGTTCGTCTACTCTAAGAACTTGAAGTGCAGGAATGAAATTCAACAATCATAACAATAAATACAAGTTTCAAAGACTCATGGGACAACAACTAAGACCGCAGGATGAACGGAGCTGTTACAGCTACCACACGAATTGAATGCAAGGTAATTACCTACTGAGTCGACTGTCATACTATACCACTACATATCTCCAAGGAATGCAATCACAATATACTGTAAATCCACACTTACTACAGCTGATTATGAAAGAAATAGAATTAACAGGACATCACACAACAAATGAATTAACAGTCCTAATTTAACACAACAATCTCTGTGGAAGGTGGGCCCAGCCTTCACATAGAGATGTTGGCTGAACAAGCGTGAAACTCTTAAATCAGAAGTAACTCCTTGTATTAAAAAGAACAGAGTAATTACACAATTCCTGCTCATAGCCAATACAATAAATGAATTATATGTTCAGTAACCCCCCAGGTCGAGACCACCCTCTATATTTATATCATGTGGATCATAACATCTGATCCTATTATGGGGCAGCCATGAATATCTTTGATCTTCAGGCACCCTAAATAAAACTAGCTGTTACAAATGTGGAATTGTAAGGAAATAGAAAGCACAAAAGACTGTTTAATCACCCCAGGAGTAGCGGTATTTTATAATTATGACTACACCCAAGCAGCAATGTACTCTGGATCTCCAAATATGGCGCATTCTGTTAAAGCTACCTTGTCACAGCTCTGTCCAAGATATCGCATTAGAACCGCATGCTTTGGGTGATTATAGAATGGATGAGGATCAACTTGAGCAGTGAATATCCATCCTTTTCGAGACTTGTTCATCCCAACTTTCTTGTAGCCCACTTATCTCAAACTACCTCTAAAAACCATAAGATGTTAGCACATTTGAGAGACACACAGCTTTAATTATCACAATCATAAGTATTAATAAAATAAAGCAATGACCAGTCATACCTTGGTAGTTTGAAGAGTAGAGTGGGGATAACATGTCTGATTGGTATGTTGAATAGGATAGGATAGGGGAAGAAGAGGTAATTAAGGATGGTTAAAAGAGGCCATTTCTGGGCTCAACATCTCCCCCCAACTATCTTGTTGCATGTCCTCATGTGACAACCTACATCATTCAGAATCTGAATCTTGTACTAAGATCTGTTTGTGAAGAGAGGAGAAGTTGTAGGGGAAATCAAGCACCCCTTCTTTCTCTAAGATTCCTCTGTTAGCAATCCAATACCTCTAGCATCGTCGTTCCTTTTCCTTAGTCAGTGATAAGTCCACTCTATACAGTTTTTTTGGCCACCATATGAGGGGGAATTTAAACTTCAAACCCAACCAATTAACCCCACATTCCCTGATACATCCAACATAACCCTTGACCTTAGAAAGTTCTTATTCAAAATTCCTGAGACAATAGGGGTGTCAACTTCTGAGTAAGGGAGAGGCAGCCTACTATCTGTGCTTACTCCCTTCCAATGCTGCTTGCTGGTGTATGGAAATATAGTTGGTGCATGTAGAGAGCACTTCCTCTTGAAGTCTCATTATATGTTGAGCTTGGATAGGACATGAAAGAAAACTCTTATACCGAGTAAGAATAATACTTGGATTTTGAGGCTCACTTCGAACCCACAGGTTAGAGTGAGCTTCATTGTCAGAAAATGTTTGAAAAGACCTTTCCCACTGAGCATGATTGCTCACAAAAGAAGAAAAATCCCTCAGCTGAACATCCCCTGAAAAAGGGACCGGATTTGAATGGCGGTCCAGAGGGCAAGCCATCTCATGTAAGTATAGTTCACATAGCAAATTTTGATCTTCAAAATTACTTCCAAAAAATGTCTCCAAAAACTTTGCTGAGGTCGTTATTTCAAATGAACTCCCTTCCTTCACAACTTTCAATTTAAACCAAACAAACTATTCAAACAGGAAGACGGGGTAAGAAGAAGAAGGCATCCTGGTTCCCAAGAGTTCTTGAGAGAGAGAATAGATCTTCTCTTTTTCCTTCCACATGAATTGGAACTTTTTCAGCTCCCTCAAATCGCTCTGTAGCTCTTCTTCCCGAATTCTCTAGGCCATACATTCTTCTACCCAATTCTCATCCAATCCCCTGATAATATTTCTATGCTCATTAAGAGAAATCATCCCTCCCTAGTATTCTTCCACTTGGCTCTTCCATTTGATCACCTCCATTTTCAGGATTGAGACTTCTGCTGCAAGGTTCAGGATTTCCTCTTTATGATGCCCCTCATTGTCTGAGTCCAGGTCAATGAAATTTCTAAGGGGTAGAGACACTGGTTCTTGTGCGACAGTGTCTTCCTTTTGGGCACCCTGCACATCTATAGTTATTATTAGAGTTGCTGGTTCTTGTGTGGCAGCAACTTCCTCTGTATTCTCTTCAACAGTCACATCCATCAATCCTAGAGACACTAGTTCTTGTGTAGCAGTGTCTTCCTTTTGGGTACCCTGCACATCTGAAGTTATTATGGTAGTTGTTGGTTCTTGTGTGGCAACAACTTCCTCTGTATTCTCTTCAACAGCCACATCCATCAGTCCTAGAGACACTGGTTCTTGTGTAGCAGTGTCTTCCTTTTGGGTACCTTGCACATCTGAAGTTATTATGGGAGTTGTTGGTTCTTGTGTGGTAGCAACTTCTTCTGTATTTTCTTCAGCAGCTAAATCCATCACTCCTAGAGACACTGGTTCTTGTGTAACAGTGTCTTCTTTTTCCTTCTACTGCTAAGATTGGATGTCTTTTTCAGTGTGTAGCTGCTCCTCAAGGATTTTAGTATCACCTGAGGATTGTGTTTGGACTTGTTCATCTTCACTCCAATGCATATCAGGGATGATATCCAATTCAAGGTTATCTTCTTCTAGTTGTGTTTTAAGAGTCCTTGCTGAAATCTCCGAGGGTGTTGGTTCTTGTGTGAGAACATCCTGGCTCACTTCTTCCTGTTGCTATGGTTCCTCTTTTATGATTTCTGTATCATGGGAACATTCTGGGTTTGTAGTGCAGCATTCTTTATTAGGCTCCATAGTGTCCTCCATCCCAAGTTCTTATCCCATTTGTTCGGCCAATTGGACAAGCATACTTAGGGATGCTGGTTCTTGTGTGATAGCACCCTGTTCAATTTCATCATTGTCTTGCTTTTTTGGCTCCATTTCTATAATTTCTGTATCATGGGAGCATTTTGGAGTTAATGTAAAATATTCATCCCCACCATCAGGCATGGTTTCATCCCTTGGTTCCTCTGTCCCAGAATTGGTGTTGACTTCAGCAAGAATATTCAATGATGCTGGTTCTTGTGTGACAACATCCTCTTTTTCTGCAGCTCCCTCTATTGTAGGTGCAAACTGTTGTGCTGTACAGGCATGAATTTCAATCTTGTGGCCTGCTTCCTTAAATATTTCCCCATAGGTGGGACAGACCAGTCGCTCTTCTTCCTTGCCATGCTCAGTAGAATTTGATCCCTCCAGTTGGTCCGCAGCCTCCACCAATGTGTGCATTTTCCTTTCACCATGTTTCCTGCAAGTTTCTTTCCAAGTTTCCAATTCCCTTCTAAGTGTTTGGACTTCCTCTTTTAATAGCGTATTCTCAAATAGAAGTCCTTGAATTTGGGGTTCTTCCTTGACTAGACCTTGTGGGGCATCAATTGGCCTGGGTTCAAGGATAGGGAACTCAATATGCGCCTCTAAGGTCACCCATCTTTTTCTAGCTACTTTTGCTGTTGCAGTTGACCTGGTTCTTTTCCTTCTAATTGGTGGGGTTATCTTAATCTCATCAATTGATCTCTTTATTTTCTTTTGTGGTGCTGGGATATCAGGATTCACAGCTAAGGTAGAAGGAATGTCCCAAGTTCTATCATTTTCTTGTTCCTCGAGCTGTTCTTCCTCAATCAAAGTTCCTCCCCACTCAGGTTAGGATTCAATGGTCACCATCTCAATATTTCCTTCCATTTCCATGGCTCTGTCACCTTCAAGTTCAATTGTCGCAGCATTTAGTGCTGCTCCAATTTCACCTTCTGCTGTCAGAGCTACCCTATTATTTGGGTCTTCCATAGGATTTTTATCTACATCCTCTCTCAATTTCTCTGTTTGTATCCCTGGTTGATCTTATTTTGATCCAGTTTCATCCACCCCCCCAACTATATTAGAGGAGCTCCGGTCCTCTTGTTGTGGTTCATGTCCCCCCAGCTGTGGATGGGCATGTTCTTGTTCTATTGGGACACCGGGAAAAGGAGCGGGTTCTTGAGCTCGAGCTGTAAATCGCTCCCAGGTGATATTATGTTGAGCAAGGGTCCTCAAGATAATTAATTTGATGAGGCCATGGTGGGTTAGTGAGGTGAGCGGATGCTTATCAGCTTGAACAAACCCCACCATATGATGCAAATCATGAAGAAGGTAATACGGGATGTTCAACAGGATCCTATGGCGGAGATGAGATAGTAAAGGCAATTCAGAATTATAAACAATTTGGTACCTACCTTCACAAGTGATGTATTCCTTGAGGAAGACAAAAACCTGGTCCCATGGTTGCGGCAATGACTGTAGTGCTATCCCTCTTTTTGATGTTTGAACCTATTCTCCTTCTATTAAAAACTGTCACAATGCTGTAGTAGTGGGGACTCGACGTCTAAACCAAGCCCTTCCCACCTGAGGGATGGCAGTGACCTTGAATATAATGGCCTCAGAAACTTCGATGCACAACCCCCAAACCTCTGAGTAAGTTTCTGTGAGGTTCAGAGCAAATTGTAAGGATGCTTCACGATTGAATCCATCCAGACGTTCGAAGAATTTCATCCAACCGACGGCTTGAAAGATGGTGAATACCACAACATTTCTCTTGAGCGCCTGTGTATTTGAAGGTTCATAACGAGCTTGAATTCCCATGGATTTGGCTTCAGAATTAGTTCACTTTTCAACAGATTACAGACTCTAACAATGGAGGTTACGACACAGAGGATGCACAGGTCGCTGAGAGGAGATGTTAGGCAAATTTGGAAAGTTTCAGCGAACCAGATTATTTGAAATTTCATTATGAATTGGGAAAGTGGCGGTTATTAGTCTTTACGTCGCACAAGGATGGGGTTAATTAGGCAATAACAGGCATAAAAATAGAGGTACGACTGACATTATTAAATCATATCAATACTTAATCACATGATTAATCAAATCCATACCTTTGAGACTGAGTGGTGCATATCCTTCAGCGAATAATGGAACGTGTGGTTGCTGACGTTGCGGAGGTGAAACTTGTGTGTAGTCATTAATATAATCATTATAACCGGAATGCTGCAATAATTCTTTCCGCCGGTGAAGCACAAACCATCACGTCCAAATGGTCGGAATTATGAAAAATGTCACCTTATAGACTAGATTGTTGGCACGAGGAGGAGGAATCGGAGCCATATCTAGAGGAATTAATGGCATACAAAGTGATTTTCCAATAACACAGGAGTTACCACTGTAGGATCTAGAGAAATTGAAACAGAGATGCGACCCTTAACACTGGAAATATCAGCCAAATATAGCATATTTGTAGCTGCAAGGAAAAAGGATGTCACAGCCGTCGGGAAAAAGAGTCATGGCCGCCAGGAAAGATGTTGCAGCCATCAGAAAAAAGGATTACGGCCACAAAAAAATATGTCGCAGCTGTTAGGAAAAGGATTACGGCCGTTGGAAAAGATGTCATAGCCATCGGGAAAAAGGGTTATGGCCGCTGGGAAAGATGTTGCAGCCGTCGGAAAAAGGATCACGGCTGTCGGGAAAGATGTCGCAGCCGTCAGGAAAAGGGGTGACGGCTGCCAGGAAAGATGTCATAGTCGTCGAAAAAATGTCACGGCCACCGGGAAAGATGTCGCAGCTATTGGAAAAAGGGTCACGGCCACCAGGAAATATGTTGCAGCCGTCGAAAAAAAAGGGTAACGGCCGCCGGGAAAGATGTCACAGCTGTCGAAAAAATTTATTTAAGGAAAAGAAAATATGGTGCGGGAAGGCATAGGAAAATGACCCCCATTCAATAGGCCCAATATGATCATACCCCTAGGCGTTTCCCTGCAATTCTTGGAAAAACAATAGCAAACAAAGAAGATCAAATGCAAAAGAAAAAAAAACAATATAATGAAATAAGAAAAAAACAACAATTATTTATGTATAGTAAGTCAAGCGTGATTTACAATGATCACTTAAGGATTGTCATAGGTAGAGAGAAGTTCCTGCCCTGGTACTAGCTGATAATCTGGGTCAGCAGCAATTTGCGAGATAAATGCATCTTTTGAAATTGGCTTACGGTACAGTCACAACTTGTGACCATTATCAAATAATGGTACGCGGTTTTCATCAATGGTCACTAGGCGGACAATGCCGTTAACAAATACCCTGTCCACCAGGTATGGGACTAACCACCTTGTTTGTAATTTGTCCTTGAAATATTATTTTGAATCTGGAATCATATAGTAATGGCCAGTCTCCCTCACGGAAGACCTTCTTTTTAATAAATCGGTCATGCCAATTGGATCTCTGTTGCTAGATTAATACAGCCTGGTCTACTGCAGTTAACCGATTCTCATCCAGTTAATTTAGTTGATTTAATCTTCTTTTCTAGGCCTCAGTTATATCTAGATTCAGTTCAGTGGCTGTCTTTAGGGTCTCGACTTCAAATTCAATTGGAAAGATGGCACTTTTTCCATACAATAAATTATAAGGAGAGAAACTTTTGGTGTTATGCCAAGTGGTGTGATATGCCCACAGTGCTTCTGGAAGCCTGTCAGCCCAATCTTTTTGATGACTCCTAACTGTCTTGGTAAGGATGGCTTCGATAACTTTATTAGTGCTTTCCACCTGGCCATTGGCTTGGGGATGGTAGGGTGAAGCTACCCTATGCTGAACATGATACTTCCATAACAGGGATTCAAATTGGTGCGACATAAACTGTGGTCCCCCATCGGTAACTACTTCCTTAGGTACCCCAAAATGGGTAAAGACTTCACTGTATAGAAAATCAATCACAGCCTGGTCATTACCCTTAGCTAAGGCTACAGCTTCTACCCACTTGGTCATATAATCAGTACAGACCAGAATGTAGGATTTCTGTTTGGAATGAGGGCTGATAGGGCCAATGAAATCTAGAGCCCATCTATCAAATGGTTCAATTACTGCTTGAGGTTGTAGAGGCATCTGATCTATTCTGTTGGGCGGGCCCATCCTTTGGAAGCTATCACAGGACTGAACATACCTTTTAGCATCCCTAAAAAGGGTTGGCCAATAGTATCCCATCCCAACAATACCTGGCACTTTGCTGGATGATTTTCCTCTTTTCTCTTTTAGACATATGTGGCAGGAGATTTCCTACAACCAGATAATTAGTGACATCTGCATACCAAGGAGAATGAGTTGAAAGTGTGAATACATGTTCATCTGGAAAAGAATCCTCAACAGGAAAATTATCATCATTGTTAGTGAGACGAGTTAAAAAGACAGTGACAACATTTTCTTTCCCAGGTTTATCTATGATGGTAATATCAAATTCCTGTAATAATAAGAGCTACCTTGTCACTCTGGCATTAGTGACTGGTTTGTTCATTAAATATTTAATGGAAGAGTGGTCAGTGTGCACAAACGTAGGATACCCAGTAATGTAATGTTGAAATTTATTAATGGAGTAAATGATAGCTAAGAATTCTTTTTCAGTGATAGTATAATTAAGTTCAGCAGGGGCTAAGTTTTTACTAATATAATAAATTGCATAGGGTACTTGACCATTCTATTGTCCTAAAACTGCTCCAATAGCAATATCAGAAGCATTTGAAGAAATATGAAAGGGTAGGTTCCAATTAGGTCCTCTCAGGATAGGAGCCGTGGATAGCTTCTCCTTAAGCTTAACAAACATTGTCTGGCATGCTTCACTCCAAACAAACTTTGCATCCTTCATTAACAGAGAAAACAGAGGAGAAGCAAGTTTGGAAAAATTTTCTATAAATATTCGATAGTATCCAGCATGCCCCAGGAAACTTCACACCTCTTTTTGAGTTGCAGGAGTAGGTATATTTTCTATCACCTTGATTTTTGAGGGGTCCACCTGAATGCAATTGATAGAGATGAAATGCCCCAATACTACCCCTTCACTCATCATCATATAGCGCTTTTCAGTGCTTAAGGAGAGTTGGGTTTGTTCACAGCGAGTTAAAACCTTCATTAAATTTTCCAATGCTTCCTCAAAATCCCTACTGTAAGGAGTAAAATAATCCATAAAGATTTCCATACTATCATTAAATAATAATAAAATATGCCAATTATATCTCTTTGAAATGTTGCTGGTGCATTACATAAACCAAAGGGGAGCACTCTGTAGGAAAACGTTCCCCACGGACAAGTGAAGGTAGTTTTATCCTGGTCCTTAGGAAAAATCTGAATCTGACTGTACCCACTAAACCCATCGAGGAAGGAGAAGAACTTCTTCCCCGATAGGGTGTCGAGTACTTGGTCAATAAAGGGAAAAGGGAAGTGGTCCTTTTGTGTGGCTTTCTTCAGCTCCCTATAGTCGACACAGACACTCCATTTACCATTTTTCTTGGGTACAATTACGAGTAGGGAAACCCACTCGTTATCTGAAATAGGATATATAAATCCTGCCTCCAAGAGTTTCTGAATCTCTTCCTTCACTATGTCCCTCAGATTGGGGTTCATTCGTCGTTGAGGCTGACACACAGGCCGAGAGTCACTTTTGATATAGATATGATGGGTGCACATGTTAGAGGGGATACCCCTCATATCTGTATACTCCCAGGCAAACGCCCCCTTGTGTTCTTTCAAGAGACTGATCAAGCGCTTTTGTTCATCTAAGGAGAGGTTAGGATTAATATTCAAGTTTTTTCCAAAATCTACCTCAATAGGAATACTTTTCAAGTTTTTCAATACTGGGATTATGTGTGTGTCATCGACTAGTGTTTCTTCTGTAAGATTTTCTTATTCTTCCTTACCAGGAGTAATGTTCAGAATTTGATAAAATTCTTTATCGACTGAAGTGGATTCACTGATGAAATTATTAATAGCATCGCCTTCCATTTCATTCTTAAAAGTTAAGTCCTTCCATATAGTTAATAGTGGCTGGACATCCTCCTCTTCCTCTGGCTCCATCCAAAAAGAGGTTTCAACTTCTAGACTTGGCCGAGCTAGAGGATAAAGGGTGAGGTTCGTAATCTTGGTGCCATCAGATATGGTCATAGACCTAGATTGACAGCTGAAGCAAGCATTAGCTGTGGCCAACCAAGGCCTTCCCAAGATTAATGGGTGTCCTCCTAGCTACGACTTTGGTTGTAACACCAAAAATTCAGTGAGATATTCCCATGAATCAACTGAGATGACAAGATCGTCCAGAATTCCTTCAGGTTTAATGGTGGATCTGTCCACTAGTTCTAAAATAGTGGGGGTCGGTCTAAAATTAGTGAGCCCAAGTTTTCTTACAGTCTCAATTGTTATGGCATTAATCGCTGCTCCTAAATATACTAGTACATTGGGTATCTGTGTATGCCCTATCTACACAGTGATAGTGGGATTCCCAGGGTCGTCATACTTAGTCACTGGGGTTTTTCCTGTTATAAATGCAGATAAATTCCCTATGATGTAAACAGTGGGAGGATCTCTAGGCTTCCTTCCTAGTTTCTTGGTGCACAGGTCACGAATAGTTCTATCATAAATAGGTACATCTTGAAGAGCTTGAAGGGGGGGGATTTTAACATAAAGATTCCTTAACTCTCCTAGGAGGTTAAACTGAGGTTTCCCCCCCGCCATTGGTAGCATTAATCTCTCGGGGTATGGTGGTTTCCTAATCAGCTGGGTAGGCTACACATTGCCAAATTTATCATTTTGTGTTTCAGTCGTCCCATCTATGGGATGTTCATCATCTTCAATAATAGGAATTGTATCGGATGGATGCTGTGGACTCACCCCTTCTTCATGTACAGAAGGTGAAGCATCTTCTGTAATTACAGGTTCTACTATTTTCCCTGATCATAAATGAATATAGTTGCAAGGTACAGGGGAAAGAGAGTAGGCTATCATGTTGACAGTCTCCAATTGATGGAATGTTTTACTATTTGGGTTAGGATTAGGTTGAGCAGGCAGCTGTGGTCGTATTGGTGCATTAGGGATAGAATTGTTCTACAACTGTAGCTGCAACTGTTGAGGAGGGTATTGAGGATACTGAGGATATTGAGGATATTGAGGAGAATATGGTGACTGTTGCGGTAGAGGTGGTTGAGGAAACTAGTTCCCTTGATGGAAATTCCTCCATCTAGGAGACCATGAAGTAGGTTGGTGTGGTGGCTGTGTCCAGGGATTCCATGAGTTATAATTTTGTATTGGATGTTGGGAAGGATTCCACTAAGCATAATTTGAAGGGAACTATGCATTCACATTTTGTATATTATTCCAATTGCTCATATTATTCAAAAATAGAAATGAGTCTTGGGACATACCTTGGTTTCGAGGCTACCAAGGTTTCTTATATGCAATGAAATAGGCTGATTCCACCTCTGGAGTTGATGCTTAATGTAGGACAACCTTCACTTGGGGAAGCGAGGGACATTCTTTTGTGTCATGGTTTAGCTTGCACAATTGACACACCTCTACTTTATCAAGCAGGCACTCTCTCAGAGGATGGTTCTTTCTGCATCGAGGGCAGAACACACCTAGTATGAGGTCCTTCACTACCTATTTTTGTTTCTCCTTCAGGACATCGATCTCCAAGGAGATAGAGCTCATCATTTCTGTTTTAAATTTTTCAAGGAGATTTCCTATCTCTGCATGGGTGGCTGCTCTATTAGATGAATTCTGAGTTCTGTCGAAGACATCGTGTTCTACCTTATCCCATTTGTCCCGCCTGTTGTTTTTAGAAGATTCCCTGGAGTACCTCTTACATAATTCCACAATATTTCTAAAAGATTCCTTGGAGATATCCCCCTTTCCTAATAGGTTTAACATATCTAGACAGTCATCCCTAATCCTATGAAGCAGGATTATCTTGAGCACATCTAATCCTATGTTCATTTGTCCTGCTCTTTGCACATTGTATAAAAGTATTTCTACAAATTCTTCTAGACTCTCGTCCTCCTTCTGCACCATTTTGAACAATTCTTCTCTTTTGTCCTTGGTGTTGCAATATTCCTGATATTTCTCTAGGAACACCTGTTTCATTTTGTCCCAATTAGCAACAGTTCCTCCCCCCAAGCTCATGAACCAACGTAGTGCATTGTCCTTTAGGGTGGCAGGGAAGAGTTTTAGCTTTTGTGCATCAGTGATGTAGTCGTAGCTGTGACAGAGGATATTCAATTCAAAAATAAATTCATCTGGATCTTCTGCCGCTCTTCCATGGAGGCGAGGCAACACCGATGGTGAGATATTTTTCATAGGGGCTGTTCCCTCTGGCTGTTGAATCAGGAATTGCAGTGTAGCCATTGTTCCTTCAGGTATGGAGTGATTGTCATGATGATAGTTTTCCCCATTGCCTCTTCCTTGTTAGATTCATGTATGTTACTCATCTCCTCTATTGTTTTCTCTTCTTTGTTTGTTCCTACGTTATTTTCCTCATCCTTTTCTTCGTTCTTTTCTTCGTTCCTCCACTAATCAGTAATTTTTTGGTGGAACTGTGTCCACTCTTCTTCAGTTACAACCTTCCCATAAATGTGGTAGAATGGGCCTCTACCAACAGGTCCATTTGTACCAGCTTTGTCCTCTTCTCCAGGGACATTTGAGGAAGTCACGACTGCTCGTGTGTTCTCCACCATGGACCTTGACGCTGGCACCCCAGGATCAACAGGGTTTCTTCTGATAGGAGTTTCTTTATGGTGAGCCCTGGTGGATGAATCAGTTCTGTCAACAAGGTTGTCAATGAATGTCCTTCTGCCCAATTGTGGACCTCGACCGTGACCCAAGCCACCTACACTGTTTGCACTATTAGTATTTTGTGGGGTTTTGGGAGTTGAAAGATGATCACACTTTACCCTTCTCATATTCATATAACCCAAATCATTACAGCAAAGAAAGTAGAAAAGACTAACTAGAAACAATTACAAAAGTGCAACTAATGATGGTGTTTAATCTTTATCCTTCCCCGGCAACGGCGCCAAAATGTCGAGCACCCTATATGCAAGTAGATTTACCAATGTACAGAGTGTGTGATATTTATTGTCAACCTGGGAAATTATTTTATTTCAAGGATAAAATGCACAATATATGCTTAAACACAAAGTCACTGCAATTAAAAACTATTATCCTCTGTTAACTATGCTCATCCAAAGAATCTGTGTAATCCCATTCATCTTCTAAATGTTATAATCCCAATTACCTTCTGCTATGCTTTAATCTAAGAATGGAAAGATAACATAATATCCAAATTACAATTGCAGATGAAAGGAAATCCTATTCACATCCCTGAATGATTAATTCACTTATTCAATCTGATTACTCTAGAAAGCCATAAGCATAAATTGAATATTGATATAGGAATTCAATTGCAAGGATTGAGTTCAGCTACTCTAAGAACTTGAAGTGCGGGAATGAAATTCAATAATCATAACAATAAAGACAAGTTGCAAAGACTCATGGGACAACAACTAAGACCGCAGGATGAACAGAGCTGTTACAGCTACCACACAAATTGCATGCAAGGTAATTACCTACTCAGTCGACTGTCACACTATACCACTACAGATCTCCAAGGAATGCAATCACAATATACTATAAATCCACACTTACTACAGTTTCTTATGAAAGAAATAGAATTAACAGGACATCACACAACAAATGAATTAACAGTCCTAATTTAACACAACAATCTCTGTGGAAGGTGGGCCCAGCCTTCACACAGAGATGTTGGCTGAACAAGTGTGAAACTCTTAAATCAGAAGTAACTCCTTGTATTAAAAAGAATAGAGTAATTACACAATTCCTCCTCACAGCCAATACAATAAATGAATTATATGTTTGGTAACCCCCCAGGTCGAGACCACCCTCTATATTTATATCATGTGGAACGTAACATTTGATCCTATTATGGGGAAGCCATGAAGATCTCTGATCTTCAGGCACCCTAAATAACACTAGCTGTTACAAACGTGGCATGGTAAGGAAATAGAAAGCACATAAAGACTATTCAATCACCCCAGGAGTAGCGGTATTTTCTGATTATGACTACACCTGAGCAACAATGTACTCTGGATATCCAAATATGCCGCATTCTGTTAAAGCTGCCTTGTCACAGCTCTGTCTGGCATATCACATTAGAACTGCATGCTTTGGGTGATTATAGGATGGCTGAGGATCAACTTGAGCAGTGAATATCCATCCTTTTCGAGACTTGTTCAGCCCAACCTTCCTGCAGTCCACTTATCTCAAACTACCTTTAAAATCCATAAGCTGTTAGCACATTTGAGAGATACACAGCTTTAATTATCACAATCATAAGTATTAATAAAATAAAGCAATGACCATTCATACCTTCTGTAGTTTGAAGAGTACAGTGGGGATAAAATTTCTGATTGTATGCTAAATAGGATAGGATAGGGGAAGAAGAGGTAATTAAGGATGGTTAAAAGAGGCCATTTCTGGGCTAAACAATGCCCGCCAAGGTTAGATGATGAGGTTGCAGGAGAGAAGATTGGCATCATTGAGTCAGTATGATATTCCTCACATTGTGGATGTCTCACTCTCCAAGTTTGATGAAAAAAATAAAATCACCTTGATGACTTAGGGTTTGAATAAATTTGTCTACGTCAATAAGCAATTTGGAAGACCACTTTAAAATGTCTGCTAGATGTTGAGTGTATGCCAACAGCTTCATCAATTGGCATGGATTTGTTTTTTGTTTAAATGGCTATCCAGACATACTTTCAAGCTAACTTACAATGGTCACATATGCAAAATATCAATCTGCCAAAAGTAGGAAAAATACTATTTTGCATATTGAGAAACACCAGAAAATTGCCTAAGTGTTGAGAACAGGAATTTGAGAGGTCATTTGGAAATGCCTGCCAAGGGATGTCCTTGTGAAAATAAATTTATCAAAAAAATATTATCATAAAAAAATGATTTTCTAATGAGTAATTGAAAATTTGTAAAAATAATAAATAGCATTTGAATATCCGCGGTGTGGAAAATTTCATCAGTGAACCATGCACATTCTATTATTTCAACTAGTTGGTGTATCTTTTACATTTCCTTGAACTAAGATAACAAATTATTTTACCCATTAGTACTCTTTTACATAATGCATGGATTGACGTTTTTTTAGGACATATACACATCGATTTTCTTTGCATGATATATGCACCAATGTGTTTCTAATATCAATTATTGACCATCTCACTTTATGCATTTTATATGCATCCATTCATGTATAATAAAAAATATGATCTGATGCACTTATCTTCATCATCATCATCATGTTGATCAGCATCATCATCTTCATCATTATCATTATCATTGTCATCATCATCATCAGCATCATCATCACCATCAATGTCATCATATTCATTGTCGTCTTCGTCATCATCATCATCTTCATCATTATCATCGTCTTCATCGTCATCATCATCTTCATCGTCATCATCATCATCGTCATCATCATCATCATCATCATCATCATCATCATCAAGATCACGATCTTCATCATCATCATCATCTTCATCTTCATCATCATCATCATCATCATCATCATCATCATCATCATCATCATCGTCATCTTCATCATCATCATCTTCAAATTCATCGTCATCACCGTCTTCAACATCACCATATTCATCATCACGATCTTCATCTTCATCATCATCACCATCATCATCATCAACAACAACATCACCATCATCATCATCATCATCATCATCATCAAGAGCAGTATCATCATCATCATGAAGATCAACATCGACATCATCATCATCTTCATCTTCATCATCATCATCATGGTCATCATCATCATCATCATCATCATGGTCATCATCATCATCATCATCGTCATCACCATCGATGTCATTGTATTCATTGTCATCGTCGTCATCGTCATCATCATCATCATCATCATCATCTTCATCATTATCATCATCATCATCGTCATCACCATCTTCATCGTCATCATAATCGTGATCATCATCTTCTTATTCATCATCATCATCATCGTCGTCGTCATATTCATCATCATCATCATCATCATCGTCATCAGCATCATCATCATGATAATGATGATGATGATGATGATGATGACAAAGAATAAGATGATGATACTAATGATGATGACGACGATGATGATGAGGAGGAGGAGGAGGAGGACTAGGATGAGGATGATGATGATGATGACGACGACGATGATGATGGTGGTGGTGATGAAGATGATGAAGATGATGACGATGGTGATAATGAGGATGATGATGATGATGATGACTAGGATGAGGATGATGAATATGATGATCATGATCATCATGATGATGATTAGGATGAGGATGATGATGATGATGATGATGATGATGAAGATGAAGATAATGATGATGGTGATGGTGATGATGATGAATATGCTGATGAATATAATGATGATGATGATGATGAAGATGTGATGACAAGATCTTTACCTTGGTCTTCACTAAATTTTTCTGAGCTTTGCTAACGTTATAATAGAATGGTTATGAGTGATTATTCACTCCTATAAAGAATGCACTTTATGGAACTACCAAACTGCTCAGTTTGGATCTTCCTCTTTTAAGACACCGGACTAGGTCTGAAAGAGTAAGAATAAAAGAATGGACAGAGAATGTAAGAGAAAATATAATGTAATGTATATTTTATAAATGTAGAGATGAATTACATAATAGGTGCCCCGGTAATTTATACCGTAATTGGGGAAGAGAGGTGATTTTTCAAGTCAACTCTTAGTTTAATTACATTAATTAACCTAGCTTAGATATTAAATTTGGCTTTCATTACATTGCCTTTCCCATAAGGAAGCTTTGTCCTCAAAGCTTAAATGATGACAATGACTACATGAATCATCGCAATGTCTCTGATGTGGACATTTGTATGGGTTGTTACTGGCATGTTTTATCCCTGGTTCTATTTCGATTATTTGTTCAGTTTTTCTGTTTGTTGGGAGCACCTTAGGTAACTCTTGAAACACCTTGTGATGTTTTCGAATTAGCTCTTGTGTCTCTGGTTGTTTGTCCATATCTCCTTCACTTGTTAGAATCTCCATTTCTCGACATTGAAGTATGTACGTTGGTGCATCTTTCCAATGTATATTTTCCATCTGATGTGCTGTAACCAGTTGTGTAGGAGGTGGTTGGAAACCATATAATTTGTATGTTTTCCTGAATGCATGGAATTCAATAAAATGTTCTTGGTGATTTGCAGAGTATGTACCCAAGGTTTGTAACCATTGTATTCCTAATACTACATCGATTCCTCCCAGTGGTACTGCAAAGAAATCTGATTCTAAGTTATATTCTTGCATTTGTAACTTAACCTTGTGACAACTTCCCAAATTGTCAATCTACTTTCCATCTTCTATCATAACCATCATGTTAGGTGCTGGATGAATAAATAGGTTAAATACTTTAGCAAGGTTGACATTAACGAAGTTATGGGTGCTGCCAGAGTCGATGAGAACTGTGACGTTATTATTTTTTATATGACCTTTAATCTTCAATGTTTGCAGTTGGGAGATTCCGGTAATAGTGGCTAATAACATTTGTGGGGAGTCATTCTCGATTCCTGGGTGGTAGTCTTCTTGGCTATTTACATCGTTCTCAATTGGTTCATTGATGTCTAGCTCTGCTTCACAAGCATATAATTTCTTTTGTAAGCATCTGTGCTTAGGAACCCATTTGTCTCCACAGAACTTACATTTTCCTTATTTTATTCTTCGAGCCTCTAAACTGGGCTTTGTTCCTTCCCTAAGTTGAGGCAGTGTATACCTTATATTTCTTGTGTATCCTGAATGGATGGGGTTCTTTTTGGAGTTTTCTTGGTCGACATTTGTATGAATGGATTTGCTTTCAATAATCTTGGCTTTACGTCATGCTTCCTCCATGGTAGAGATGTTGTGTAACTCTATTAGGAACCCATGTCAATCCTTCTCTTTACTATGTTAGTATATTGTTGTTGGACGCATATGCTTTTGTAAGTTGTCCCATAGTAATTGTTGATCCATAGTTTGTGTTATTGTTGTGAGGTGCATATGCTTTGTAAGCTGCCTGTAGTATTTGTTGATCCATAGTTTATATTGGCCCATGGTTTTGACCCATAGTATTGGCACCTATTTTTAGTATATAAGTGTGTGTTGAGGCCAAGGAAGGCACCGTGAAGTTATTTTGTATTGAGCTTGCTCAAAGGAGGTTTCCCCCTCGAAGTGGCCTGTGATTAATATAAAAGTGATTTTGAGTTCTGCTGCTATATCGTGTATTTTGATTACTTGTTGCTGCAGGGTCCTCACATCTGGTATCAGAGCGCTTTCTTGGGCTCGTTGGGTGAAATTTCTGCCCAATTTTTCTTTTTTCGCTTCTGTTGCAGGTTCAGATCTGGGAACAATCCCTATCAGCTTAACTATGGGAAGTATTTGGGCATAATCCCTAAAACTCATTGTGAGGAGTACCACAGGAACCCCAAAATAGCTGGCCCATTGAGAGGACCTGCCAGCGAAAAGGGCAACGACCCCTAACTGATTGACTAGTTCCCACCCGTGAGGTAAACTAAGAGCTGTCGTTTGTGGCCAAGTGGTTATTAGTTTTACCTGAGCCATGGAGTGAGGGGTACTGCCCTAATAAGCAAGTCGTCAGACAGCATTGGTGGCTGAGTGAATCCCTTGAACCGATAGGAAGTCGCACATACCTGGGGTCCATATCTATTTTCAGTTGCACAATCGCAGATTTCCTCTGTCCAAAACTGTTGCCGATCAATTCCGCACCGTTGCAGATCCATATGTTGCCGATCACTTCCATGCCATTGCAGATTCCACTGTTTTCGATCACTTTCGCGTCGTTGCAGATCCCTTCCTAAAAAAAGAAAAAAGAAAAAAAAAGTATAAAATTATGTTTTTCAGCCATATCTCCTTGGTTTCAACTCTGTTTTCCATGAAAATTCACTGACACCTCTGCAATTCCATTCTGCATATTTCATTCCTTAAGACCCTATCCCAAATTCCACTTCCCAAAAGTCGAAATCCCACATTTGTCTATTTTTAGGGTTTGTGATAACTCCTTCGATTTTCACCCAAACGCCTTCACATTTTGCCACCGTATTCCTTTCCTCATTCTGCTTCTTTGTCCCTCTCTACCAAATTTTCTTATTCTTTCACCCCGCTCCTAAAATCCCCATTTTTTGCTTCCCTGTCCTTTCGACAATGTCAAAAAATTACTCAAACCCAAATTACCCTTCCGATTTTTTCCCAAATCCAGATTTTCCTCTACTGAAACAGTTTCTGTTTTTGTTTTTCTAACCACTTTCAAAAAAAAAAAACTCCTGGGTATGGTTGTCACCCGCACAGGAGCAAAAACCATGGAGGAAGGACTTGCAGCCATCCAAGCCAAACTCCAGGAACTGGATGAAAAATTTCTCGGTCTCCATCTTGAGCATTCAGCTATGAACACCAGACGACAGTCCGAGTCTTCATCAACCAATGGGTTCTCTTCTTCCAGCAATTTTCGCGGTCCAAAGCTATATTTTCCTCGCTTCAATGGTACTGATCCGACTGGATGGATCTATCGTGCAAAACAATATTTCAGCCTTCATAATACTTTTGATGTCCACCAAGTTCCACTTGCCTCCTTTCATTTGGAATAGGAAGCTCTTCAATGGTATTGTTGGTACATCAAAGCTCATGAAGAGCTAAAATGGCCTGATTTTTGTCAGCTCCTTTTGAAACGATTTGGTCCTAGTGCTTTTGATGACTTCACAAGAGCTCTCACTAAACTTTTCCAAGTTGGCACTGTGAAAGAGTATCAAACTGAATTTGAGAAACTAGCTAATCACACTGAAGGATTACCTGATGACTTCTACCAGAGTTGTTTTATCAATGGTCTAAAGGATGCAATTCGCTCTGAGGTCAAAATTTTTAGTCTCAACACAATGATGGAAGCCCTGAGGTTGGCTAAGTTGGTAGAAGACAAGATGGCATCCCAACAACGCTCCAAATCCTCTTTTGTTCCCTTCCGAAATATGGGTTCTCAACGACCTCTCATTCCACCAGCTCCTCGCTCACCTCCAATCAAGCATTTGTCAAAAACAGAGATGCAAGCACGCAGAGAAAAAGGGATTTGTTATAATTGTGATGAGAAATTCAGTCGGGGACATCGATGTGTTCAACAAAAGCTCTATCTCTTGGATGTGGATTCTCCACCTGCCTCTAAAATTGGTGAATAAGTTTCCGATACAATGGATGCTCCGGTTGACACTCAAGAGCCGCCTACTGACGCTCCATGTCAGGACGACCAGCCCGAGATATCCCTCCATGGTTTAGCTGGAGTCACTGCCCCCCAAACAATGCGGGTACGCGGTTACTTCAAGAAGCTTCCTCTTACAATACTCATTGATTCTGGCAGCACTCATAATTTCATTGACCCTCGGATCGCCAAACAAGCTGATTGTTTTATCCATCCTTGCTCCAACTTTGAAGTCATGGTTGCCAATGGGGGCACCTTACCTTGCAAAGGGAAGTGTCGTAATGTGCGTATCTCTATGGGAGATTATAACCTCCACTCTGACATGTTTGCCTTGACCTTGTGATGTGGTTTTGGGCGCTCAATGGCTGCGCACACTTGGCCCCATATTATGGGATTTTGTTGAACTTTGGATGTAGTTCTCCCCTGATGGACACAAACACACATTGAAAGGATTACAACCAGGGTCTCTCAGCATCATCAGTTCACATCACATGGAAAAAATACTTAAGAAGAGTTCCCATGGTGTCATCGCTCACCTCCATTCCATTCAAATGCAACCATCAGCGGCCCCCACTACTCCTTTGGATCTCCAACAAATTATGGATCGATATATAGGTGTTTTTGTTGAACCAGTGGGACTTCCACCTTCACGACCAAAGGACCATCGTATTCAGCTCCTTCCTGGCAGCATTCCTCCCAACATCAGGCCCTATCGCTACCCTTTCACCAAAAAACAGAGATTGAACTCCTCGTTAGGGACTTACTGAAGTAAGGTATTATTCGCCCAAGCACAAGTTCCTTTTCTTCACCAGTTCTTCTTGTCCGCAAAAAATATGGGTCATGGCGCCTCTGCATTGACTTCTGAGCACTTAATCACCTCACCATCAAGGATAAGTTTCCAATTCATGTTGTTGATGAGCTTCTTGATGAGCTTCATGGTGCTCAATTTTTCTCCAAGTTGGATCTTCACTCTGGGTATCATCAAATTCGGGTTCATGAGGATGATATCCCTAAAACAGCTTTTCACACACATGATGGCCACTATGAGTTTTTGGTCATGCCCTCACTAATGCTCCTTCCACATTCCAGGCCTTGATGAATAAAATATTACCACCCTATTTGTGGAAATTCATTCTGGTATTTTTTGATGATATCCTCATCTACAGTAAAACATGGGCTGAACATCTCCAGCATCTGGCTCTTGTAATGCAACTTTTCTCTGATCATCATCTCCATGCCAAAAAGTCTAAATGTGTTTTTGTCCAAAAGGAAGTTGAGTATCTCGGGCACATTATCTCAGCACAAGGGGTTTATGTGGATCCTGCCAAAATCGCTGCCATGAACAATTGGCCACCTCCTAAGACACTCAAGAGCCTTCGTGGTTTTTTGGGGTTGACTGGCTACTACCAAGTTTGTTAAGGATTATGGGAAGCTGGCAGCTCCATTAACTGCTCTGTTGAAAAATGATTCTTTTACATGGACACATGTTACTGAGTGTGCATTTGACAAGTTGAAACAAGCTATGTGTACTACACCTGTTCTAGCTATGCCCGATTTTTTCAAGCCCTTCACTATTGAGAGTGATGCTTGTGACAATGGAATTGGTGCTATTCTCCTTCAAGATGAACACCCCATTGCATTCACCAGCAAAGCCCTTTCTGGTAAGAATTTAGCTTCCTCTACATATGAGAAGGAAATGATGGCTATTTTGCATGCAGTACAAAAGTGGCGACCCTACCTCTTAGGGAATCATTTCTACATCAAGACTGATCACCAGAGTCTGAAATATTTCCTAGAACAGCGTGTATCCTTCCGATCACAACAGAAATGGGTTAGCAAACTCATGGGTTATGACTATGAGATTACTTATAAGAAGGGTAAGGAAAATATTGTGGCGGATGCCCTTTCTCGTACATTTGATGACCAAGGTTCTCTTTCCGCTATTTCTATTCCTATTCCAAATTGGTTGCAATCGGTTCAATAGGGTTATGTCAACGACTCTTCATTATCTCACATCATCCAACACTTGGACAACAACCCTTCTGCTATCCCACATTGCTCTTGGGATGGTGCTTCACTGAGATACAAGGGTCATCTGGTGCTTCCCCAGAACACAGCTCTTCAACAAGCTATCTTCTATAAACTCCATGCTTCTTCGTCAGCGGGGCACTCTAGTTTCCTCTAAACGTATGAACGGGCACGGCGCAACTTCTTTTGGCACGGCATGAAAAGGACAATTCAACAGATGGTGGCTGAATGTGATACCTGCCAGCGTAATAAGGGTGAAACAACACCCCTTCCGGGATTGCTCGAGCCCTTGCCCATACCTACCAAGATATGGACAGATATTTCTATGGATTTCATTGACGGGCTCCCTAAATCTATAGGGAAGACTATGATTTTGGTTGTGGTTGATTGCCTCTCCAAATATAGTCATTTTTGTGCTCTCATCCATCCCTATACAGCCTCTTCCATTGCTCAAATTTTCCTGGACCAAATCTTTCATCTTCATGGAATGCCTTCTTCCATTGTCTCGGATCGTGATGTGACTTTCACCAGTCATTTTTGGACAGAACTCTTTCACCACACGGGCACCAAACTGAAGATGAGTTCAGGTTATCACCCCCAAATGGATGGTCAGACTGAAATTATCAATAAATGCTTGGAAACTTATCTTCGTTGCTTCTCCTCTGAGCAACAACATCAGTGGGAAAAGTGGCTCCCTCTCGCTGAATGGTGGTACAATACCTCTTACCACACTACCTCTAAAATGAATCCATATGAAGCAGTTTATGGTCAGGCACCGCCAGTTCTTCTTCCTTACACCCCCAGTAGTTCTCTAGTTCAGGCAGTTGACGCAATCCTTCGAAACCGCGATGAGGTTCTTCGCATTTTGTGTGAAAACCTTCACATGGCAAGAAATCACATGAAGCAACAAGATGATCAACACCGTTTTGAGCGCACTTTTGAAGCCGGTGATATGGTTTTTCTTCATCTCCAGCCTTACAAGAAATCCTCACTAAAACTCAAAGGGCGTCATAAGCTCTCTCCAAAGTTCTATGGGCCATATCAAATTCTTTAGAAGATTGGGTCTGTTGCTTATAAATTGGAACTTCCGCCTTCTTCCCGCATTCATCTAGTATTTCATGTCTCTTGTTTGAAGAAAGTTCTTGGCACCAACATCAAAGGCCAAACTATTTTACCAGAACTGGATAATGAAGGATCCATATTTTTGGAGCCGGAGGCTATCCTCAATAAGCGCACTTGTCAGCTTCACTCTCACTCTATCACATAGGTCTTAATTCAATGGCACGGAATGCAGCCCGAGGATGCTACGTGGGAACCACTCCTTCAGATTCAGTGACAATTTCCACATCTAAAGCTTTGAGGACAAAGCTTTTTCTAAGGGGGAGGGGATATTAGGAACCCATGTCAATCCTTCTCTTTACTATGTTAGTATATTGTTGTTGGACGCATATGCTTTGTAAGTCGTCCCTTAGTAATTGTTGATCCATAGTTTGTGTTATTGTTGTAAGGCGCATATGTTTTGTAAGCCACCTGTAGTATTTGTTGATCCATAGTATTGGTGCCTATTTTTAGTATATAAGTGTGTGTTGAGTCCAAGGAAGGCATTGTGAAGTTATTTTGTATTGAGCTTTCTCAAAGGAGGTTGCCCCCTCGAACTGGCCTACGATTAATATAAAAGTGATTTTGAGTTCTGCTGCTATATCGTGTATTTTGATTACTTGTTGCTGCAGGGTCCTCACAAACTCTAGTTTGTCACGGATGTGTTGTTTTAGACCGTGTATGTAGGTCTGTAGTCATTGGTCATCGGTTAACTATGGGACTCGAGTTAACAGTGCTTCCCATTCATAGGTGTACTCATCGACACTATTTTTTTGTTGTAACCTTGTGATTTTGGCAAAGAAATATTTTTCTTCAATGCCTTGGAATATTTTGATGAGGTCGTTCTTGAAGCTAACCTAGTTGTAAGAACATATTCTTGCAGTATTGTTCCACCATAAGTACTAGTTGTAAGCACTGCCTTCTAGATGCATGTAGGCGTATTTAATTTTCTCACCGTCATAATGGATGTTGTGGATGTCTAGGTATTCCTCAACTTTGTTAATCCATGCTATGCATTGTCATTCGTCCCCATCGTATTTGGGTAACTCAACTTTCACCCATATTTGGTGTCCTTGTGTATATGTGTTAGAGGACGACATGTTGAATAAAGGATCTGGCTGCTCCAAAGTTCTTGGAGAGTTTGGTTGCAGGTCATTCAAGATTTGTAATCTGTCCAAGATGGTGGTTAAAAATGCTTGATTTTTCTTTTGGTCTTCTTGTAGAGTGAGGAAGCTATTCTCTATTTGTGACGTAAATTGTGTCCACTTTGATGTCAAATCGTCATTGGTTTGTTTGATTTTTACGTGGAGTCCGTTGTAATTCTTGTTAATTTTTTCATTGATTTGATCAAACCAAGCATCCATTGATTTGGTGATTGTTGGAATCTTCTGAGTGCTGAACGTGGACTTATTTTTATTTGTTGTATAATGCCAGCTCGCCACGATTCTCCCTTTTTTCCTCTTTTTTATAAGTAATAATAATAATAATAATAATAATAATAATAATAATAACAATAACAATAATAATTATTATTATAATATAGCTTTTTTAAAGTAATTATAATAACAATGATTATTATAATATAGTTTTTTTAATTAATAATAACATTAATAAATCATAATATTAATAAATATTATTAATATTAAAAAATTTATTATTAACAAATGGGTTTAACCAATTGTCACGTGGAGGCAGCGTTTGGTGATGGAGAACGAAGGTGGATGGCGTAGCAAATTGGACAAGAGGCAGGAACAACGATGGGTGGTTGTCACATTGGATGTGGGGAAACACAAATGGGATGGCAACGGAGAGAAGGATGTGTGGTTTGAGAGAGTGCGAAGGTGGAAGAGGGAAGGAACGAGGAGGGGAGAATGGAGGAGTAGAGGTAGGTGGGAATACGCAGGTAGGAATTAATCTAGAGATGGAGACATGGATGGAGAGCAATGAGAGGGATAGAGGATGGAGCGGAAGGAGGAAGAGTGGAGAGAATGGAGTAATGTGGCAGTGGGGAGTCCGACGTTGGAAAGGATGGTGGAGGCAGGAACATGTGGCTGAGGGAGGAGAAGAGAGGTGGTAGCTGGTGATGGAGGGCAGCGTGATTGAGCATGGGAAAGGTAGAGGTGGATGCAATATTGGAGGTGGGAGTGTGGAGGATGCAAGGTGGTGGGATGGTTCTGATAGCCAAGAAGCTCTGATACCAATGAAAGAGTAAGAACAGAATAATGGACAGAGAACGTAAGACAAAATATAATGTAATGTATATTTTATAAATGTAGAGATGAATTACATAATAGGTGCCCCATTAATTTATACCATAATTGGGGAAGAGAGGTGACTTTTAAAGTCACCTCTTAGTTTATTTACATTAATTAACCTAGCTTAATAATTAAATTTGGATTTCATTACAAGGTCCATAAGTCTTGATTATTCATGGGCACAAATCTAAGAACAAGAGGCTTCACACGGCCCAAAAATTTGTATTTTTTTTTGGAATACTTCCTCAGATCATATTGAATTGTCAGATTAGTCCTTGCAATGGGTGTTAGGAGAAATCTTTAATTTTTCACTCAACTAGATGCTCCCCCTATCATGTAGATGTCTTCATTCACTGAGCTCCCCCTAAAATTGAGATGATGAAGAAGATGATGATGAGGAGGAGGAGGAGGAATATGATGATGATGATGAAGATGATGACAATGATAATGAAAATGATGATGATGATGATGATAATGGAGATGCGGATGAATTGGATGACATTGATGAATATGATGATGAAGATGACTATGTTGATGACGACAACGACGAATATTATGATGATGATCAATATGATGATGGTGATAACGAAGATGTTGATGATGAAGATGATGATTATGATGATGATGATAAGGAAGATGATGATGATGAAGAAGATCATGATGACGATGACGGCGACGACGATGACAATGATTATGAAGACGATGATGATGATATTGATGAATATGATGAAGACGATGGTGATGACAATGAGAAGGATGATGATGAGGATAATTATGATGATGATGATCATAGTTGTTTTCATCATCACCATGATCTTCGCTATCTTCATCGTCATGATGATCATCATGATGATCATCGTCATCATCATCGTGTTCGTCCTTGAAGGGACTTATGTATAGGATCTCACTATAAGCAATGCAACCAATACAAATTATGACAAAATCCTAGTTAAATTAAATTAAATTAAATTAAGCTACACTAAATTAAAAACATAGAGTTGTTTAACTATAATTAATTTAAAATGCAACAAAATATAAAATATGCAAATAAAAAAAACCCAAAATAAACTAAACAAAAGATAAATATGCAAAATTAGAAAACAAAACAAAACACCCAATATAAAATATGCAAATAAACAAACGAAAAAACGTAGAATTGAAAAAAACCCGTGCAATAGCTCATTAGCATTCAAAAACACCCTTGCAGGATTTGCTCTGGCTCCCATTTGGGGGTTTTCGATTTTGAACTTTCACTGAAGGATCTGAAACAGGCTATGATGTTTTTTTTACAGGAAGGGTGGGTGAAGGAATTTTCCTATTAGTGCATCATCCACTCCCTTTTCATGTGATCCCATGCTTCTAGAACCTCTTGCCCCACCTCCAGAATGGTAGCAATGTTTATACCTTCAGGTTTGTTTCCTTCTATGTTTTTCTTGATTACCTATTGTGTTTTTATTTTATTCACGATTTTTTCCGTTATTGTGGATGTTGTGGAGATGAAATGGCTCAAATATCCTTGCAAGCATGAAGCATGAGCTGTCCAGGTGAACTTGGGAAATTGAATGTGAGAAATAAAACCAATAGTTATTGAGGAAAAGGAAGAAGGGAATGAGATATTTTAATGCTGCCATGCCTGTGTTTTCTTGTTGTGAGATATTTTGATAATATGCCTAAATGGAATGTGGTGGTTTTGTGGAGCTATATGATTGTAGGGTATGCTCTGAATGGGAAAGATGAAGAGGCTCTTAATATGCGCTGGCAAGTGTTGATGATGGGGATGAGGCCGAATGATTTTACTTTCTCGATGGTGCTTCTAATTTGTGCAAACATCACAGATTATGATCAAGGTAAGAATGTTCATATCCTCACCATAAAATATGGATTTGATTTATATAATTTTTTGGATATTTATCTAGTTGGCATGTTTGCAAAATGTGGGTTTGTTTCTAGTTTTGTTCATTCCTTTTGGGAATCATGTCAAAATTCCCATGAATTGACAGTTCAAAGTTAGACTGTAAATGATTTTAATAGGATATGTAAGTGGCTATTGTGTTAATTCTAATAAAACAATTGGTTCTCTGTGGACTCAAAAACCCAATTCTATTAGTTGCTAAGATAACTCCATGCCATGTTTTTTCTTTAAAGGGCCACTAGGTATTCTATTTGAGAGGAATCTATGTTGGTTGTTACCATTTCAGCAACCATTTAAAAAAAAAGGCTGTAACAACCCTATATCAACACACTTCCACTTGCTGCCTGCAATCTGCAATAAACTGCAAACTGCCAAACTTTGACAGCAATCCATACCTGTAACCATAGTAAACAACGAACTGAATCAAAGGTTAACTATTAGTTGGATGGTGATATTGTTTAAGAGAGGTAAATAAAGTCTGAAAATTTAAATTATTTGCATAGCTACAAGTCTGGAACATATATTTGGTGGGTGTCCTATATTGCTAAGAATAGTGTTCAAGGTTTGGAGTGGTGTGGTTTACATTGAATGCAAAACTAAAACTCTTATACACCTTACATTGGTAACCTTCACTGCTACTATAAAATTGTCATAATCAGAACTTTCATACTGTATTATTGCTGCTATATTTATGAGTGCTCATACTTCAATGGAAGGTTATTGGTTGGTTAAATACTGCAATTGAATTTTATATGGTTACACGACTAATGATCTCTTGTATGCTAAAGTGCTACTAGATGAACTTGCTACTAATTCCATATATCTTGAATTGAATACATTTACTTGATATTATTTACATTTGCATATATAAGCAATGAATCGACTTAGTATGTCTTCTTCATTCATAACAGTGATTGATTGAAAGACACTGGTCACTAATACAATTGTGTAGAAGATATAGTTGTTTGTCCTTGTAATTAAATAGAAAGAAGGTTCCCTGCAACCAAATGCATTTTCCATGGCACTAGAGTCCATGGCTAAGTTGTCGGAAAGACTAGAATAGGTGCCGTGGCATGATCATTTTGGTACAGAAATGTGTGGTAGAGACTAGAAATGTGTTACCAGTTACCACTAATTGCCATAAATACAGGTCCAATGGAAACATGTTTCTACAATTGGAAAAGAATTTCCATGCCATACTAATGTCCATACAACATGTTTTCTTCTCTACATCCACTTATTTTGACTTGGTTTGATAGTGTGCATGTTTCTCAAATTTGGTTGTGTTTCTCTTAACCCTTGTTATGGACCAGTTTTCATGAATAAATAACATCCTTGGAGATTTTAGCAGAAGTGCACATAACCTGATAGTTTCAGTCTCTCAGAATACCCTCTCTAAGGAGAATTTTCTCAGCATCAATTGCAATTGCCTTTGTGGGTGTACTACATATCCTGGTGTTCAGTGACATACAATCTTGATAGAACCTCCCAGACTTGAGTTATTGGAGTTTGAAGCCCGAATGTTCTATAGAAAACTGTTTTTGTTTGCTCAGAGTGGTTTTGAGGCTACTGAGCAGAGCTTTGTAGCAATTGTGGAATGCTAGAGCTTGTATTGAGTTTTACATGCATAATTTATTTGAGTAATTAGTGAGACATTGACCCTAGCCATAGAATTCTCTATATAAAATAGCGAAATCCCGTTGCATGCATCAATTCTTGCAAATTCTATGTGTAGGAAAGTGTTGCGATATAAGAACATAATATTCCCTCTGCGGTTTTCCATTTCTTGTGTCCAAGATGGAAGAATATTCTACCAGGAGGAAAAGTTAACTAATCGGTGCTCGAGGAAGAATATAGATTGTTGTTCCTAGAGAAACATATAGAGACGATTTTCTGATTCTGATCTCTAGTCTTGGTCAAGAAATTTTTTCGAAAAGCATAGCAGACTTGAAATAATAAAATCTATTTGTTATGGAAGAAGAAACAACTATAATGTCAACAGTAAAATAACATATAATAAAATAAAAGCTATTGTCCAGTACTGATAATTTTCTAGATCTGATCCATGGATCCAGCTATCCGAAGGTACATATATGGTAACGTAGGTCTAGAATCTAAATACATTATTACTAATAATCATTTTGATCTACTAGCCAAAAATTTTGCAGAACATAATTTCTACCATTACTTGATATGGATTTTTAGCTTATTTTACAGAGAACTCATATCACCTTTGATTTGCAGGACACTTCATCTTTCACACACACTTTTGTCTCCATAGATGCAACTACGTTTCATAGGCATCTTTTAGGCGTCTTCAGAGATGTATTATATGAATGGGGCACAAGAATTATTGGGGAACATAGAACTTGCAGGGTCTCCAATAAGGGTTATTTAAGGATCCTTTGCTAGATTTTCTAGCCATCTAAAAGAGATTGATGTGGGCACTGGAAAGGTTAGTCTATTTCATGTTATCAGGAACAATAGAATATAGTGACTTTTCTTTAGTAATTTTGTGTCTTGACTTTGATTCCTAGATTTTGGTCTACCTTTTTTGTTCTAGTATTGATCACACTAAGTAATCTCACTTCTATAAGAAAACACAATAACTCAATGTTGTTGAATTTCAATATGTCTGGGTATTTTTTCAAACGTAAGTATGGCAGCTTCATTGTTCTTCCAAGGATTCCAAGTTCATAGTAGATTCTTATAGGTGAATTTTTGGTTTTTCGAATTTATGCAGGAAAAAGTATTGCTTATGATGTTTGGACATGAATTACCAGTGAACATGGACATTGATCAATTTGAATGTGAACCAAGCCAGGGTAATAATGATCCTTAATTGGTTTCTCTTAACAACCTTGACCTCATTTAAATGATGGTGCTTACAGATACTTCTTACCTCCTTGGAAAGAGTAAGGTTGTAAGAATGCAAAATGAGTCATTTACCATTGAATGTGCTATTAGAAGGCTTTCTGTGAATTAGCAAGTTTCTTTCATTGATCATGTTTTGAATGTAGCTTACATATTCTCTGTAAATATAAACAACTATATCATGAGTAATTAATGAGCTCCATGGGAAATCCCATGGAATTGATTTAAGTGAAGGAATGAATCTTGAAGTAATGTTCAAGATAAAATGCTTTCATAATTAGTGATCTTATTCCTTGGTTTGGACAATTTCAATTTTGACCTTAACTACAGTTAGTGGAATTATTTACTAAATTCATTTATTTATGTTCTAAAAGGTCTAATTTTTCAATAAAACTAAGAAGATGCAAATTATAAAAATATCCATAAGGGTAGAATACACATCAAATTATACCATCTATGTTTCCAAAACAAATAAATGTATCTTGAAGTTCCCATGCTGATTTTATTCTCTCACTTCTTTCCAGAATAGAGATAGCTATTACTACCACTAGTTTGGTTGTTTACTCTTTTTCTCTATAGGGGATCCATGTATTTGATATCATTCCTTGTTCTCTCTTGAGCATGGACCTCCCAACTATTTTTTTCATGATCTGCTCCAATTTTATTCTTATCAACTCCTTTACCATTTTTCCTACTTTGAAATTTAAATTAATACCAGGAGAACTCCACCCTTGATACACCATTTTTCCCTTTGGTGTACATTGAATGGATACCATCCTTAGGACTAGGATAGAAAACCTTTCTCTACAATTTTTGTCTCCAAAAGCTACAAATCAAGATCTCCCTTAGGCGAATGAATCCCTTCCCTTGCTAATTTTCCCTCTTCTTGCTGCAAATAAAACCCTTCCCTAGCATTTTTCCCCTCTCCCCATTGCGAATGGAATCCTTCCCTTGCCATTTTCTCTCCCTTCCATAATCAAATCCTCTCTATGAACTAAGCCTTAACTGCGAACAAATCCTTTGCTATGAGCAAAGCGTTTTGTGATTTATTATGCCAAACTTTTAGCTATAATCAAAGCTTTTGTTTATGTGGAGGATTATGAGTTTTTGATGTTGATATTTTTTTGAAAGCCAAAATTGATGGAATGTCATTGGTAGTTGGATGGAGTTCTTAATTCCTTCACTAGGGTTTAAGTCTCTTCAATGACAGGTTTACGATAATTGTATATTAGTTTTTTCGATAGCAGACTAAAGCATGTGTAGAAAAAAAATTCAAGCTTGAAACTAAGAAATTAATAGATTCACCTGATTTGTAGTTTTAGCATTTGTAGAAAGATTTCAAACTTGAAAACAGGAAGTTAAATGGTTTTCATCATTTATAAACGTTCTTAACTTGGAAATAATTTTCTTTTCTTCAGAAAAATGTCGTAGTATTTTATTAGTATAATAAAACTAGTACATTCTATAAATGCTTGTATAACATTTTGTTTACATAAGTATATTCAAAGATAGTGGATCTATATTCATGAAACCCATAAACAAGGATTGAATTCCATTTCTAGCCTATCCCCTGCTAATTCTAATTATACATATATGATAGAAACGCCTCATAACAGACACAAGTCTTTCTGTCCACATCATTACAATAAAGATGAGATCTATAGGATTCCACTTGTTCTCGTTGGCAATTGCAGGTCATTAGAACTCCATGTACCCTTGAACAAGGATCAAATTTTAGATCAAGAAAATACCCTTCTAATTCTCATCATACTTTTATGACAAAAACCAAAACTCTATATACCAACAGTCTTCATCGACAAATCATTACAAAAAAGAGAGCCTCTATAGGATCCACCTATTCTCATCACCAAGTACAGATCATTTGAAACCATATATCAGCAAAAAAATAAATTTAATATCTTTGAAAATAATATGACCCTAACAACTATGCTTTCTACAACATTTTCTTATGAGAGAATTTAAACAACTACAAACTGCTGAGTTTCAGCCTGTATGATGCTTGCTTGAAACTCTGTGATTTGAAAATTATTTACTTAAGTCTTAGATCAAAAATCCAAACTTTGAATGGTCGTATTCTTGAGAACTAAGCTCTCAAAATATATGATGAAATGATGTGTGTAAACAGAGATTCCATTCCTTTAATATTTTCCAAAATGGGATGCAATAGTAAATTTTCAAGCTGAGAGGTTTCTTGAATCTTGATCCTCTGCCAGTTTCAGGAGGAGATTCAAAGCCAACAACTTTGAATAATTGTTAGAGGCTTGGCCAAGGCCTGCTTTAAATACAAATAAATGATCACTAGTGATGTTAAAATATCCTCCAGCACCACATACAAAACCCTTTTCTTTACTAGCTCCATAAAAAAGACCCCTGCAAAGATATTTATCAATTTGAAGATGATTTAGTATTCTAACCTTATCTGGTTTTGGATAGATTTTTAAGTTTCTAAAAACTTCTCAGTTCACATACGGTACATCTCCCCAGGAAATTTCTCCTACTCTTTTGGAGCACACCCCTGGTCCAAGATTTGTTTTGAAGCACAATCCACATATAAACTTTAGCTTTTAATTGGGCCTTAACCTTCCATTGCAAATTCCATCACCACACCTCCTCACCTTGATTATCATTTTCAAAGATTTGTATCCCAGTCTTGAAGTATAAGCACCCATAACTGGGTGACTGGAAGAGACTAAAGAGTTCTCCTCCTGTTTGGTATGAAATTTTTTAGCTGACTTACATAAACCTCCCATATCCATGTATCAAGTTCTAACTTCTAACAGGGGTAGCTCATCTCCATTTTTCCAGCTAGAGTCAAAATAGTTGATGTGATATCAGCTACCTAGCTCAAGGTACAAATACCTTAATTTTGCAATGTAACAATCAAAGCCTGAGGAAGTATATACAAGACCCCATTCCCCACCCATGGATAAGCTCCATTCCTAACTTTGTCCCCATTCCCTCCTTTCATACAAGCCAATTAGCTCACCACAGGAAAATCCAAAACCAAATCCTTCAAGATTATAGAGCCATTTTGAAAGAATTTTTCATCCTTAATACATTCTTCTAAGGAGTGAGGGCCAATGCAATTTTGAATGACTACCTGCCTCCATAACACTAGATTTGTTATAATCCTCCATATGGTTTTTGCTACAAAGGACTTGTCAAAGAGATAAACATTCTTAATCCCTCAACCACCTTTATCCTTGGGTTTTACCAATGGCTGTCATTTTATGAAAGGAAATCCTTCTCTCTTCCCAGTCCAAAGGAACTTAAAACACTTCCATATAATTATAACCAAGACCCCTTTATGAATGAAAACCATAGTATCCCTGTAAATTGGAATTGCTTCAAGTACTGACTCGACCACAGTTTTCCAACTGTTACCGAATGAACTAGAAGGCTAGTGTCTGATAAACACATATTAGGAGAGTGACCCAATGTCACCTCGGTCACATTTCTTGAACTAACTTGGAGTGTCATAATCTCCAAGAGGAGAGCCCTTTTTGTTATCGTGACTAAAAGACACTTAAGCAACCAAACTATGCTTTCTAGATGTCCTAGTTAGTGACCAGTCCCTTTAACACAATAATTCTAAGAATGAAGAAGACATACTATATAGAATATGAATGTAGTAGGTGTAACAAGTATATCAATATCACTCACAAAAAATTTGTTTATCATAAACATGTAACCCATTGCATAGATAATATCGAATAGTGAGTAATACAAGTATCACCCAACCATTTATGAGATCATTCACAACTAATGAGCAAGAGAAAGTGCATAAGTTTATTACTCTAGCAGTATGTAATTATGACATTATAACAGCAGTGAGGTAGCAAGTAAAGAATATACGTTTAGATAATGAATCAATGTGCCCAAATTATTTCAAAACAACCACGACTCGAAGTGTTTCAATGCTAGAAACATAAACAATTCACCTAATTCTGATATGTATGAATCTTAGCATGTAAACAGTTCAAAAACTCATCCCTTTTTCCAACAATGTTTGATGTGTATTTGCTAACCTTTCTTACTGTTTATGTTGACTTTTATTGTAGGTATGAGATGGTTGTCAAAGAATGGCATCCTACCACAAAATGCAAACTGTAACAGTAGTGTATGGGGTCTTCCAATAAGCTGTTATAGCCGTGTTGTGGTCGACAAAAGAGATGGCCGAGGTAAGGAAAGTGGGGAGGAAGGGATGGCTTGGGAAAAGGACTGTTTAGGGCAGCTTTAGGACTGTTTTTCGTAGTTTTTAGATTATTTTAGGGTTTTGTATCACCTTTGATTTTATTTGCTGTGAACACATTGAGAACTCATATCACCTTTGATTTGCAGGACACTTCATCTTTAGCACGCACTTTTGTCTCCACAGATGAAACTATGTTTCACAGGCATCTTCGGAGATGTATTATATGAATGGGGCACAAGAATTATTGGGAAACAAAGAGATATATTTTCTCACCAAACAATTGAAGGCATTGGTTAAACAAACATAATGGAGAGAACTGAAGCTAAGTCCTTGCAAATCTGCAAATACTTATGGAGAGATCACTGAGTTAAGATAGTTTTTTACACAACACTTAAAAGGTTAACAAGTATTTTCCGGTACGAATAATTTTCTATATTTGATCCATAGATCCATCTATTCGATGGGACATATCTAGTAACATAGGTCTAGTGTCTAAATACATTATTACTAATAATCATTTTGATATACTAGCCAAAACATTTGCAGAACACAATTTCTACCATTAGATATGGTTTTTTTAGCTTTTTTTACAGAGAACTCATTTCACCTTTGATTTGCAGGACACTTCATCTTTAGCATGCACTTTTGTTTCCACATATGAAACTACGTTTCACAGGAATCTTGTAGACATATTCAGATATGTATTATATGAATGGGGCATAAGAATTATTGGGTAACAGAGAGATATCTTTTCTCACCAAACAACTGAAGGCATTGGTCAAACAAACAGAATGGAGAGCACTGAAGCTAAGTCCTTGCAAATCTACAAAGACTTATGGAGAGATCACCGAGTTAAGGTAGTTATTTAGAGAACACTTAAAAGGTTAACAAGAACTCCTTTCTTGATGCTTAGAGTCTGTTGGACCTTCAGTTTGATATTCTTCTGTGCTGCAGGATTAGCTTCTCACCAACTGCTTGTAGAATTTTGCAATATTTTTGTACAATCCATTTCAGTTGTGAAACAAAGAAATCTTTCTTATCAAAGTGTGGTTTAGAAGGTAACACTATATCCTGCTTTTCAATGGCATTAGCTAAAATTATTTATTGCAGTGAATTGTGCAAAAACTACCATTGTTCCATATCCAATCATACAAAGACCAATAATAATATATGGAGAAGGACATATCTTTAGATTGAATGACTTTTAGTATGCAGGCTATTTCTAAAGAATGGATCTTTTGCATGACACATGAACATAGTTTAATGCTGAATTTGGGAATGTGATTGTCAAGACTTCCCATTGTAAAATTTTGTTGATAGTGTCAAAAGAAATCTCCAACATCTCCAATTTTGTATACCAAATAGCATTGTTTGATGCATGCTTTTGGACAGAGGCAAGTAAACAGAAAATAACAACTACAATTACAGGTAGAAGATTGGATTTTGACAATATTTTTTTGTTAAACGAAAGGTTTTGGGGATGGTTTATTTTATAGGTGCATATGGAACCTTATGGTTTATTTTTTATTTGGCTTGAATGTGATGTGGACCCTGATGCTCATGTTGAAGAGTTTTGCTTTTGGCTTCTGTCTACAAACATATGCCTTTAAATTTTTTATTATAACTGTGAAATCACTAAAAATTTCAATGGCTTGGTGTTTTTTTTCTCACTAAGTCTTGAGGGAGTTAGAAGAGTCATTGGCTACTCTGAAGGTGCATATGGTTTAAAACTAGTTTTGCATCTGGTTGTAGTAGTAAAAGAAAACATGTTCATGTACAAAGTTACAAACACACACACACACTTATATATCAATTGTACAGGTCACAAGGGATTAAGAACTATGGGGTTTTAGTTTTAATTCTTGAGGGAATGCCATCATTTCTACTTGGTTATACTTTTTGGTCACTAATGTAATAGCTCCCCCAAATTATCTTATTATACTAAGAATTGCAGAAGGTAAATTTCAATGGTATAGATGTAGACACTACACTTCAAGCTTGTCTGGAGTGTCCCTATTGAAAGCATCTTGGGAAAATTGTGATTTGTCGATGAGAGAGATTATGTTGACTAAATGGATAGAATAATCAAGGTTTTACTACTTTATGTAGAAAGTTTATTTAAAAAAGTACCTAGAGTGGAATTTTTGAAACTTGCATTTGATCCAATTTGTTGGTTTCTGTTATAATATTCCGTGGTGGCTGAACTAATTTTGGGTTATATACAGTACTGAGAGCTCTTATGGAAGAAAATAATTGAAACGAGAGATCTAGTGTTACTAAAGAATGTCTCATGTTGTTTCACATTTATTGTATTCGCCAGAGGCTCTTGCTAACTAGTACCCCAATTCAAAACAGTCTTCAGGAATTGTGGGCCCTACTCAACTTCTTGCTTCCAAGATTTGGGAACCATGGGAATTGGATTTATGGTTTTGATGTGATGAAAGTCACAAGGCTAGGAACACATTTAATGTTTCAGCTGCTTTATTAGAAAAAATGATATTTAATATTTATGTTCATAATCTAATCAATAATATAAATTACATTCTATTGATCAGGTACTTGTTTGAAATGCTGAAGCTCGAAGAATATGAGTTAACTAGTATACAAAAATCTGATTTTATTGGATGGTATAATTCATTTATAAATACAACTTCCTTGAAGTGTCATAGACTATGCATCCATGTATGGGGTTGCAATTCCCATAAGGATGATGCAACATATTCAACAAAGTTAGGTAATGTTACTGATGGCATCTTGGCGATTTCTTCTCTGCAATTTTTGATTTCCTTTATGTTCATTGCAATAGCTTTGTTTCTGTGAGGGACAATGTGGTGACCTTTAACAAAAGGAAGAGAAACTTCATTTCCATGGTCTGTCCAGAAAGCATTTGGCAAGTCATCACTACATTCAAACAAGAAAGTTTCTATATGTTTTATTTTCTGTATGTTCTTTGGCTCAAGCAATTGTTCACTTATTCTCCAATTTTCGACAACAGTATGAAGTTCACTGACTCTTTCTTGCAATATTTCCATTCTATGAAGAGTATTCAGAGAATGAATGCTTATGAAAGGAAAAAATCATTTCTGAGATTGATAGTGGAAGAACATACCCAATTTCTTTTGATGCTGATTGTATTCCATACCATTTGGAAATGTTTTGGCCAAGAATGGAGTTCCCAAATAAAGAGAACAATCCAGATTGGGATGAAGGATTGCTGTAAAAAAATCATAACAGGCCCCTTGTATATGCACTTTCAAGTTTCTACCCTTTGTAAATATTATTGGTTTAGTGTATAAGTATTAAAAAAGGGTAAAGGAAAGAAAGAAGCCGTTGTACTATTTGGTCTAATTCTATGTTATAATATTAATATTATGCATACAATTTTTTATTAATAGTAGTTTTATGCATATTAATATCATGGCTTGATTATCATCAATACTTATTAATGGTGAAACATTTTTTAAGAGCATTAGAGCTTGTGAATGTGCCTAGCTCCCATTTTTCCTTTTTAAATATATATTTTTGCTGCTCCTGACTTGCTTTCTTTTGTAAATATAGAAATATGGGTGAAACTTCTAGTTGTTATGGAGACTCGTGCTTGATTTTTATACTTTATCACCTTTTGGAAACAAAAATAATTGTCTCGTTCTTATTCCTACAACCAGTTCTTGATCAGATCAATCTCCTGATGGGTAGATTTTGTATTTTACCTTTCATCCATGTTTACAGGGAACAAAGCATGCAGGAAAATATACTTTCAAAGAAAAAATTGAAGTTGTTGAATAAGTATTGGTGCTTGTGGAAGATGGAGAGGAAATCAAGGGTTTATTCTCCTAGCAGACAGGCTTTGATCCTTTGACATCCCCTTTTCCAAGCCAAGGTAATCTAAAAAGGCCATATCCAAAGAGGAGATATATTGCAAATTTTTCTAGTTTCTTCCTAGCCTACTAAAATGATAGTGCTATTTCCTAACTTCTTTTTTCTCATTTTCAGGTATTCTGATTTTGCCATTCCAAATGTCATAAGAATTTCAAAATGAAACGTAACCCTTGAAAGGTGAAGTGGACTAAAAGCATATAGAAATCTACATGGAAAAGAACTTACTAAGGTATATTTTGTGTGCTCATGAGACACGTTGACATGTTTTCCCATGTTTTGCCACAATTTTCATCAAAACTTGCAATACATATGATTACTTATTTGGGTCTATCTCTTTCCACTTAGATAGTTTCCAGAACAAACTTCGAGATAAGTTAATTTTTTGCAACAATAGTAAATTTTTTTAACAATTTTTAAGAATGGAAGGAAAACCATTCCATTTTTTGTGCCATAACAAATGCTTAAGGCCATGTTTGGATGTGGATGGAGTTAATTTGATGAAATTATTAGACATGCAAAATTTTCAGTTAATACCATTGCTTTGAAACAAACAGGACACAACACTCCAGTTTAAGAGAAGAAGAAACAGGCCTGAGAGATATGATAGAATGAAGAAACAGGCATAAGACCAAATATGTGTACATACTACATAATGATGATTATAATATTATTTTTCTATTGTTGTGACAATGCATAAAAAATATTTTCTATCAACAACGATTCTTTGTAATCCCAAGATTCACAACCCAAAAGTGAAATGATCACAACCCAAAATTGAAACCATTTGGTGAATCAATTGACAATCGGTCTTTGCATTAAGAGTTTGTGTTGCCATAAAGATTTATTATGTAACATTTGTAAGAGTGCATTGTTTTAGGGTTTTCTATTTGCCATGATTATTTCTTTCAAAATTGAGTTTGTTGAAACTCTCACATATTTTCCAATGGTTTTCACTATATTTGGTGGTTGTAAAATGTGTCTTTAGGTTGTAATCGAAAGGAATTTGGTGAGTTTAGGAATTGCATTACCCCTTAAAGAGGGGTTGCTTGCTTGGTGCATTATTTGAGTGCTAATTGGTTATCTTGGATTGGTTATCATTGAAAAGATTTGTTTGTGTAGAGTGTGATGAATTAACACACAAAAATAATTATTATCAAGCTACTATAGATACATAATGACTTACCTTGTAATAGTCCTTCAAGTCTTCCAAATGCATTTATTTAGTACAAAAATGACTTGAAGGACTAGTACAGGGTAAGCCATTATGGATCTAGAGTAACTTGATAATCATTACTTTGTATGCTTGAATAATGCAAAATTTCTTTGAATATCATCATTATTAAGCAATAGCAACTTCTTAAAGGGTGCTATCTCAATGGTAGAGCACCTGCCTAAAAATAGGCAGAAGGTTGGTGGTTCGATTCCTTCGTACCCTATCATAAATTTGTGACTACAAAAATGATTGAATTCACATATATACGACTATTAGTAGCTAATTTCCTGTATCTAGTCATATTTAGCTTATTCATTAATATATGATCATCTAGTAGTTATTTTCGTATATTTGATCATTAATTGCTGCATTCAGTGACTAATTCAACGACTAAATCCGTGACTAAATCCGTGAGTAAATCTATGACTAAATCATTGACTATCAATGACTAAATCAATGACTAAATAAATGACTAATAAGTCAAGGCTGCTATTAATGACTAAGTGAAATATGACTAACTATAAGATAGTGGAAATTAGATACTATTAGTCGCTGACTCAAAAATAGTATTTTATAGCCTGATTTTAGTCATTTTTTTAGTCATTAATTTCTCATTTTGTACTAGTGGAAGCAGCAATGAGGGCTACCTTCGAGTTTTTCCTAAGAAGACACCCAAGCTTGAACCTAAGGAGAACCAATTCATGTTTAGGGTTTTGCTTCTTAATGGTTTGAATTTAAATCTGTAGTTGGAGGATGCCGTTGAAAAGATGTCGGTGGTCAAGTTTGTAAGGATGGTTAGGAGAAAATATGAGAAATAAATAATAGAAAAGGGTTAAAGAAAGATCCACTGGGGTCCCCAAGTCTATGTGGAAGATGCAATGGGAGAATGAATAAAGATGGAAACATCATATGCAATGATTCTCACAACAAGCCCATGCTCATAGCTCTGCAGGTTCATCCTTGAACTTCCTCCCCTAAACTATTTCTTTAGTTTTTTTTATAAGTCAACAAAAATGTGTTTATATGTGCACTACAAAAGCATTCCATGAGCTCCTCAAACTGCATTCTGTTAGAACAAATATTTCCATATCTAAATATTATTTACTGGAAAGTTTTTTTTTTTGTAACTAGGGGAATCAACAACTAGAGCTGGGCTGGTACTCATGTGAAACGGGTCCATGGATCCATTCCCGCTACCACTATACCCCTAGGTGCCCCACACCCACCGCAAAACACATGACATAGGTAAACCCGGGTGAGATTTGATCTTGTGACCTCCAATTTACAACAAGTGACTTCATAACAACTGAACCGCTAATGAGTCACACCCATGCGGGCTATTATTTACTATAAAGTTAACATTTCATAGATAACAAATATTTATCCGGAGTATTTAGTGACATTTTATTCATATAGTAAGACAACATGACTCTTTCCTCTGTTTTTTGTTTTATATTGTTTGACAGGATGGTGGTGTTAACAGTGTCCACACATTTCCAGTAAAAAAATTTTATATGTGTATTTAATATATTTCTATCTTAAAATTTAAAATTTCTGTTTTGTTTTCATTTTAATACAATGGTTAAATAAATCTTGTAAAATAAAAACACAAGTTTCCACATCAGTGAGGCAACGATATTGTAATATAGCATTTAAATGCGAGTTGATATTCTAGTGGAAAATGTGTGCTGGATAGATTGATTGTTGTTTTCCTTCACATGACATGTGGAATGTGACTCCAGAACCACATCTCTTGGTGGAATTACCCCAAGAACACACTTTCCAGACAACATTAGCTGATTTAATTGTATGCCCATTTTTTATTTCATAGAGTATTTTGATATTTTCCATGCCTAGGAAAATGACCACTTGTGTATAGGTCTAGGAATGGATTATTTATTTAATTTATAAATTTAATTGCCGGCCACCACAACGATTTTCCATTGATTAGGACAACACTTTGCAAGTGGTATGGGCCAATGCACCTGGTGAAAAGCGATTGATAAGGTAAGGGTTCTTGCATTGCCTACATTCTCCCCAGGCAATAATATTTTATATGACTTGCTTGTACCTATTGTATAATATACCTTTGCTATTTTCATTTCTAGCCTCTTCATCATGCTTCCTATCCAATGTTTGTATAGAAACATACAAATATCAGACTTAACTATCTTTATTGTGTTCTTGCTGTACCATTCCTTGATTTTAGCACTCTTATGTTCTCTCTATGCATTGCACACCTCTGTTTTTTAACCACTTTCCCTCTATTAGAACTGTTTGTTTTTAGCTTTTGGCTCCATTTCTTCATCACTTCTTTAAATTACTATTCAAAATTGTGGTTTATTTTTCATTTTCTACCAAAATCTTGGAATTTTTTGTTCCTTTTTATTTTCTACCAAACCAAAATATTGCACGAGAAGCATTTTTTGGGTGGAAATGGAGGTGATCTTCCTGTCGTCCAAGATTCTTCCAACCTTCTCATGGGGAAGAGGAGTCTCGAGTTTTAAAACCTAGTAAGAGCAATTATCCTTTATCCTCCATCTTTGAAGCTACCATTTGTAGTTATATTACAAGTGTATTATGATAGATTTCATGGGTTGGCATGGGAAGCTTTGTTGGGGTTGAAACATAGGTATATATATCATTTGTCTTGTAGTAATAATTTTTAGGAATTGTGGTGACATTGCCACCTCGTGGCTCTTGTTTGACAAATATCTAATCTCTAGCTTAGGATTTTCCTATTGAATATTTCTGAAGTGGATCTAGTTATTAAGGAATAGATTGGGTTTGAACCATTCAACCCTCTCTACTCTTTAATCACTAAAGCATCCATGAGATCCTCAATTGACCCCATATTCTAACTTGGATTTGTTAGGCACTAATCACAACTTTTATGCCATTTTAAATCTTAATTCATCTTTAATTTTCTGTTTTATAGGATCTAAAATTTTCTTTCATTTACATGTATTAAACTCATCCCTAAAACATCAAAGCACATGGTAGGTTTTCCCTAGTTTGAGGTTGGGAATTACCTTTTGGAAATATGCTCTATAGCGATGATTGTTGATGTAACTGTAACTTTAGAATGTATTCACTTGTATTTCTTATGTATTGTAACCCGATTTTTATTCCAGGATGTGTCTGTAATGTACTTGAGTCATGTCATGCCCCGATGTTCCTATCGGGAGGTTCTATAATGTAAACAAGTCAAGTCAAGTCATTGTGGGTAACCATCCTATTAGTTAAGGGTGAAAGTCCCCGCAGTTCTGGGGCAGTAGGGTTGTTAGAATCACCTAGTGAACTTCCTCAAGAAGATTGAGGAAGTTCGTGTTAGCAGGGAGGATACATTATGGGAGAACAAGTTTGTTTCCTTCTCTTCAAATTTCCTTGTAAAAGAGTCCAAGGATAATAACTGAAAATTATGTAATTGGTTATATTCTAGATAACCATATTTTATGTTAACTTCTATTCTCCCATTAAATGAAGGACTCAAATCTCATGATGACATTACAAGGATAGTGTATGTTTTTCAATCGATGAAGTTGGATCTAAAGAGAATTGGGGCCAAATTCCTAGAACAATCCAAAGGATTATGGAAGAACATATTTTTAAGTCCCTAGTTTCACTATAAATCATGGCTATTGATTTTGTTTTTCATTTTTTCCCATATGTGTTTGCAGACATTTTTTCCCATATGTGATTGCGGTTTCACAACTTTGAAGAAAATATGGTAGAGGACAATGCAAGGATTGTCCTATGTGAGGTCATTTAAAGGCATGCCAAAGATATTTTAGTACTAGAAAACAATGGCTACAATGCAATCAAGTGATATAGCATTCTTAATTCTATTCATTAAAGACCAAATATGTGTATATACTACACAATGATTGTTATAATATTATTTTTCTTGCATAAAAATGATTTTCTATCAACAACAATTCTCTGTAATCCCAAGATTCACAACCCAAAAGTGAAATGATCACAACCCAAAATTGAAATCATTTGGTGAATCAATTGACAATTGGTTTTTGCATTAAGAGTTTGTGTTGCCATAAAGATTTATGATGTAACATTTGTAATAGTGCATTGTTTTAGGGTTTTCTATTTGCCATGATTATTTCTTTCAAAATTGAGTTTGTTGAAACTCTCACATATTTTCCAATGGTTTTCACTATATTGGGTGGTTGTAAAATGTGTCCTAAGGTTGTAATCAAAAGGAATTTGGTGAGTTTAGGAATTGCATTGCCCCTTAAAGAGGGGGTGTTTGTTTGGTGCGTTATTTGAGTGCTAATTGGTTATCATTGAAAAGATTTGTTTGTGTAGAATGTGATGAATTAATAGAAAAAAACAATTATTATCAAGTTACTATAGATACATAATGACTTACCTTGTAATAGTCCTTCAAGTCTTTCAAATGCATTTATTTAGTACAAAAATGACTTGAAGGACTAGTACAGGGTAAGCCATTATGGATCTAGAGTATCTTGATAATCATTACTTTGTATGCTTGAATAATGAAAAATTTGTTTGAATATCATCATTATCAATAAATAACAACTTCTTAAAGGGTGCTATCTCAATGGTAGAGCACCTGCCTAATTATAGGCAAGAGGTTGGTGGTTCGATTCCTCCATACCCTATCATAAATTTTGTGACAACAAAAATGACTGAATTCACATATATACGACTATTAGTAGCTAATTTCCCGTATCTAATCGTATTTAGATTATTCATTAATATATGATCATCTAGTATTTATTTTCGTATATTTGGTCATTAATTGCTACAATCAGTGACTAATTCAATGACTAAATCCGTGACTAAATCCGCAACTAAATCAATGACTAAATCGCTGACTATCAATGACTAAATCAATGACTAAATAAATGACTAATAAGTCAAGCTATTAATGGCTAAGTGAAATATGACTAACTATAAGATAGTGGAAATTAGATACTATTAGTCGCTGACTCAAAAATAGTATTTTATAGCCTGATTTTAGTCATTTTTTTAGTCATTAATTTCTCATTTTGTACTAGTGGAAGCAGCAATGAGGGCTACCTTTGAGTTTTTCCTAAGAAGACACCCAAGCTTGAACATGAGGAGAACAAATTCATGTTCATGGTTTTGCTTCTTAATGGTTTTCATTTAAATCTGTAGTTGGAGGATGCCTTTGAAAAGATGTCGGTGGCTGAGTTTGTAAGGATGGTTAGTAGAAAATATGAGAAATAAATAATAGAAAAGGGGTCAAGAAATATCCACTGGGGTCCCCAAGTCTATGTGGAATATGCAATGGGAGAATGAATAAAGATGGAAACATCATATGCAATTATTCTCACAACAAGCCCATGCTCGTAGCTCTGCAGGTTCATCCCTGAACTTCCTCCCATAAACTGTTTCTTTAGTTTTTTTATAAGTCAACAAAGATGTATTTATATGTGCACTACAAAAGCATTCCATGAGCTCCTCAAACTATATTCTGTTAGAACAAATATTTCCATATCTAAATATTATTTACTAGAAATATTTTTTTTGTAACTAAGGGAATCAACAACTGGAGCTGGGCTGGTACTCGTGTGAAACGGGTCCATGGATCCATTCCCGCTACCACTATACCCCTAGGTGCCCCACACCCATCACAAAACACAAGACACGGGTAAACTCGAGTGATATTTGATCTTGTGACCTCCAATTTACAACAAGTGACTTCATAACAACTGAACCGGCAATGAGCCACACCCATGCGGGCTATTATTTACTAGAAAGTTAACATTTCATAGATAACAAAGATTTATCCAGAGTATTTAGTGACATTTTATTCATATAGTAAGACAACATGACTCTTTCCTCTATTTTTTGTTTTATATTGTTTGACAGGATGGTGGTGTTAACAGTGTCCACACATTTCCAGTAAAAACATTTTATATGTGTATTTAATATATTTCTATCTTAAAATTTAAAATTTGTGTGTTGTTTTCATTTTAATACAATGGTTAAATAAATATTGTCGAATACAAACACAAGTTTCCATATCAGTGAAGCAACGGTATTTTAATATAGCATTTAAATGCGAGTTGATATTCTAGTAGAAAATGTGTGTTGGATAGATTGATTGTTGTTTTCCTTCACATGACATGTGGAATGTGACTCCAAAACCACATCTCTTGGTGGAATTACACCAAGAACACACTTTCCATACAACCTACCTGATTTAATTGTATGCCCATTTTTTATTTCATAGAGTATTTTGATATTTTCCATGCCTAGGAAAATGACCACTTGTGTATAGGTCTAGGAATGGATTATTTATTTAATTTATAAATTTAATTTCCAGCCAACACAATGGTTTTCTTTTTATTAGGACAAATCTTTGCAAGCGGTATGGGCCAATGGACCTGGTGAAAAGCGATTGATAAGGTAAGGGTTCTTGCATTGCCTACATTCTCCCTAGGCAATAATATTTTATATGACTTGCTTGTACCTATCGTATAATATACCTTTGCTATTTTCATTTCTAGCCTCTTCATCATGCTTCCTATCAAATGTTTGTATAGAAACATACAAATATCAGACTTAACTATCTTTATTGTGTTCTTGTTGTACCATTCCCTGCTTTTAGCACTCTTATGTTCTCTCTATGCATTGCACACCTCTGTTTTTTAACCACTTTTCCTCTATCAGAACTATTTGTTTTTAGCTTTTGGCTCCATTTCTTCACCGCTTCTTTAAATTACTATTCAAATTTGTGGTTTATTTTTCATTTTCTACCAAAATCTTGGAATTTTTTGTCCCTTTATATTTTCTACCAAACCAAAATATTGCACGAGAAGCCTTTTTTGGGTGGAAATGGAGGTGATTTTCCTGTCGTCCAAGCTTCTTCCAACCTTCTCATGGGGAAGAGGAGTCTCAAGTTTTAAAAACTAGTAAGAGCAATTATCCTTTATCCTCCATCTCTGAAGCTACCATTTGTAGTTATATTACAAGTGTATTATGATAGATTTCATGGGTTGGCATGGGAAGCTTTGTTGGGGTTGAAACATAGGTATATATAGCATTTGTCTTGTAGTAATAATTTTTAGGAATTGCGGTGACATTGCCACCTTGTGGCTCTTGTTTGACAAATATATAATGTATAGCTTAGGATTTTCCTATTGAACATTTCTGAAGTGGATCTAGTTATTAAGGAGCAGATTGGGTTTGAACCATTCAACCCTCTCTGCTCTTTAATCACTAAAGCGTCCATGAGATCCTCAATTGACGCCATATTCTAACTTGGATTTGTTAGGCACTAATCACAAATTTTATGCCATTTTAAATCTTAATTCATCTTTAATTTTCTGTTTTATAGGATTTGAAAATTTCTATCATTTACATGTAATAAACTCATCCCTAAAACATCAAATCACATGGTAGGTTTTCCCCAGTTTGAGGCTGGGAATTACCTTTTGGAAATATTCTCTATAGTGATGATTGTTGATGTAATTGTAACTTTCGAATGTATTCACTTGTATTTCTTATGTATTGTAACTCGATTTTTATTCCAGGATGTGTCTGTAATGTACTTGAGTCATGTCATGCCCCGATGTTCCTATCGGGAGGTTCTATAATGTAAACAAGTCATGTCAAGTCATTATGGGTAACCCTACTATTAGTTAAGGGTGAAAGTCCCCGCAGTTCTGGGGCAGTAGGGTTGTTAGACTCACCTAGTGAAGCCGGCCCTAGTAGGGTTTTGTCAAGTCAAGAATTAGTATAAATAGAGAGCTAGCCTCTCTATTTATCATACACTCAATCACGCTCAGTTGTAGCGCTTAGCTGAGGAAGAAAAATACATTGGGGCTAGGAAGAAAGAGGTTACTGCTGTCGGGAGATAATCTTACTATTTTGGGGTTTTACTTTTGGTGTTGATTCTATCTCTGAGGAAGTTGTGGGGTTTTATCCATTTATGGTTTCCCCGAGGAAAAACAATGTGTTCATTGTCTCTTGTGTTTGATTTTTGTGAGTTATTCTCCGAGTTAAAGATCCTAATATAATGCTAGCTTAAAGTTAAAAATCTAACATGGTATCAGAGCTAACGTGAAAACATGACACTGTGCAACTGCAGGAACTAGGGATTCCTACTTTATGGATCTATCTCCATATATTTTTAGCAAAATAAGGTTGGAATAACTCTCCTCCCTAGGGCGCATCTTTCTATCGAAGCAGAATCCAATGATGAGGTTTTTTAGTTTTGGACCTCACACTGTTGCTAGGAATTAGGGCTTTCCATAGAAGTGGAATTTTTTAGTGAGCCTAGGACTGGATTGTCTCTTCCTCAAAATTGAAGTTTAGAGATCAAGATCAAAGACTTTGGTTGGATAGAACTCCAAAAAAGAAAAACCCTAATCGGCTCCTGAACCAACACTGCGGAATTTCAGCTCCAAATCCAAATCCGACATCTTGACCTGGTAAGATCTAAATATTTTTTATTTCCATTTGAGGTTCTCAGTTAAGATGTCTCATCATACCAAGCTTGATGAAAAGCTTGAGGGAGCTGACAACTTCTGATCCTGGAAGTATAGTAGCTCCCTGGTCCTAGAAGAAAATGAGTTGGACTCCTATATCAGTGAGGAGGTTCTAGTTCCAGATGGAAATGAGGCTAAGGCCTTACATAAGAAGAAGTTGGTTTGGAAAAGTGGATTATTGCTGATTCAATCAAGGATCACCTCATATCACAAGTGTTCTCCCTAAAGACACCTAAAGCTATGTTTTATGCCCTAACCAAATTGTTTGAGGGGAAGAACATAAACCAGAAGATGACTCTAAGAAAGAAGCTAAAGAATGTAAAGATTGAAAATGTAGAGACCATCCAATATTAATTTACAAGAGTCTCTCATATCAAGGAACAGCGGGAAGTAGTAGATGAAGAAGTGGAGAATGCAGAGATTGTAATGATCACCTTGAATGGTCTCCCTAGATCATGGGACTCCTTTATTAAAGGAATATGTGCCAGAAAGAAGTTAGTCATGTTTAGTAGACTATGGGAAAAATTCTCTCAAGAAGAAGCTCGAATAGCAGCTTGAGAAGAAAAGATGGGAAGTGAAGATTAATCTCTCACAGTACACTCCAAGAAAACTAGAAGAAGTTCTCATAATGCTAGAGGTAAGTCCTTTCATAAAGATAACACTAGAAAATATTTGTCTAGAATCAGATGTTATACATGTGACAAGAAAGGAAACTATGCTAGAGAATGTCCTAGAAACAAAAATGTCTCTCACAAGAAGAAGGTAAACAAGAGAAGACATCATGCTCATGCTGCAGAGGATGATGAACCTACAACAAAGAGAGCCAAATATGAAAGTGAAGATTCTTCAAGTGATGAAGAATATGTTTTGATTTCCACTCTCATGGGAAACATTATTCATGGAAGCAATGATTGGCTTATAGACAGTGGGGCTTCGAAATATATTACAGAATTCAAGGAATCCTTTGTGAAAATATCAGAACATGAATCACCACACAAGGTGAAACTTGGAGATGATTACCAGTATCCAATAAAAGGTAGCGGGGAATCCTCCTATAAGCTAGACTCTGGAAAGTCTATGACAATGAAGGAAGTATTGTATGTACAAGGACTTAAGAAGAACCTCCTCTCCATATCTGCATTAGATGCAAAAGGAATCAGGATTGCATTTATAGATGGTCAAGTCATCATGTAGCCAAAAGGAAAGACTATTAATGATGCAGTAGTGATTGGGGAACAAGAAGGAGGATTATACAAATTCAAGGGCCATCCAGAACAAGCCTTGGTCCATGAAATAGTAGAGCCAAATGAAATTTGGCATAGAAGGCTTGCACATGTGCATTATAGGGCACTACCACTTGAAAGAAAAGTTGTTGAAGGTCTTCCAGAAATTCAAGCAAAAACATGATGGAGTCTGCAAAGGATGTGCGAAAGGAAAGAAGACAAAGAAGACATTTCCAAGTAGTGAGAGCAAAGCAAAAGGAATCTTGGAAATCATCCACTCCGATGTATGCGGTCCAATGTCATCAAGTTCACTAAGCGGGTATGTATACTATGTTTCTTTTATTGATGAATTTTCTAGAAAGACATGGATTTACTTCATGAAGAACAAAGATGAAGTATTCAACAAGTTCAAGGAATTAAAAGCCTTGATTGGGAATCACACATAAAAGAAGATCAAGAATTTTCGATCAGATAATGGCGGAGAATTCACATCAAATGAATTCAAAGAGTTATGCAAAGACTTAGGGATTAAGAGGGAGTTTTCCACCCCATATAATCCACAACAGAATGAGATTGCAAAAAGGAAGAATAGAACTATCTTGGAATCTGCAAGAGCAATGCTTCATGATCAAGATCTTCCTATGCAACTATGTTCAAAAGCTGTCAAAACAATGGTGTATGTACATAATTGTACTCCATACAGAGTACTCACGAATAAGACACCTGAAGAAGTATTTTCTAGCAAGAAACAAGAAGTTAGTCATATCAGAATATTCAGCTGTCCAGTGTACATACACATTCCAAAAGAGAAAAGGACAAAATTAGATCCTTCGGGAAATAAGGGTATATTTGTGGGATACTCTAAAATATCAAAGGCTTACATAATATACTTCCTAGCATTCAAGAAGATCGACATTAGTAGGGATGTGACATTTGATGAAGACTCAGCTTACAACAAATCTAGAAAGAGACTTGTTGAAGAACCTGAAGAAACAAAAGCACTCAGGATTCATGATACAACCATGAATGAAGAAACTCAAGAAGAAGATCGAGAATTTGAAGAACCTCAAGAACCTGTAGATCCACCTCAAGAGAACAATATTCACAAGAGGAAACCTGCTTGGGTATGAGAAGCTATCCAAGGTGCGGAAATATATGGGGCTCCAAAAGAGAATCACAGAGAAAGAAAGAGAACCAGATCCTACTTCAGATATGTAGCTTTATTATGTGATTTCATCGATAAAGAACCTTCCAATTATGAAGAAGCAACAGAACGAAAAGAATGGAAGGATGCTACGATCGAAGAGTATCTATCGATCATGAAGAATGATGTTTGGGATGTTGTCCCAAGACCAGAAGGGAAGTCTATCGTAGCTTCCAAATGGATCTACAAGATCAAGCATACTGCAGATGGTAGCGTTGAAAAATATAAAGCAAGATTTGTTGCTCATGGTTTCTCCCAGAAAGAAGGAATAGATTACAAAGAAATTTTTTCACCTGTATCCATATACACTTCCATAAATCAGTACTTGCTCTGGCTGCAGTGATGAAATGGAAGATACACCAAATGGATGTTAAGACTGCTTTCTTGAATGGTGTAGTAGAAGAAGAAGTGTATGTGGAGCAGCCATTCGGTTTTGAGACACATGACAGGGAATCTCATGTATGTATATTGAAGAAAGCCATGTATGGTTTGAAACAGGCACCCAAGACATGGTATGACATAATTGACAAATTTCTATCTAGTTTGTGCTTTACCAAGAGTAAATCAGATTCCAACATTTACTACAAGGTTGAAGATAGTAGCCTAGTGATGATCCTATTGTATGTAGATGATCTGTTTGTAACATGTATGGATAGGTTGATTACTGATATGAAGAGGAAGCTTGCTTCCGAGTTTGAAATGAAGGACTTGGGTATGATGCATTATTTTCTAGGCATGGAGGTGTGGAAGAATGCATATGGAATCTCCCTTGGACAAGGGAACTATGTAGTAGAGATCTTGAAGAGTTTTGGGATGATGGACTGCAAGGTCATGACCACACCTATGGCATCAACCCTGAAGCTATTAAGTGATGCTATCAAAATCCAAAATTTTTTAAAAATTTAAAATTTTGACAATACAGATAATATTCAATAATGCAGTCAGCTAATTGTTTTAATTAGTTATATGTTAATGATTTCATAATTTGAATTATCTACTTGATTATGCTTATCTTATAGAATAATTCTTTTTTTAGTTTAATGACTTGTTTTTCTTTGTGACCACAAGGTGGAACTGTCTTGGTATTCAGGGCTTACTTAGCTTTTGAGCTAACACAGAAAGTTTACCTGCTCTTACAGATTTATAGGTAAGAAATATCCGGTGCTACTTGTCAATAATCATAAAGCATACAGATATATGTTCGTTGCAAAAATAATAGCTCAGTTTTTTAAAAGAATATAAATGCTATTCAATTTCAAATTCTTTTATGAGGTAAAACTATTAAAGCGTTATTCTATTTAAAGACGCCATGGAAACGAGATTCAGTCCTATCAGTATTGGTGACAATTGTTTTCTCTCTCTAGTTGTAATTTTATAGTTTTCATTGCGGACTAACCTCTTCGATGTTTATCAATGTTTATCAAGTCGTCGTGTGTAAACACCTTTAATCTTCCTAACACACAAAATAAAGATGGCAGGGTTATTACGTTAAGGATCTATCTTAAATGTGAACATAAACCCTTTACGTCATGATAAAATCTTGGTTACTCCTTGTGATGTGAAAGTAATGCATAATAGTTAATGAATTTCTATACTATTATTCCATATTCTAAAGCTTTGAATTTTTTAAGGAATTATATCCTCACTTCATACCGCTTTCAATTAGACTATGATAGTGTTGATGAACTAAGTTCTTCTACACATAACTTACTTGGAAAATATTGTCTAGTTATTGTTAATAAATCATTAAAATTCCAATGTCAAGCCCCTTAAATACTTTAAGGCTTAACATGCTCAATTGCAAACCTTAATAGTTTAATACTTAAATATTCAAGGGAAAATGAGACTAACACTAGCAAGAAGGGTATTTACCATAAATTGATTTTTAAAAATTGATTTTATAAACATCAAATAGCATAACCTTGGATAGAGTTATAGTTGTTTTAATGAATGAATTCCATGTTTGCATAAACGAAGGGGTCATAGAATAGACCGTGCCCATGAAGAGTCTATGGTTTAACCTTGATTTAAAGATTTATAATCTTTTATTATATGCATCCATTGCTTGTATAATGTGCTAGGTCACCTAATATTTATACCCTTTCTATGTTATAATCCTAACCTTTGATCTAAGGTTCTTTTGTTTGACCTTTCAGTGTGAAGGCTTGGTTGACATTCAGGATTATCGAACCTTGTACAACCTTCATCCATTATATGATTAAAATGAATTATCATTTGGATGATTGTTCACCGGCACTATATGGTTTTTACCCACTGCATGCAAATAATTGGATTGTATACGTGGGCTCGTCATAGCCATGTGTTGTGAGGTTAAAAAGGCAGTAGCGAACCCTAACTTGACATTCCCTCCAATGCTTTTGGCCTCCGACCACTCTGCTACTGTGTTCTTCGACTGCACTATCGCTCTATAACTCATTGCTGATATTCTCCCAGATTTCTTCTACAAATCGTGAGATCACCTTGAACGCTTATAGAGATGAGCTGTAACAAATTGATAGCTGATTGAACTGGGTAGTTGGTTTTCCTCCAGGGTTTATCCGTCACGGCTTGCCCATTTTGGTATTTACCAGACTGTAAAGTCTCTTTCTTCTTTGGCTTGGTAGTGAGAGTTGTGGCTTTATATTTTAAGAGTGGTTGAGTCTTAGGGTTTCACCGAAGAGTGGACTTTTGGCTGGAAAAACAGTGACATCCCAAGCGTTTATACTTGCTTGGCCCGTTGCTCCATCTCTAGGTCGTCGTTGGTCAATATTGTGCTAGTAATCTCCTTCTTTCTTGCAGCAGATGAAGGGTTTGTTTCTCTTTACGCTGGTGGCTGCATTACTATTTGGTTGGTTACGTTTCAATGAAGTTTATGTAAGGTATTGACAACTTCATTTCTTTACAGCTCTATTTCAATACAAGTCTGCTTATATAACTGCAAGATACTAACAATATCGTGTTTGTTGTTATACAGGTGACGACTTATCCTTCCACATGGTTGGTGCAAGGCTGGGACAACCGCTTGCTCATGGGTAAGCCTTAGATACCCCATGGCAGTTCATCCTTGTTCAATCCCTTATGGGACATTTGATGGTTGGTCACCATGGCCTGCAAAACCCTCATGGTTTTGGTTTACCTGGGTTAACTTGGTTCGCTATTTTTGTTGATGTTAACCCTTTCTTTATGCGGGGCTTCTAGCTTAGGATGTGACCTGTAGATTTTGACTTCGTTCTAGTTTTTATGTATAAATTGTGTAAATGAAGGAAGGCTGGTAAAGCCTCACTCTGTCAACTCTTGAAGCTGAGAGGCATTAGAAGGAGCATAAACTCTTTCGTTTGATACCTCTATTGTAAATTTTGATATAATAGGGTTTTACCTTAACTTGGTGATATGAAGATGTATTCACTGTTTTTCTTTAAATTACCTTTTATTTACAATATAATACTGTAATTTATTTTTGTTATTACTTATATTTTGTAATGGGTTGTTGAGCTCAGTGAATCGAGCATGTATATATTCTGTTAATTTTAATTTATACAAGTTATTATATTTAAATTTACCCTATAAATTATTTAGGATAATTGTATATTGTATTATATGAACTTACCTTAATTCTCTCTGTTCTAAAAAGGTTGTAAATATTATTTTGTAATGGTTAGCTTTCAGAAAAAAAACAAGAAATTTAATGTTTTTGAGCTGTACTTATGTAACTCATAGTTACATATTTAAGTACAAAATTTGTATTTACTTGATATTTATTATAATTAAATAAGAATGTTATTTTACCTGCAAGTAAATATTGCTCCTATAATTATATATATTATCTTTATATTCAGTCTATTTATGAAGTATATAGATGGGAAAATATTTTATTCTTGTATTCTTATGCTTTCTATACTAAATAATTTATAAAGAAGTTCCTTCTGTATTCTATGCTACCCTATTTATATTATAGCATTAGTATTTATAAAATAAAAGAAATAACAAATTAATTATGTTCTTTCCTCTAAAATATATTGTAGTGTTTGTTTAAATTCTCTAAAAGACAGGTTAGATAAGATAAATTAATTATTGCATTATCAGTCATGAATAAAATCTTAAACCAACTAGTTTTATCTTTATAATTAAATCCAGGTTTATCTATACTTACTCACAGTTTGGTTGCTATAAATACAGTAGTTATTTATCCTAAACAGGAAAGAAATAAACTGTAGAGCTGAAATGCATTTTTATTTAACCTAACACTACACATTTTAACTATTAAATTCTTTTCCTTTAATTTCAAAATAGATATAAAGATTACTGAAATGAATGCTCTATAGAGAACTGTTTCATCTACCAAAACACATTACTGTTAGTGTAATGATATAGATTCCTTTCCTTTTCTAATAATCTAACTTTCATAGTCTAGGTCTAACACTACTCCATATACAGAATAATATTTCTTATGATAACACTAAAAGAAAACATTCTCATAATCAAGCTAACATCTTATTTTATATTTACATCATACTTTCTTCATTTAAATACACCTCCTGTGCTAGAGTAGGATTTGGAATACTCCAGATGGGGAAAACGCAGGCATGATTTATTTTTCATCAAGAATAAATTCATTACTAAACAAGCTAAGGTATTCTATCCTCTAAGTTTTACATCATAAACTGCAAATGCATCTTTCAATCACAGACAGATAATAACACAGAAATTAATAGATAGTAGAACCTTTTCTTAAAGTTTGGTCGACAACAACAACTAGGTGAAGCAAATAATCAAGTACTAGTCCTGAGACTCAATACCAGTCTTGAACTCATCAATCAAATTCTCTCAGCTAAGAAGCTGTATTAGATCAAGTTCCTGCAGTTTATCCCTCAAACACCTTCCTTACAGTTTCCCTTTATCCCAATGAATTCCTTGAAGTACATTCCACCTGAATGATTCTTCTCTTGGAAAATATCTGAGCACCCTCAGCTCTCTACATTGGGAAATTTTAAAAGATTACCTAGGTCTTTTGGGTTAGTTGTCATTAATTGAGCCACCTGCTCTGATCCCACTTTCTTGGGGGATCATGACCCCAGATGTAGGGAAGTTGCCACCTGCAACATAGGAAGTGTTTGAGGATGCTGCCACTTGTCCCTTTGCTTTCCACCTAGTTCCTTCCACCAGTTTGACTAGTAGCACTCTTATTAATAGCTCTCCCAAGCTGTTGTCTCCACTTTTTATTTATTAAAAATAAAATATTCAGAATTACATTCGACATATTTTGACTCTGCTGAGTCATCAGTTTCAACTTAGAATTAAATTTAACATACTGTCTTAGGAATCAATTTAAAACAAATAACATTATTTTACAAAATTGGGGTATGTGACAGATGCTTCATTAGAACTGGTTGATGCTACGATGTATTGTCAGATGATTGGGCCCTTGATGTACCTAACAAACATAAGACTAGATATTTTCTTTACTGTGAACACCTTGTGCCAGTTCTTGGCAGATCCGAGACATGTTCACTTGATTACTCCAAAGCATATTTTGAGGTACGTCAGGGGTATAGTTGATTATGGGCTCAATTATGAGGTGAATCAGAACATTAACCTAGAGGGTTATGTTGATTCAGATTGGGTAGGAAGTGCCATCGATAGGAAGAGCACTTCAAGGTGTTGCTTCAGTATGGGATCAAGTGTGAACTCTTGTTTTAGTAGGAAGCAATCCTGTGTGGCACTCAGTACAACTAAAGCAGAGTACATCGCATCTTGTTCAACTAGTTGTGAGGCAGTATGGCTAAGGAAGATACAGTTCGATTTATTTGATCTCCAGTTGGATGCTACTTGTATATATTGTGACAACTAGAGTTGTGTGAAGTTGTTAGAGAACCCGATGTTCCATGACAAGTCGAAGCATATCAAGATCAAGTATCACTATATTAGGGATATGGTGTAAAGGGGAGAAGTGAAGCTCCAGCATGTTGGAATCTCCCTCGGATAAGGGAAGTATGCAGTAGAGATCCTGAAGAGGTTTGGGATGATGGAATGTAAGGCCATGACCACACCTATGGCATCAAACTTGAAGCTATTGAGTGATGCTTGATTAGAAGCGGTTGAAGCTAAGATGTATGGTCAGATGATTGGGCCCTTGATGTACCTAACGAACACAAGACCAGATATTTACTTTGCTGTGAACACCTTGAGCCAGTTCCTGACATATCTGAGACATGTTCACTTGATTGCTGCAAAGCATATTCTAAGGTATTTAAGGGGTACAGTTGATTATGGGCTCAAGTATGAGGTGAATAAGAAGATTAACCTAGAGGTTTATGTTGATTTAGATTGGGAAGGCAGTGCCATTGATAGGAAGAGCACTTCATGGTGTTGCTTCAGTATGGGATCAGGTGTGATCTCTTGGTTTAATAGGAAGCAATCCTGTGTGGCATTGAGTACAACTAAAGCAAAGTATGTCGCAGCTTGTTCAGCTAGTTGTGAGGCAGTATGGCTAAGGAAGATACAGTCTGATTTATTTGATCTCCAGTTGGATGCTACTTGTATATATTGCGACAACCAGAGTTGTGTGAATTTGTCGAAGAGCCCGGTGTTCCATGACAAGTCAAATCATATAGAGATCAAGTATCATTATATCAGGGATATGGTGTAGAGGGGAGCAGTGAATCTCCAGTATGTTGCGAGGGATGAACATATAGCTGACGTGTTGATGAAGCCATTGGCCAGAGTGAAGTTTGAGTAGTTTAGGGAGAATCTTGGTGTTCTGCAGATTGAGGTTCCTTCTAAGGAGAAGTGATGAGTCCAGGAGACATTCTGACATGGTGAGAGGATTGGTTCCTTCCATGTTCAAATGTAAGGGCTAATCCATTCTATCATGGTGAGAGGATTGGTTCCTTCCATGTCAGATATGAGTGCTAAGCCATTCTGATATGACTATAGGATTGGTTCCTACATGATCAAATATAAGGGCTATTGCCATTCTTGGAATGGAGGTGCCTGGTCAGTTACCAAGAATACTCAGTCTAGGACCGAGGGCCATTTTGATATGATTGTGAGATGTGTTCTCACATGATCAGATGTGAGCTAATGGCCATTCTGATGTGATTGAGGGATGTGTTCCCACTTGATAAGATATAAGGGTTGTTGCCATTCTGTCATGGTGAGAGGATTGGTTCCTTCCATGTCAAATGCGAATGCTGGCCATCTTAACTTAGGTTCAAATATAAGGGCTACTACCATTCTTTGAATGGAGGCACTTGGTTAGTTACTAGGAATCCTCAGTCTAGGGCTGAGAGCCATTCTAATATGATTGAGGGATTGGTTCCCACATGATCAGATGTAAGTGTAGATCCTTTCCATAGATGATAGTAGGTTTTTCCTATCATGCTAGTGGTTGTGAGTGTTGTTATTTCCATAGATGATAGTAGGTGTGTCCTATCATGCTGGTGGATGTGAGTGTTGTGCCTTTTCACAGATGGTAGTAGGTGTGTCCTACCATGCTAGTGATTTTAAGTGCTGTGCCTTTCCATAGATGGTAGTAGGTGTGTCCTACCATGCTGGTGGATGTGAGTGATGTGCCTTTGCACATATCATAGTAGTTGTGTCATATCATGCTGGTGGTTGTAAGTACTGAGCCTTTTCACAGATGATAGTAGTTGTGTCCTATCATGCTGGTGAATGTGAGTGCTAGGCCTTTCTGACATGATTGGATTGGTTCCTATCATGGTCAGATGTGAGTGATGGTTGTGCCTTTCTAACATGGTGTTGGATGTTTTCCTGTCATGGTTAGATGTAAGTGCTCGGTGGGCCATTCTGACTTAGGGTCAGATATAAGCAATAAAGAAGACCTACATGGAGGCTAGGCCTACAACTAGCATGAAAAAGGGTTGGCTCTGTAGAACTTCCTATGATGAGAAGAATCATGAGATAGCACCCATGATGATGATCCAACAATGATGATCCAGATCGAGTGATGATCTAGATCCAGTGATGATGTCTAGTGATGATCCAGATCGAGTGATGAACCAGATCCAGTGATGATGATACAGATTGAGTGATTGAGATCCGATGATGAAGATGACTTGAATATGATGAGGACTCGATGATGATCCAGATGATATAGAGAAGAATACTTATGATTATAAATTGTGTCGAGAGAATTCCTTCCTAGTTAAGAGGGTGTGTTGATGTAATTGTAACTTCGGAATGTATTCACTGGTATTTCTTATGTATTGTAACCCAATGTTTATTTTGGGATTTGTCTATAATGTACTTGAGTCATGTCATGCCCCGATGTTCCTATCAGGAGGTTCTATAATGTAAACAAGTCATGTCAAGTCATTATGGGTAACCCTCCTATTGGTTAAGGGTTAAAGTCCCCGCAGTTTTGGGGCACTAGGGTTGTTAGACTCACCTAGTGAAGTCAGCCCTAGTAAGGTTTTGTCAAGTCAAGAATTAGTATAAATAGAGAGCTAGCCTCTCTATTTATCATACACTCACTCACACTTAGTTTTAGTGCATAGATGAGGAAGAAGAAGACATTGGGGCTAGGAAGAAAGAGGTTACTGCTGTCGAGAGATCATGTTACTGTTTTGGGGTTTTACTTTTGGTGTTGATTCTATCTCTAAGGAAGTTGTGCGTTTTTCTCCATTTATGGTTTCCCTGAGGAAAAACACTGTGTTTATTGTCTCTTGTGTTTGATTGGTGTGCTTGTTATTCTCTCAGTTAAAGATCCTAATATAATGCCAGCTTAAAGTTAAAAATATAATACTGATTAAATATGGTCTAAAACAAAATTAAAAGGTTGATTTGCAGGGTTGAAAACTTCATATTAATAAGTGAAATTCCTAGATACTCCCTAGTTTTATCCTCATGTGTACCTTATTTCAAATCTAACTAAAGGTTAAAACATTCTGCTGTCACAAATCTTGGTTGCTTGTTGGAAAAGACATATCATTTGCAAGTTTGTAGGAGCATTTAATTTATTAATTCAGATCTCAAATTTGAGGATATTTTCACATATACACTAATAAATTCTCAAACCCTGATTCTTCACTACTAAAATCCCTTGTAACATCAACTAGTCCATTGATCGTATCAATACATTTAACATTTTATTCTGGAACTAGATCTTGTAATTGCAAATAATGCATCTCAATAGAAGCCAGAGCAAAGAACCTACTACCTTTAGATGACATATATGGTGTTAACACTTTCCATTGCAGATAATATTGTAATACGTGACAACATCTATGATATAGCCCACTTGAATAGTGGTAGAGAGACTTATTGTAATTTTCAGTTTCTGTTATTTTATGCTTGGTTTTTCTTTCTATTGTTGTTCTTTTCTATCACCTTTCTATCTTACTGATAAAAAATTTGGAAGTTCATAAGATGCACATTGGACCCAGATGAAACCATACAATTTTCATATGCACAAAGGGTGTGAATAAGACCATTCTTTAAGGACCCTTTCTGGCTGTGATGAATAAGTATGGAAATATTGAAAGTAATTAGAAACTGACAGGGATGATGTGTACATCATACCAATATACAATAGATGCTATGTTTTGAATAAGTGCTTTCAAAATTTAATCTAGGCATATAATCAAGCCACTAGAAATAATTGAATGGGATAAGTTATCCAAGGTATTGATTTATCGACTGTTGATTCTTGAAGTGTATATGTGGGTTTGCTTTTCCATAGACACAAAAAATTCCATGAGATTGCACATCAATCACAAGAACTTATTAAAGATCCAAAACCGTGGAAAGGAATGTTCCTTTCCACGATTTTTAATTTTTTTTTGAAATCTCCAAGTTTCGTCTCAATATTGATGAACTTTCGTCACAGTTATTACAAAACCATTGAAACCCTAGGTGGCTTTCCATAAATATCGTCGCTATAGTGATGCAGTTTCATGGAAAAATTACCGTTCTACTTGCAAATTTCGTTGATAGAGATTGGTTTTCCACGGTTTTGTGTGGAATAAATTTCTCTTGAAATTCTAGAATTCATCGATAGACAGACAAACGTTGGTCGAAAATGTTCCATGGTTTTGTGTGGAAACAAAAATTTTCCTAGCAATTTTTGGCCATATTTTCATCGTTATAGGGACGAAAATTTTATCGATAGAGCGACAAAACATATAAAATGAATTAAAAAAATGAATTTCAAGGTTACCATATAGAAGACACATGGCAGCCATTTTTCGTCTCTATATCAATAGCTTATAAAGTTTGTCGTTATAGCGATGAAATAAGTGCCATGAAACATCACGGCTGTTATTGTCGCAATTGAGACAACGAAACATGGAAATAACAACGCAAAACCGTCACAAATTTGCTCATATGTATTAGTGCATCAATCCCTCTTTTTATCTTTAAGCCTATGTTATGGATATAATCTATGAAACATCTCCTTTCCAATATATGGGATGGAATTGGACTAGAACTTCACCCTCTGTCCACATCTACTGTTCATCTCTATGGGAGAAAACTTTTGTTCCTCAAATATATGACATATGTGAGTCCCATTTTGTTGGTTCTATATATCATAAAATGTTCAAAATGGATGCCCCTACATTCTCCGACAGAGCAAAGGAACTGATCTCCACCATGCGGGATTGGTATGTGGGTGAATACTTCTCCTACATAAGAATTTGGGGCAGCAATACTATTCATTTGCTTCCCAGGATAGTACCATATAGGATGGTACTATAGGAAATCTCTTTTCAGACTGTCATTAATGGGGGTTTTCCAAAGGTTACAACATCCAAGAGGAAGGGTTTCCCCAATTTCCCCCTTAGTTTGGAATTCTTGACTTTGCGGAATTATGTACATGCTTCCATTCTTGGTAAGGCCATCACTACAATGAACTTAGGGGAGTACCCCAAAAGAATGCATGACCCTAAGTAATTCTTGGGAAATCATTTTCTTCAAGAACACATGAAGATCACATATGTTCATCATCAAGACTGCAATGAATTAGTATATCAAGGGGATAATGAATTTTCTGAAGTGGTAAGTAGAATCCCTTCCCCTCAAGAGAAGAGCTTCATTTTCCAATATCAAAAGGAACTCAAAACAACAGCCTTACACTACAGAAAGATTTAGTTGACTGTGGAAGAAAATGGTAAGAAAAAAACAGCTGAAAAGGAAGCAAAGGAGTCATTTTCCAACACTTCTTCTACTCATGTTGATTGGTAAAAAAATACGGGTAAGTCCATTGTTGAATACCCCACAAGATCCCAACATTCATCCACTCTATAGGCCCTCTTAAGGTCAGCAGAGATAAATAAAATCCTAGAAAAAATGAGCTCAGAAGTGGAAGCACAAGTAGTAGTTTCCTTGCCACAATGAAAGAAACAAAATGTTGAGGAATATCTTCCACGGGTCCAAGTACAAGAAGCAGCTCCGGAACCTACACCAAAGAGGTGAAGGATAGAACAACTAGTTATTCAAGTTGATCCAATGCAACAGTGCTCCACCACCCCTTGCAAGCATTGATGTATAGGAGATAGAAAGTGATATCAAGGAGGATACCTCTCCCTCCAATACTTATTTATGCTCTATCATAGTTACTACAATTTTCTAATCAACAGTTTCAACAACTCGGCCAGCTGGGGATATTTTTGAAACTGTAATTCCTGACCATTCTTTCTATGATATTAATCTCTTCCAGATCCTTACTTATACTAATGGTACACCTCCAGTATCATTACCTATTCCTATTTCTACTCCTATGTCTACTTTACCCATTTTTTCAGCAATGTTCGAGTTTCCTACCACTTCCACCCAATTGACATATGCACAAACCTAATCATCAGTCTCATAACCTCATACCTCTTCCATCCCTACCACTTCTTCGGAACTTATCATGTCTATTCCTACTTCCATATTTTTATGCCCCCCACCGCCTCTTATGCCTACACACCTTCTTCTACAATTCCCTTAGTGAGTGTAGCAATCCCTACCCCTGACGCTTCCCAATATTCCCCTATAGTGACAATATATGAAGGAACCATGTCAACAACAAAAGAGGTGACTGACTTTGGTGATGATGCAATTGTCTCATTGGGGGAGTACTTTTGGATTAGGAAGGAAAAATATGCAGTTAAAAAAGGATCCAAAATATCTGCAGAGGGGACCTTTAAGCAAGGTTCAGTACCAAATCATATTTTATGGAAGAGAGCTTTCAATGATGTTAAGCATGAATCTTTAAAGAATCATCTATGATGGGGTCCTTTGTAGGAGAAAATTATGATTTAGTTTTCTTGCTCAACAAGGAATTTGAAGAAAAGGAACAAGAACTGCAGAAGTCCAAGAATGATCAAGAACAGGAAAATGTACAACACCAACATGAATTGTAGGACTTAAAAGATGAATATGAAGAGAAGCTGAAGCAACTCCATGAATAGAATGATCTTCTTAAGCAAAAATTTGAATATGCACAAGGTTTGAATAGCAATCACACTCAAAGGATTGCCACTCTTGAAGAGCAACTTGAATAGTTTCAATTTATATCTTTTAGTTCTTCATTCTTTAAATTCACAAAGGAGGAATTCATGTAGTTGGATTTTAAAATTCATGATGACCTTTATCAATGAATGTTTGGACTCTTTGAAGGATTGAGTGAGATGAATGAAACATACAACACCTTCGAACGCCAATGCGAACTCCTATATGATCATAATCAGAGGAGGAATGTGTTGATGTATTTGTAACTTCAGAATGTATTCACTTTAATATCTTATGTCTTGTACCCCAATGTTTATTCTGGGAAGTGTCTTTAATGTATTTGAGTCATGTCATGCCCCAATGTTCCGATCAAGAGTTTTCATAATGTAAACAAGTCATGTCAAGTCATTGTGGGCAACCCTCCTATTGTTCAAGTGTTAAAGTCCCTGCAGTTCTGGGGCACTAGGGTTATTAGAATCTCCTAGAGAAGTTGGCCCTAGTATGGTTTAGTCAAGTTGGGAATTAGTATAAATAGAGAGCTATCCTCTCTATTTATCACACACTCACTCACACTCAATTGTAGTGCATAACTGAGGAAGAAGAAGACACTGAGGCTAGGAAGAAAGAGGTTATTGATGTCGAGAGATCATCTTACTATTTTGGGTTTTTCTATTTGGTGCTGATTCTATCTCTGAGGAAGTTGTGGGGTTTTCTCCATTTACAGTTTTCCCGAGGAAAAACACTATGTTCATTGTCTCTTGTGTTTGATTGGTGTGCTTGTTAATCTCTCAGTTAAAATATCCTAATATAATGCTAGCTTAGTGATAAAAATCTAACATGGTATTAGAGCTAACCTGAGAAGAGGACACTGTGCAGCTGGGGAACTAGGGATTCCTATTTTTGGGATCTCTCTCCACATATTTTCAGAAAAAGAAGGTTGGACTAACTCTCCTCCCCAGGGCACATCTTTCTATGGAAGTAGAATGCAATTCTGAGTTTTTTCAGTTTTGAACCCGACACCACTGCCGAAAATTAGGGCTTTTCATAGAAGAGGAATTTTCTAGTGATCCTAGGCCTGGATTGATTTCCTCCTCAAAATCAAAGTTAGAAATCAAAATCAAAGCATTTGGTTGTACATAACTCTAGAAAATCCAAACCCTAATATGCTCTTGAACCAACACTACACAAATTCAGCTCCAAATCCAGATCCGACATCTTGAACTGGTAAGATCTAAATCTTTTGTATTTCCATTTGAGGTTCTCAATTAAGATGTCTCATCATACCAAGCTTGATGAAAAGATTGAGGGAGCGTATAACTTCCGATCCTATAAGTATAGGATCTCCCTGGTCCTGGAAGAGAATGAGTTGGACTCCTACATCAATGAGGAGATTCCAGATCCAGAGGGAGATGAGGCTAAGGCCTTACATAAGAAGAAGTTGGTTATGGAAAAGAGGATTAGTTCTGATTTAATCAAGGATCAACTCATACCATAGGTGTCCTCCCTAAAGACACCTAAATCTATGTTAGATGCCCTGACCAAATTGTTTGAAGGAAAGAACATAAACCAAAAGATGACCTTGAGGAACCAGTTGAAGAATGTGAAGATCCAAAATGTGGAGACCATCCAATATTACTTTACAAGGGTCTCCCAGATCAAAGAACAACTTGAAGCAGTAGATGAAGAAGTGGAGAATGTACATATTGTAATGACCACCTTGAATGGTCTACCTAGGACATGGGACTCTTTCATTCAAGGGATCTGTGCTAGAAAGAAGTTAGTCAAGTTCAGCAAACTACGGGAAGAATGCTCTCAAGAAGAAGCTCGGATATCATCTCGAGAAGAAAAGATGGGAAGTGAAGATCAAGCTGTCACAGTACAATCCAAGAAAATCAGATCTAGCCACCACAAAAGTAAGTACTCTCATCAAAGGAATAACTTTAGAAATCCTAGAGATAAGTATAAGTTCATTTGCTATACATGTGATGAATTGTCCTAGAAACAAAATTAGCTCTCACAAGAAGAAGGAAAATAAGAGAAGACATCATGCTCATGCTGCAGAAGATGATGAAAGTTCCACAAAGAGAAATAGACAAGTTAGTGATGATTCTTCAAGTGATAAAGAATATGTTCTGATCTCCTCTCTCACAGGAACTATCACACATGGCAGCAACGATTGTATTATAGACAGTGGTGCTTCCAAATATATGATAGGATTCAAGAAATCCTTTGTGAAACTATCTGAACATGAATCACCTCACAAGGTGAAACTCAGAGATGACTACCAATATCCAATAAAAGGTAGTAGTGAATCCTCATACAAGCTAGACTCTGGAAAGTCTACCAAGATGAAAGATGTATTGTTTGTACCTGGACTAAAGAAGAACCTCCTATCCATATCTGTATTAGATGCAAAAGGAATGAGGGTTGCATTTGTAGATGGCCAAGTCCTCATCTGGCCAAAGGGAAATTCTTTCGATGATGCAGTAGTGATTGGGGAACAAGAACGAGGACAATACAACTTGAAGGGCCAACCAGAACAAGCTTTGGTTCATGACTCATTAGAACCAAATGAGCTTTGGCATAGAAGGCTTGCACATGTGCATTACAGAGCACTACCATTTGCAAGCAAAGATGTTGAATGACTCCCAAAAATGCAGAAAAAACATGAAGGTGTATGCAAAGGATGTGCAGAAGGGAAGAACACAAAGAAGACATTTCCAAGTAGTGAGAGCAAGGCAAAAGGAATCTTGGAAATCATCCACTCCGATGTATGCGGTCCAATGTCATCCAGTTCACTAAGCGGGTATGTATACTATGTTTCTTTTATTGATGATTTTTATAGAAAGGCATTGATATACTTTATGAAGAACACAGATGAAGTATTCAACAGGTTCAAGAATTCAAAGCCTTGATCGAGAATCAAACAGAAAAGAAGATCAAGACCTTTCGATCAGATAACGGTGGAGAATTCCCATTGAATGAATTCAAAGAGTTATGCAAAATACTCAGGGATTAAGAGGGAGTTATCCACTCCATATAATCCACAACACAATGGGATTGCAGAAAGCAAGAATAGAACTAACATGGAAGCTGCAAGAGCTATGCTTCATGATCAAGATCTTCCTATGCATCTATGGGCAGAAACTGCTAGAACAAGGGTGTATGTACAGAACTGTACTCCTCATAGAGTACTCAAGAACAAGACTCCTGAATAAGTATTCTCTGGAAAGAAACTAGAAGTCAGCCATCTCAGAATATCTGGTTTCCCTGTATACATACACATTCCGAAATAAAATGGGACGAAGTTAGATCCTTCAGGAAAGAAGGGTATATTTGTGGGATACTCTGAAAGCTCGAAGGCTTACACTTCCCAGGGTTCAATAAGATTGACATTAGCAGAGATGTAACATTTGATGAAGATTCAACCTACATCAAATCCAAGAAGAGAATGACTGAAGAACCTAAAGAAACAAGAGCACCCAGAATTCATGACACAACCATGAACGAAGAAATTCAAGAAGAAGATCGAGAATTTGAAGAACCTCAAGAACCTATAGATCCACCTCAAGAGAAGAATCCTCATAAGAGGAAACCTGCTTGGGTATGTGAAATTATCCAAGGTGCAGAAAGATATGGAGCTTTAGAAGAAACATCTAGAGGAAGAAAGATAACTAGGCCTTGCTCCAGTTATGTAGCCTTGCTATGTGACATTATTGAAAAAGAACCTTCTAACTATGAAGAAGCGACAAAAAGGAAAGAATGGAAGGAGGCTATGATCAAAGAGAATCAATCGATCATGAAGAATGATGTTTGGGATGTTGTCCCAAGACCAGAAGGGAAGTCCATTATAACTTCTAAATGGATCTACAAGATCAAGCATGCTGTAGATGGCAGCATCGAGAAACATTAGAGGAAATTTCAACTCAAAATTGGCCTCCTAAAAAAATTAATAAAATAATAGTTAAAATAATAAAATAATATTTATTAATTTTGGAGGAAGTACAAAAAAAAACTACTTTTTTGTTTGTATTTTCGACATATCTCCCCATGCTTTTACTCAAATTTCAATTGGGAGAGCTTGTTGGATGTGGAATTAAATTACACATCCAATGAGTACCCACTCAACATACTTTTGACAGACCCCGCTACCCCAAAAACAAGAAATCATGTTTTTTCAGGTATTTCTTGTTTTTGGGGTAGCAGGGTCTATCAAAAGTATGCCGAGTGGGTACTCGTTGGATGCAGAATTTAATTCTGCATCCAACGAGCTCTCCGGATCGAAATTTGTGTAAAATAACGAGGAGATATGTCGAAAATACAAACAAAAAAAGTAATTTTTTATGATACCTATCCCCAAATTTATATTAAAAAAGTGTTTAAGACCTATATGGTATTTCAAATTTAAAGAAATTTCATTGGCTAACACATGATGACATGGAATTTGAGTTAAAGTTAAAAGGCCCATTTTGAGTTGAAATTTCCTCTAATGTATAAAGCAAGATTCGTGGCTTGTGGTTTCTCCCAGAAAGAAGGAATAGATTATGAAGAAACTTTTGCACCTATAGCCAGATACACTTCCATCAGATGAGTACTTTCTCTCGATGTAGTGATGAAATGGAAGATACCCCTGATCAATGTCAATACTTCTTTCTTTAATGGTGTAGTAGAAGAGGAAGTGTATGTGGAGCAACCTATTGATTTTGGGACACATGATAGGGAGTCTCATGTGTGTAAATTGAAGAAAGCTCTGTATGGTTTGAAACAGGCACCCAATACATGGTACGAAAAAATTGATGGTTTCCAATCTAGTTTGTGCTTTAAAAAGAGTAAAGCAGATTCCAACCTTTACTACAAGGTTGAAGATGGCAATCCAATGATACTCCTACTGTATGTGGATGATCTGTTTGTAATAGGTGGGGATGAGTTGATTGCTGATACAAAGAGGAAACTTGCTGCCGAGTTTGAAATGAAAGACTTGGGTATGATGCACTATTTCTTAGGCATGGAGTTGTGGAAGAATGCAGATGGAATCTTCCTTGGAAAACGGAAGTATGCAGTAGAGATCTAAAGAGATTCGGGATGATGGAATGTAATGCCATAACCACACCTATGGAATTGAACCTAAAGCTATTGAGCAATGCTTCATTAGAAGCAGTTGATGCTATGATGTATCATCAGATGGTTGGGTCCTTGATGTACCTAACGAACACAAGACCAGATATTTGCTTTGCTATGAACACCTTGAGCTAGTTCCTGATAGATCCGAGACATGTTCACTTGATTACTACAAAGCATATTCTGAGGTACCTGAAGGGCATAGTTTATTATGGGATCAAGTACGAGGAAAATCAGAAGATTATCCAAGAGGGTTATGTTGATTCACATTGGGCAGGCAGTGCCATTGATAGGAAGAGAACTTCAGGATGTTGCTTTGGTATGGGATCAGGCATGATCTCTTGGTTTAGTAGGAAGCAGTCCTGTGTGGCACTAAGTATAGCTGAAGCAGAATATGTCATAGCCTGTTTAGCTAGTTGCGAGGCAGTATGGCTAAGAAAGCTATTGTCTGATTTATTTGATCTCCAGTTGGATGCTACTTGTATATATTGTGACAACGAGAGTTGTGTGAAGTTGTCAAAGAACCCAGTGTTCCATGACAAGTCAAAGCATATCAAGATCAAGTATCACTATATCATGGATATGGTTCAGAGAGGATCAGTGAAGCTCCAGTATGTTGCGATGAACGAAAATATAGCTGATGTGTTGATGAAGCCATTGGCTAGAGTTAAGTTTGAGTACCTCAGGGAGAAGCTTGGTGTTCTACAGATCGAGGTTCCCTCCAAAGGGAAATGATGAGACCTAGAGCTATTCTGACATGGTGAGAGGATTAGGTTCCTTCCATGGTAATATGTAAGGGCTGAGCCATTCTGTCATGGTGAGAGGATTTGGTTCCTTCCATGTCAGATGTGAGTGCTGAGCCATTCTGATGTGACTGTAGGATTGGTTCCTACATGATCAGATGTAAGGGATGAATTCCATTCTTGGAGTGGAGGCACCTGGTTAGTTACCAGGAATACTCAGTTTGGGACTGAGGGTCGTTTTGATATGACTATAGGCTATAGTATTACATGATCAGATGTGAGCACATGGACATTATGATGTGATTGAGGGATGTGTTCCCACTTGATCAGATACAAGGCCTGATTCCATTCTTTGGGAGAATGGAGGCACCTAGTCAGTTACCAGGAATCCTTAGTTCAGGACCAAGAGCCCTTTTGATGTGATGTGTTTACACATGGTTGAATGTAAGTGCAGATCCCTTCTGACAAGATGAGGTCAGATGTAAGTGCTGAGCCATTTTGGCATGATGTGTTTACACATGGTCATATGTGAGTGCTATTCCTTTCTAACAATATGGGTTCGGATGTAAGTGCAGAGCCTTTCCAACAAGATGAGGTCAGATGTAAGTGCTGAGCCATTCTGGTGTGATTTGTGTACACATGGTCAGATGTGAGTGCTAGGCCTTTTTGACAAGATGAGGTTAGATGTGAGTGTTGGGCATGCCTTTCTGACAAGATGAGGTCAGATGTAAGAGCTGGGTGGGCCATTCTAATTTAGGGTTAGATATAAGTGCTGAATACCTACATGAAGGGTAGGCCTACAACCCGCATGAAAAAGGGTTGGCTCTGTAGAACTTCCTATGACGAGAAGAATCAAGAGATAGCACCATTATGAGATAACACTGATGATGATGATCCAGAATTAATGATGATATAGATCAAGTGATGATCAAGATTTGATGATGATACAGTGATGATGATCCAGTAGTCGTGATGATCTAGATCCCATGATGAAGAAGACTTGAAGAAGAATATGACTTGAAGATGAAAGTGACTTGAAGACTAAGAAGACTTGAAGACTTGAAGACCTAAATATGAAGATGAAGAGATGATACAGTCAATACAGAGAAGAAGACCGGTGCTGAAAATTGTGTCGAAAGAATACCTTCCTAGTTAAGAGGTAGTGTTTATGTATTTGTAACTTTGGAATGTATTCGCTTATATATATTATGTCTTGTACCCCAATGTTTATTCTGGGAAGTGTCTATAATGTATTTGAGTCATGTAATTCCCTGATGTTCTGATAGAGAGTTTATATAATGTAAACAAGTCATGTCAAGTCATTGTGGGTAACCCTCCTATTGTTCAAGGGTTAAAGTCCTCGCAGTTTTGGGGCACTAGGGTTATTAGAATCTCCTAGAGAGGTCAGCCCTAGTAGGGGTTATTCAAGTGAGGAATTAGTATAAATAGAGAGCTAGCCTCTCTATTTATCACACACTCACTCACACTTAGTTTTAGTGCATAGATGAGGAAGAAGAAGACATTGGGGCTAGGAAGAAAGAGGTTACTGCTGTCGAGAGATCATCTTATTGTTTTGGGCTTTTCTAATTGGTGCTGATTCTATCTCTGAGGAAGTTGCAGGGTTTTCTCCATTTATGGTTTCCCCGAGGAAAAACACTATGTTCATTGTCGCTTGTGTTTGATTCCTGTGGTTGTTATTCTCTCAGTTAAAAGATCCTAATATAATGCTAGCTTAATGATAAAAATCTAACAGAATGAAGCAACAAGAGCTTATGCCACTTTGGTGGATTGGAAGAAGTACATCAATGATAGACCTGGTGATTTACCAGTCCTAGACAAGATAAATATGAAGAGAATAAAGGTTTCAATAGAAACATGGGAAAATGTATGTGAATTAGTGGAGTCCATCATTACGGATGGAAACAAGGCTTGTAAAAAGAGATGGTTCTCCTATGAAGCTTTTCTAGGTTTTATGGACCTTCCACTACTAGATCTCATAGAGGATGATTTTCCTTCCAAGATCAAAATAGAACATATTGAGAGGGATTTCGCAAAGGCTAAGGAGTATATTCAACAAATTGATCAACTTCACTTGGCTCAAATAAAGTATTGGATTGAGTCACCTCTGACGTCGCAGATGAGGATTTCCCTCTACCTCCGAGAATGGGGAAATGTCAAGAAAAGAGAGATCGCTATTTATTACACACACACACACACACTCACTGGGGCACATGAGTGAGAGAGGAGAAGCTCTCTCAAGTGAGAGAGGGAGAACAAGTTGTGGAGATCATCTTTTTATTTTCGGGTTTTACTGCTGCCATTGGTGCTCATTCTATCTCTGAGAAAGTTGTGGGGTTTTCTCCTTTATGGTTTCCTCAAGGAAAATTCTTTGTCTCTCTTGTGTCTTGTGTTTATTGTTGTGCAAGTTATTCTCTTAGATAAGATCCTAAGATCATATTGCTTAAATGATAAAAATATAACATGGTATCAGACCTAACCTAAGAAGAAGACATTGTGTAGTTACAAAAGCTATGAATTATTAATTTTTGGGTCTCTCTCCACAATTCATCAGAAAACGTATGCTAGGATAACTCTCCATTGAAGGGCGCATCTTTCTGTTGAAGCAAAATTCGATTTCGGGCATTTTTTAGTTTTTTGTGCAGGAAATTAGGGCTTTTTACAAAAGAAGATTTTTTGAGTGAGCCAGATATAGGATTTCTCTCCTCATCAAAATCGAATTTGAGAGGCCTAGGTTGATATTTTTGGTTGGGTGTGACTCCAGGAAATTCAAACCCTAGTTTGACCCCGAGCTGGAAAACCCCTAAATACTAAATTGATAAGTTTTGGTAAATTAGCTATATCTTGGGATTGCAGACGTTTAAGGGGCCAAAACTTTCACAGGTGGAAGAAACAATCCTGATGTACATGGTTTCCAAGTTTCAGCCTCAGATTCACTATATTCTAGGAGATATGTTTCCTCCAAGTTAGGGTTCCGGCCTCTTCCAGGATTCATCCCTAAAAAGGACACTTGGGAAGAATTGCTATATCTTGGGATACAAAGGTCCAAATGAAATTTATCAAGATGTTCCAGAAAGGGCATGGATATTAATTTTGGTGGTAGAAGTTTCAAACTTTGAATACGAAATAGTGACATGTGGAAATCCGTACAACGTCTCTATTCTGAACAGTCCTAAAACAGGTCACCTTGGGAAACCGCTCATAAGTCCAAATTGGTGAAAACAATTCTGATGAAACCTATGGTGTTAGAATAGGGACAGATGAGGCTATGCCAATGCAAATTTTTAGACATATAGGAGTAGTAATTTCATAGATACCATAGAAATATTATCAGGAATTTCTGTAGAAGAAATTGGAAAACTAGGGCTTCCTGTTCCGGGAGCTTCTCTCCACTGCTTTCAGAAAAGGTGTACATTGGACAGCTCATCTTGAATATTTCTATCTTTCTATTCAATCAGATTTGAAATATTCCAAGTTTTGAAAATTAGGTTTTCTCTAACAAACCCTAGATCAGCCAGCTCCGTAACTAGGACGGACACCTCAAATCGGTAAGATCTAATATTTTGCTATTTTCATTTGAGGTTCTCATTTCAATGTGATCTATCACATCAGCTTGATGAAAATATTGGTGAGGCTGACAAATTCCAAGCATAGAAGTATAGGATGTCACTAGTTCTTGAAGGAAATGAATTGGACACCTACATAAGTAGAGAGGTTCCAGTTACAGAGGGATATGAGGCTAAAAGCCTTACACAAGAAGAAATTTGTCAAGGCCAAGAAGATCATTGCTCATTCAATGATGGATCAACTTGTACCACAAGTGTCTTCCCTAAAGACACTGAAAGAGATGTTTGATTGCTTGACCAAGATATTTGAAGGGAAGAACATAAATTAGAATATTACTTTGAGAAAATAGTTGAAGAATGTAAAGATCCAGAATGCACAGACCATACAGTCATACTTTACGAGGGTCTCTCAAATCAAAGAACAACTTGTAGCAGTAGATAAGAAATTATGAATGAAGAAGATGATGAAGTTGAAGGCTCAATAAGGATTCTACACACGAAACAAAAAATATAAGTATTCAATTGTCATTTCATGATATTGTTTTGTTATGCATTTGTTTATATTTAGTTGATGTATTATGCATGATAGAATGCTTGCATTAATGACTGTATACTACTAATATGCATGTAATGGGTAAGTAGCTCATGGTGCAATGCAACTCTCCATTGCTACTTATCTAGAATGAAACCTCTTTGCTGACATATTGGATTAGTGCACAATCTCAATGTTGTCCTGGTAGAGATGGAAGGCATCTAGAAAGTTTCCATGTGATATGGATGAATGTTGTATTGGCTAAAATAGTTGCATGATTATATCTTTATGCATAAAAATTTACCATTATGAATATGCATTATCAAATGTTTCTGATCATACAACTGGTGCATTTGAATTGTAGGAAAGATAATGTAAAATTGCCTACTAGAAAATAAGGATGAGACTTTTTCCGAAGAACAAGTGACGACAGTTCAAGATTCACTCTAATAATCCAAAATAAAGAATGGTGTCTAGGATGCCGTATTGAGACCTAAAGGGAAGTTTATAGTTCCATCATGCAGTAGATGGAAACATCGTTGGATACAAGGTAGGATTCATAGAACGAGGCTTCTCATGGAAAGATGGCATAGACTACGAAGATACATTTTCATCTAGTGGGAGTTGAGGTGCATGACAGGAAGACTCATGTGCGCAAATTAAAGAAGACCTTGTACGAGCTCAGAAGACACCCATGGGATAATACATACATGAGGAGCGTGAAGAATATGACAAGCTCACATATGGGTGCAAGAAGAACTTTTGAAAAGGTTCAAGATAGAGGATCTTGGTATCCAGTTACCCTAGATGGACACAAAGAATATTAGTAGCAGAGGAAGCTACTTGTCACTCCGGAACAGAATGTTTTAGCACATAGATTACGGAAGACAGAGGGAGAATGATGCTCCGCTTCAGAGGGAGTGACTACAAAAGATCCCGAGGTTCGACATGGTACGACAAGACAGAAAAATTACTGTAGCTGAGAGTAAAGTAGATTTCAACATTTTCTTCAAGGTTGAAGGTGGGAGACCAGTGATGCTCCTGTTATATGTCGATGACTTGTTCTTCATAGAAAAGAGGAACTCATTACAGTTGCAAGAAGGAGACTTAATGTTGAGTTTGAGATGAAGTTCTTGGATATGATGCACTAATTTATAGGCATGGAGGTGTGGTAGAATCTCCTGGGACAAGGGAAGTATGTAGTAGAGATCTTAAAGAGGTTCAGGATGATGGACCGCAAGGCCATAACCACACCTATAGCATTGAACCTGAAGCTATTGAGTGATGCTTCATTAGAGATGATTGATGCCACGATGTATCGTCAAATAATTTGTTTCTTGATGTACCTGACAAATATGAGACCAGATATTTTCTTTATTGTGAACACATTGAGACATGTTCACCTGATGGTTGCAAAGCATGCAGTGAGGTACATGGAGGGTATAGTTGATTATGGGCTCAAGTATGAGGCGAATCAGAGGATTAACCTACAAGGTTACGTTGATTTAGATTGGGCAGGCAGTGCCATCGATAGAAAGAGCACTTCAAGGTGTTTCTTTAGCATGGGATCAGGTGTGATATCTTCGTTTAGTAGGAAACAATCTTGCGTGGCACTTAGTATAGCTGAAGTAGAGTATGTTGCAGCTTGTTCAACTAGTTGTGAGGTAGTATGGCTGAGGAAGCTACTGTTTGATTTATTTGATCTCCAGTTGGATGCTACTTGTATATATTGTGACAACCAGAGTTGTGTGAAGTTGTCTGAGAACTCAGTGTTCCATGACAATTTGAAGCATATCAAGATCAAATATCACTATATCAGGGATATGGTGTAGAGAGGAGCACTGAAGCTCCAGTATGTTGCAACAGACGAACAAATAACCGATGTGTTGACTAAGCCATTGGACAGAGTGAAGTTTGAGTACTTCAGGGAGAAGCTTGGTGTTCTCCAAATCGAGGTTCCCTCCAAGTGGAAGTGATGAGTCCATGAGCCATTCTGACATGGTGAGAGGATTGGTTCCTTCCATGCTTAGATGTAAGGGCTGATTCATTCTGTCATGGTGAGAGAATTGGTTCCTTCCATGGTCAGATGTGAGTGCTGAGCCATTCTGAGGTGACTGTGAGATGTGTTCTCACATGATCAGATATAAGCACTAAATCCCATTCTCTGAATGGAGGTACCTGGTCAGTTACTAGGAATTCTTAGCCTAGAGCTGAGATCCATTCTGACATGGTGATAGGATTAGTTCCTTCCATGGTCAAATGTAAGGGCTGAGCCATTATGTCATGGTGAGAGGATTGGTTCCTTCCATGGTCAAATGTGAGTGCTGAGCCATTCTGAGGTGACTATGAGATGTGTTCTCACATGATCAGATATAAGCACTGAATGCCATTCTCTGAATGGAGGCACCTAGTCAGTTACCAGGAATTTAAGTTTGGGACTGAAGCTCAGCTTAACTGCTGAGATGCCATTCTCTAGGAGAATGGAGGCACCTGGTTAGTTACCAGGAATTTTAGTTTGGGACTGAAGCTCAGATTAAGTGTTGATATTCCATTCTCTAGGAGAATGGAGGCACATGGTCAGTTACTAGGAATTTCATTCTGGGACTGAAGCTCACCTTAAGTGCTGAGATGCCATTCTCCGAGAGAATGGAGGCACCTGGTCAGTTACCAAGAATTTCAGTTTGGGACTGAAGCTCAGCTTAAGTGCTGAGATGCCATTCTCTAGGAGAATGGAGGCACTTGGTCAGTTACCGGGAATCTCAATTTGGGATTGAGAGCCTTTCTGACATGATGTGTGATGAGTTTCCTATCATGGTAAGATATAAGTGTTGAGCCCTTCTGACATGGTTTGTGATGAGTTTCTGACTCGGTTTAATATAAGTGCTGAAGAATATGAAGACCTACTTGGAGGCTAGGCCTACAACTAGCATGAAAAAGGGTTGGCTCTGTAGAACTTCCCATGATGAGAAGAATCAAGAGATAGTGCTAGTGATGATCCAGATCAAGTGATGATCTATATCTACTGATGATCCAGATCCAGTGATGGTGATCCAGATCAAGTGATGATCTAGATCCAGTGATGATGATCCAGATCCAGTGATGATGATCTAGAGCGAGTGATGATCTAGATCTAGATGAATATGACTTAAAGATGAAGATGACTTGAAGATGAAGATGACAATAACTCGATGATGATCCAGATGATGTCGAGAAGAAGAATTGTGCTGATAAATTGTGTCGAGAGAATACCTTCCTAGTTATGATGGAGTGTTGATGTAATTGTAACTTCAGAATGTATTCACTTGTATATCTTATGTGTTGTACTCTGATGTTTATTCTGGGAAGTGTTTGAGTCATGTCATGCCCCGATGTTCCCATCGAGAGATTCAATAATGTAAACAAGTCATTTAAAGTCATTGTGTGTAACCCTCCTATTGATCAAGGGTTAAAGTCCCCACAGTTGTGGGGCCCTAGGGTTATTAGACTCTCCTAGAGAAGTCGGCCCTAGGTGAGTTAATGTAATTCGGGTCATTAGTACCCCAATTGTGGTTACTCGAGGCTACATAACTAAGTTAGGATTACTCGAGCCTACATAATAGAGTTAAAGGTTAAGTGAAAAAAAGAATATAAATAGAGAGTGATTCTCTCTATTTATTACACACACACACTCACTCCCTGGGACGCATGAGTGAGAGAGGAGAAGCTCTCTCAATTTTGAGAGAGAGAACAAGATGTGGAGATTATATTTTCTATTTTCGGGTTTTACTGCTACCATTGGTGCTCATTCTATTTCTAAGGAAGTTGCGAGGTTTTCTCCTTTATGGTTTCCCCGAGGAAAATTCTTTGTGTCTCTTGTCTCTTGTTTTTATTGTTGTGCATGTTATTCTCTCATATAAGATCCTAATATAATATTGCTTAAATGATAAAAATCTAAGAAATCTTAATATTGATATATTGTAACCCAATATATTGAGTGGATTTTATTTCTTTGTAAAATATTGTAATAATTAGTTAAAGGGAATGGATGTCTCCCAAAAGGGGGTTTGCGGGAGTAATTCTAAAAGAATGTAGGATATTGAACCACTAAGGATAGACCAGGGATGCTATGTAATTTTTCAATATTGTAATTTCTTATAGTTTAATAAAAATTACATTGTTTATTATGTCATTTTTTTAATATTCATTAAATTTCTTTTGTGGATTCTGGTTATTCTTTTATTTTCTGGACAAATTGATCATATGTTGCTTATTTATCAAAAATGTTGAGTGCTGTATTTATTTTTCATTACAATGGTAATGTGTTGTTTATGTTTCAAATAGATGCCTATATTTAATCCATATTCCATTAATTGCAACCATTGAAAAATCACTTATGCCCATACTAATTTTTAAATTGGTGTTATTCTGTTAGAATAGTTATATATAGATAATACTTTGGATAAATTAGTACAATTGTCACTGTTTTAGTTTCATTCAAAATTGTCAAAAAATAGGCATGATTTATATTTCTATATGTTGGGTTAATATTTCCTTGGTCACATATTACAAATTTAATTGTTCTATTTAAACTTATACACAATTACTATCTTAGTTTTCTTAAACAATCCATTCTTGAGTTACTACAAAACATTTCTATATCTTCTCTGGAGGAAGAGAAGATCCATTTGTATCTGAAAAACCTTGTGCCAGTGGAGGCCTTATACCCATAGGACATAGTTATATCAAACAACTCGGGGATAGAATCATCTCTGCATGGGATTGATTTGAAGCCTTTATGGTTGGACTATCTCCTCTTGTTTATTTCCTTGTAGTTTATCCAACAAGCTACAATATCAGGCCACCAACAAATGGGGCTTGAGGGAGGGTAATAGTTAAACATGTCAAGAAAAAACACAATTAAACATAATCCTCCCATATCACCAATTATCACTAGAATCCAGATCCCAAATTCTATGTATACAACACAACCTGTAGAAATCTAGACAATAGTCCTTGTTACCCCTGTCTTGGAACAAGTTAATAGAAGACCCGAAATTCTCTTTGTATCACCAATCAGGGAAACCCTTACCCTCAAACAACATAGAAAAAGTACTCATGATATCACTGCTAGTGTAGAGTAGAGGGATGAAACAGTTTAGAGCCTCAAAGATGCCTTGTCTCTAAATTGTTTAACTTATAACTCACATGTTAGCACAAGATCTCAAAACACCACTGAACATGGATTAATTCCTGATATCCAAACAGATATATTGTTTGAAGAGACATAACATCCTCAAGCAACTCCCAATATAAGCCTTTAATCCAGTGGGCCACCACCTACATCACTTGGTTCATCTTCATTACCATATGAGGATTCCTCAAATAGTAAAACATGTTCAATTCCTTTTTCATCCGAAGAAACACCAATGGCTAAACAACTAAATAGACCTTGGATAGATTAGGATGTAGCCTTTGTCCCTAGAAACCAACATAAATTTCCTAAAAATCCTGAGAAATGGAACCCTAAGTTCAATCCATATGAAAGATCCCCTGCTGAGGATCATATTTAGACCTTTATGCAAGCCATACGATTAAGGAATGTGGTGCATGAAGACGTAGTGTGTAGGTTGTTTCCTTATTCTTTTGAAGGACATGATTCAACATGGTACTTTGCCTTGGAGTCTAGTTCTATAAACTTGTGGGATGAGTTTGAGAATCTACTTCTCCAGACATTTGGGGATGAAAACACCACTAAATATCTATTCATGGATCTATCCTCTTTGAGGATACAGGGAAAAGAGAGAGTGAATGACTTTAACCGGAGGCTTTCCTATTTGAAGAAAAAGATTCCTACCAATGTTCTTCCTACGGAAGAATTATTGGTTGCATACTAAATTAAGGGTATGCCTACTCCCATTTATATGTGGGTTAAAATGGCACATAAAACTACTCTGTAAGAATCTTTTTTAGAAGCCATTTTAGTGGAGAAAGACATGTTGTTGGAGTCATTTACCCAACATGCACACTTATTTGGTCAATTTTGGCCTATCTACCCACTATCCTAAGTTTAATTGACATACTTGGAATTAGATAAACACACTATGACATAAGCATGAGCACACCCACGCCCTCCAACAATCAAGGAGGCCAACTAATTCTTCTCCTTCATTTGGGGAGGCTAATTGGGATTCCTTCTTCAAAAGGGATCCATTTTGGGGTGATCTGAGTGTCATAAATGCACCTAATTGCTATCTGATTGTCGTTTCACCTAACAATCAGTTAAGCTAAGTTGTGAAGGTTCCTCCATACATTATTTGATTATTTTTTACCAATATTTATGAACTGGAGCTAACATTGGTGCCTACAACCACTTCTGATGACATGTGCCACTTCAGTTAACTCCATTGGAGCTACTTGGAGTTATGGATGTGCTACCTCCTTCAGTTGGACATGCAGTTACATGTGATGAGTCAGTTTTAGTTAGACTCAGTCATCTATTGCACTCTGATTCAGTTAGGACTTAGTGTGAGAGTTAGTTATTGATTAGTTTAGTGGTTAACTAAGTGTGCTAATTGTGGATGACATTCAGTTAAGCTACACCCATTCATTAAATTCAAATGAACTCCTTGGGGAATCAAATTTTATTGGAATTCATGCACTCTGTATGACCATTGAATTGTACTATCATTATTTTATTGATTATATAGAGCTACAACATTCTATTGCAACACCATTATGCCAATTTATGCTTAATTGTCTAAAATCTCCCGTGAGACTGTGTTTTAGTCCCTAGATTACTGTGACATATTAATATGGTATTAGAGCTCATAGCAGGACAAAGCTCATTTCTCTTCAAAAACATGGTTTTTGATGAGCATCAAAATTGAGCAAAATCTCAAATTCCAGCACTGCACCAGAAGCCGAAGGTTTACCACTTAATACCCCAAGTAAAGGAATTGTTGATCAAGATTGCTTGATCAATTATGCTGGGTGTGATGAAAACCTAAAATGTGTAGGTTGTTTGACCTTACGGTGAGTTTATTGTTTTGATTTGAAGGTTTTATAGGATCATTGCATTTGCTACAACAATTTAATATGGCTTCTTCTGTAGATATTTTGACTCCGTTCAATTTCCATCACTAGAAAGGAGACACGGAGATACATCTACGTTCTAGAGGACTCTACTCCGTCATTATGGACACAGAAAAAGAGCCTACTCATGTTATAGACAAGGCTAGATTTTTGAACAAGAAAGATGAAGCTTTCTGTTTCTTGTGTCTCTCTATCTCCAAGGATATTCTATTCCATCTCTTGGGATTGAAGACTCTGATTTGGGACCAACTTGCCTCCCTATATGGAAAACAGGATTATTTGAGGGTTTATTAGCTTGAAAATGAGTTGATGCCTCTTCAACCTGGATATTTTGAGACCCTTAATGATTTTTTTCACAAAATTCAAACATCTAGTCCTTATATTGAAGTAGTGTGAGGTGAATAAGGAGGATGATCAGATCATCCTCTCCATTCTCTCAAAAAATGGAGCAACTATTCAGTATTTTTTTCTACTTTTCATCCTCGGAAGCTCACAACCCCAAGATGGAATATGCCTACACTTAATGCCTTCATTGAGTCCCTAAGAGAAGAGCATGCTACGCTTGTCCAGATGGGGATCATAAGATCTTCTTGTGATCAAGCACTTCTTTCTTTGGGGCCTAAGGATATGGTTAAAGGAAAGCAGCAAAAGAATACAAAAACTAAATTCAAATCTCCTAAGCTTAAAGTTCAAAACCGGCAACAAGAAGAGCCTTCTGGCTCAAAGAAGAACAAAAACAAAGGCCACCATGGGAAGGAAAAATTCAAGTGTTCATACTACGGGAAGGGATTCAACCATGAACATGCTTGCATGAAAAATAATCTTGATGAATCTACTTCTCTACTTGAGAGAAATAACATAAATCTTCCGGAAATCTTTCAGAGGAAAGAAAATCAAGATTGGGAATACCAGCATGAAAGAGGTCATGCCCTCATGGCAAGCACTTTGAAGTCCAAGGCTCTACTCATAGATTTTGGAGCTTTGAACCACATGATGGCCAGAAAATACTCTTTCTCTTCTCTTGACTCCATCAAGAGAATTTCCATCCACATGGGAGATGACTCTACCATCATCTCGAAAGGACAAGGTACAGTAAATCTTGAGCATGGCAAAGCCCACAATTCTGATGACTCATGGAAATGAGGTTAGTAGGCTCTAATCTGAGAGTTTTGGCCATATAAACTTCAAATACTTGCAGAAATTATAGAAAAATGCCATGGTTGAAGGCCTTTCGGTCATCAAAGCTACCACCGAAATTCGCAAAGGCTGTATTTTAGGCAAGCATCCTGAGCATAAGTTTGATCGGGGGAATGCATGCCGAGCATCATAAATTTTGGGGATGATTCATTCTAATATCAGTGGAACAATTCCCATCACATCCTTGAATGGATATCAGTATGTTCTCACTTTTATAGATGATTTTTCTAGATATACATGGACCTTCTTCATCAAGAAAAAGTCAGAAGTCTTAGAAAAATTCATTGAATTAAAAGAACTAATTGAGAATGCATCTAGGAAAAAGATCAAAACTTTGAGATATGATAATGGCAGGGAATATCTAATGAGTTTATATATCTATGTTCCTATAGTGGCATTCAAATCCAACATTCAGTCCCCTACACTCCCCAATAGAACGGTGTAGCGAAGAGAAAGAATCGGTCTCTCAAGGAGATGACCACTTGCATGCTGGAACACAATAAGTTGGATGCAAATTTATGGGCTGAGGCCATGAATGCTGCTGTATACATTCATAACAGAGTGCCTAACTCATCCATGAAATGGAATACTCCTTTCAAATCCTACTTTGGACATAAGACGAATGTGTTGAATTTCAGGGTGTTTGGGTCCACTACATGGGCCCGAATGCTGCATGATAAGAGGAAATATTTGAAACCGCAAAGTATTGAATGTTTGTTTATTGGATATACTGAAGAATATATATGTTTCAAGCTTCTATATATCAGAATAAAATGAATCATCATTGAGATAAGTGTTCAGTTCGATGAGCCTCTTCAAGAGGTAGAACTAGTGAAGGAGAAAACTGTTGAATTTCCTTCCTATTCTACTGAATATTTGGATGATGAAATTGGGGGTGATGACCCTGATTTGGAACCTATTATATCTGATATCAGTGAAAATCAATCATCAAGTTCAATTTTGGAACCTGAAGTGCAAACTAATCTCCCAACTTGGGCCAGACAGACACTTTCTTGCGCCGATGACAACATTGGAAGTCTTGATGATCTAAGAAGAACCCAGTCCGATTTCCAAAGAGCAGGTATTGAAATATCTTTTCCTGACTATTTAATGTTTGAAACTTTTTATTTAATGATAATTTCAGATCCTAAGTCTTACTATCATGCTTGGAAATATCTGAGATGGCAAGTTCCCATGGACGAAGAGATGAATTCTCTTCGAAAGAATGCTACTTGGGAGTTAGTTTCTCTTCCTCCAGGGAGGAAATTAGTTCAATGCAAGTGGGTATTTTGGAAAAAGGTTACTGCTGATGGTAGAACCTGAAAATATAAGGAATTTATGGTAGCAAAAGGGTTCTCCTAGGTCCAAGGCGTGGACTACAATGAGACCTTTGCATCGGTTGCAAAAATGGACTCCATCTACCTAGTTTTGGTAATTGCGGCATCCAAGCACTGGGAAGTGCATCATATCGATGTTAAGTATGCCTTTATACATGGATATCTTCATGAGGAGATATATATGAAGCAGCCTGAGGGCTACATTTCAGATTCATCTTTGGTTTGCAAATTAAAGAAGTCATTATACGGGTTAAAACAAGCCCCAAGAGAGTGGTATTCCAAGATGGACGCCTTCCTTCTCTCGCTAAACTTCCAAAGATGTAAATCAGATATGAATGTGTATCTACAGTAGTATTATGGTAATTTTATTATAATTTTTTTATATGTTGATGATATTTTTATTACTGGTAGCACTGTTGCTTCCATTTCAGTCATAAAAACTGCACTCCATGATGCATTTGAGATGAGCGATTTGGGGCTCTTGAAGCAACTTCTGGGGCTTGAAATTGCTCAAAGTTCTAATGGGATAATGGTCACTCAGTATAAATACATATAAAATTTTTTAGTTAAGTTTAACATGGCTGAATGTAAGGCTTATCCATTCCCTTTCCTTTCAGGGATCAATCTTCAAGAAGGAAAAAGCACTCCACCCATGGATTGCACAATCTACCGCCAGCTTATTGGTAGCTTTCTTTAATTCACTCATTCTCAGCCTGATATATGTTATTCCATGAATGCATTATCAATATACATGTAGAAGCCTCATGATATTCATTGGAAGGAAGCTAAGAGGATCCTCCAATATATTCAGGGCACCAGGACCTACGACATTCACTATGGTGCAGACTCTAAGCTAGAGTTGGTTGGTTACACAGATTTAGATTGGGAGGGAGATTCCATTGATTGGAAGTCTACTTTTAGATATGTATTCATGTTTGTTGGTGGCCCTATTTTCCGGTCTAGAAAAAATAAGGCCACCATTTCATTGTCTTCAGCAGAGGCTGAGTACCGAGGAGAGGTCAATGGTTGCATCCAAGCTTTTTGGTTGCAAGACATTCTTTTAGAGTTTGATTTTGGTATTAATTTGTCCAATGTTGTATTTTATAAAAATAAAAGTGCTATTAAGATATTCATAGATTAAGTTACCAGGAAGAGGACCAATCATGTAGAGATACACATGCACTATATCAGGGAATTGATGCATGACAGGACCATCATTCTGCAATACTGCCCTACTGATGAGAAGATTGCAGACATCTTCACCAGGATATTTTCAGGGAAGAATTTCACTTACCTCCATTCACTGTTGGGGGTGAGTTCACCAGGGTGATCAGATAACTTTCCAGTGTTTAGCTTGAGGGGGGGTTTTCCCACTGGGTTTTCCCTCTTTCCTCACATAGATTTATTTTTGAGCATTGTTTGAATTACATTATTGTACAAGGTGACCTATGGAATTTGTTTCTAGGGCCCTATCATGTCATTCATTTTATTTTTACTCCTCCTGAGTATAGCTTAAGGGCGGGTGTTGGAGTCATTTACCCAACATGCACACTTATCTGGTCAATTTTGGCCTATTTACCCACTATCCTAAGTTTAATTGAATTACTTGGCATCAAATGAGCACACTATGATATCAGCATGAGCACACCCATGCCCTCCTTTAGTCAAGGAAGCCAACTAAGCTTTCTTCTTCATTCAGGGAGGCTAATTAGGCTTCCTCCTTCAAACATGGAGCAATTATGGGTGATTTGAGTGTGATGAATGCACCTAATTATTAATTGATTATTGTTTCACCTAAAAATAAGTTAAGATGAGTTGTGAAGGCACCTCCATTCATTATTTGATTATTTTTGGCCAATATTTATGAACTAGAGCTAACACTGGCGCCTACAACCACTTCTGATGACATGTGTCACTTCAGTTAACTCCATCGGAGCTACTTGGAGTTATGGATGTGCTACCTCCTTCAGTTGGACATGCAGTTACATGTGATGAGTCACTTTTAGTTAGACTCAGTCCTCTATTGCACTCCAATTCAGTTAGGACTTAGTGGGAGAGTCAGTTATTGATTAGTTCAGTGGTTAACTAAGTGTGCCTATTATGGCTTAAATTTAGTTAATCTACACCCATTCATTCAATTCAAATGACCTCCTTGGGAATTCGAATTGTCTTGGCATTCATGCACTCTGTATGACCATTGTATTGTACTATCATTATTTTATTGATTATACAGAGCTGCAACATTCTATTGCAACACCATTATGGCATTTTCATGCTTAATTATCTAAAATATCTCGTGAGACTGTGTTTTAGTCCCTAGATTACTGTGAAATATTAATACATGTTCTGCTTAAAAGACAACCCATATGCTCAATCAGATCAACCTTATACATCTCAAAGGAGGTAAGAAAACTTTCCCAAACCCATAGACTAAAACAAGGACCCTTTCGAGATGGACAACATGAAGAAGTTATTACAAAATATTTCCAATGACATGGTAGATCTCAAGAGAAGTAACATTGAAAACCAAGTAAATAACAGAGGTATGGAAAGGCCTCCTCTTAGGATACCTTACCAGCCTCCTCAGAATCAAACCCTTCCGAATAGTGATGAGAATCTAACATCTGATGCGATTTACTTTATTTTCAAGGCCCTAACTACTGGATCCCAAATTTCCCATGGTGACAATAGGGGCATTTCTCAATGATCTACAGATTCTATACCTCCCGATGAAGAACAAGATCAACATGTTAACACTATAAACTATTTTTCAGAACTACCAATGGAAGAATAAGAAGATGAACCTAAATCTATCTTCAATGTACAACAATCCTACAAAACTAGGAGTAAAGGCTAAATGTCACAGGAAATTCCACCATCAACATTCACTCCCAATGCAGGTAAAGAAACAACTCCAAAAGAGAAGGTAATCTGTGAAATAGAATACAATCTACTTGATGATTTAAAGAGGGATAAAGCTAATATTTATTTGTTTGAACTTTTGAAAATACCCTCTATGAGGGAAAATTTACCCAAAAGTATGATTTTGAATAAATCTAGAGAAGTTCATAACAATAATTTGGAAATTTGTGCAAAGCCTGATAGTCAAAATCCTAGTATGAAAATCACCCCTCCTTTCTTACTCACTTCTGAAATATTCAATAGTAATGTCCATAATTGTATGATTTATTCAGGGGCTCTATCCAATGTCATGCCCTTATCTGTTTGTAAGAAATTGAATGCAACTTGGGAACCCTACCCTACCCAAGTAGTCCAATTGGACATAATAAGCGTTAAGGTGGTAGGTGAATTAAAGGATGTATTCATGACATTATCTGTAGATCCAGGATACATCAGGCAATTGACATTGTTAAAGATTATATCCTTGAAAATTATGGCATGTTGAGAAGAGATTGGTGATAGCTGATATCCCTTACAATGGGAGACCAAATCATATCAAAATTGTAAGGGAACCTTTTATAAAACAAAAAATGATAAATCTTAATGATCCCAGTGAACCTGTAGTTCTTTTTAGCTCAGCAATAGAACATTTCACCTTCGATTCTTTCTTTGGTAATTTTCCTACAGATTCCTCCCCTATCCAGGATGTTGATAACTTTTCTGAAATCAATAATTGCATAGTTGTTCCATTTACTTGTAGTATTGTCCACAATGTATATAATGTGAATACAATTTTTATGGTAGATTTGTATTTATTGGACGTTGTTTTCATATGGATATAAATCCAAAGATAGTGCTGGAGCAGGTTGTTTACTAATAGATCCAAAAGGCACCAAAATTGTAATTTCCTTCAAACTTGAGTTTGATTGCACAAATAATATTATTGAATATGAGGTTCTTGTATAGGGATTGAGGAAGGTGATACATCTGGGCACTCAAGTGATAGAATTCTATGATGACTCTGAGATCATGTTAAGTAGATAAGGAACAAGATACACTGCTTATCTCCTCATTTAGTTAATTATCAGAAATTGGTTAAGGACATGACTAATTCCTTTAAAGCCTTTAATATTAAATCTATCCCTAGATCACAAAAATTTGATGCAGATATTTTAGACAATACTGCATCCAAGATTATTCCCTCAAAAGGTTTGTGCACTGACAATTTTTCCATTGAACTCATGTACATACCCTCTATCCCTAATAATGTGACAAGTTGGAAAGTTTTTGATGATCACTTACAAATTTTAGACTTTTTATTATCCCATGATACCTTTAAGGACATAGCTATAAATGATGTTGAACATGACAAGTCTTCTTTTGACCATAGTTCCCCTTCCAATATTATCCCTAAGTCAGTCATAAATTTAGAGAGATATTATGACTTGCAGAACAAATTTAAAGGTAACCCTAACCGCAAGACACATAGTTCTTCCCTCAATTTTAAAACTGTCAATATTGGAAATGAGCAGAATCCTCAACTCATCAACATAGGGGTTAATTGTTCTCTAGAAAAAGAAAATGATTCAACTAAGCTTTGTAAAGAATTCAAATATGTGTTTGCATGGACATATGATTATTTAAAGACTGTTGACATAAACATCATGCAACACAACATTCCTTCGAAGCCTGATATAAAACCCTATCAAAAGAAGTTGAGAAAGATGCACCCTAGTATTGAACCATCTATAAAAGAAGAACTTGAGAAACTATTGAAAGATAGGATTATTTTTCTAGTAAGGAATGCACAGTGGATCTCTAACTTAGTCCCCATTCGCAAGAAGAATGGGGAAATAAGGTTGTGTGTGGATTTTCAAAATTTAAACAGAGCATCTAAAAAAGATAATTACCTTGTTCCTTCAATGGAATAGATATTGCAAAGGGTTGTAGGTGCATAAATGTTTTCCATACTAGATGGTTTCTCTAGTTATAATTAGGTATTGGTCACATCCTCCAATCAACTTAAGACTTCTTTCAGAAGACCTTGGGGCACATTTTCCTATAGAAGAATGCCCTTTGTATTGATCAACGCTAGTGCAACATTCCAAAGAGATATGGATATAGACTTTAGAGGTTTGATGCAAACAATTGTTGTTGTTTATTTGAATGATATAATAATTTATTCAAAGAAATGACATGATCATCTATTTGCACTAAGAAATGTTTTTGAAAGATACATAAAGTATAGAATTTCGTTGAATTTGAAGAAATTGATTTTTGCGATAACCGAAGGTAAGATTTTTGGTTTTATCATTTCCAAGGATGCAATGATAATTGACCCCAAAAGGATAGATTCCATTGTCAAAATTGGGCTTTCGAGTTCTAATAATTCCATGCAATATTTCCTTGACAAGATAGATTTTGTTAGGCAATTTGTGCCAAATTTTGCTCTGATTTTTAGACCATTGCAAGATTTGATTAAAAAGGATGCTTTATTTAAATGGTATGTCATTTAAAAGGATGGATTTATCAAGATTAGGAAATCTATTACTGATGCTCCTGCATTGATGTCCCCATATTTTGACAAGGATTTCACTTTGTTCACTTTTGCTACATACTTTTCTTATGCATTTTTTTTGACACATAAGCAGACAAAGGACATAGAGATCCCCATTTCGTTCATGAGCTCCACATTCAAAGGCATTGAATTAAACTATATGCAGATTGATAAAAAATCCTATAGTGTTTATAATTATGTCAAACATTTTAGTCCTTATTTGTTGAAATATAAAACAAAGGTGATTGTCCCCTATGCAGCTATAATACATGTTCTGGCTCAAAAAGAGCTAGGAGAGAAGCGAGCCCATTAGATGACTATGTTTCAGGAATATGACTTGGAGATTAGGCATGCAAAAATTGTCAAAAGGCAAGGATTTTTATTGCTCACTACCCAATCAAATGATCCATAGAAACAACAATAGTGGATACAAGAAGAAGATATGTCTATAGAGATAATTAATGCTATTTCTTCTCTATATTCCAAATGGTATGATGATATTAAGTTTTGTCTTACTCATGGGTATGCTCCTCCGAACTTATATTTTAAAAAGCATAGAAATTTAAGGTTAAAAATCGCACCTTACCATTTCATTCATAATGTTCTTTTCTAAATAAATAATGATGGTGTTCTCCTCAGTTGTTTAGAAAATCCAGAAGCTAACAATGTCCCATTTGAATTGCATGCAGGTAATGCAGGAGGGAACTTTTCAGAAGAAAAAACTACACATAAGGTTTTGAGAGTTGTCTATTACTAGCCTACATTTCTTAAAGATGCATATACCTTCATCCGAAAGTTTGAATCCTTCCAGAGATGTGCTGGTTAGGTAAAGAAACCAGCCTTTCCCCTCCATCATGTTACTATCCAATTTTTATTTCAACAATGGGGATTGGATTTTGTTGGCCCTATTACTCCTCTCTCTTGTTTGCAACATAAGTATATCTTAACTGCAACATATTACTTTACTAAGTGGGTAGAATCAATCCCCCTCAAATTTTCTAATACAAACTCAATTGTATCTTTTCTAGAGAGTAATATTGTCACCAGGTTTGGATTCCCTGAATATTTGGTGTTCGATAATGCATCTTATTTCAATTCCATTGATATTACTCAATATTCCCTTGAAAAATGGATCAAAGTGAAGTACTTTTCAAAATATTATCCCCAAGGGAATGGATTGGCAGAGTCTTCCAACAAGAATTTGATCAATATTTTAAAGAAAACTGTGGCTACACATCACAAGAACTGGCATACTCAACTCTTTAATGAACTTTGGTAAGATGATATAACTCCTAAATTTTCCATTGGGAACTCTCCTTATTGTTTTGTTTATGGCAAGGAATTTGTCCTACCATCAAACCTACTCCTTCCATCATTGCATTTAGCTCACTCTTTCTCACAGGATGATGGGTCCTCTCCTCTCCAAAATCTAATTGATACATTGCATAGATTAGAAGAGGAGAGAGAGAAATACATAAATACGTTATGTGAACATCAACAAATAGTTAAGGGGTGGTTTGATGACAAGTATTCATCCAACCTTTATTTTCAAGTTGGGGATTTGGTACATTTTTTGGGACAAACCCCACAAAGACAAAAATGATTATACTAATTTCCAACACTTGTGGTTAGGGATATTCACTATTACATAAAATATCGGCCCTGGTACAATCCCGTTACAGACACTAGAGGGTGTCTCTGAGACCTATCCAGTGAACATTCAACTCCTCAAGAAATACTTTTTTTGAGGTAAGCATTTGCTTATCTATACATAGGTGTGTCTCTTTTGATTAGGTTTTTCTCGTTTATTTTTTGTTGTGTTTGTTTTTTTTTCTTTTCCCACAAAACATGATATTAACAAAACAATTGGATACAGTTGGTGATTAGTTCATATTCAATATTTTTAACTGAGAAATTTCAAGTTGGATTTGTTAGAACACCATTACTAGGCTTATATCCAAAACAATGCTTTCGTGGGAATAAAATAAAAGATCTATCCAAACTTTTGGATTTGAGTCTTCCCCTCCTAGAATCACTATATTTACAAAACCTCACAATGATTATTGAGCCTTTAGGAGTAGGTTGGTATTCCTTCTAGATTTCTCATTGGTTATTGACAGTAAATCTTTACAGCCTCCTTAATATTGGTTCTGTTTTGATCTCACCTTGATCACATTGAAAATGAATAAAAATTTCAGCTAAATAATTATAAATTGCAAGATCAGGGGTCTTTTCACAAGCCAACCGATAATTTTCATAAAGATGTTCAATGAAGGAAATTACCATGATATGGTTACCAAGCCAAGGTACTAGGCTTTCAATTTACATTGTAAATAATTTTGTTATTTTTCGTTGTAACTACAACTTGTTGTATTCACGGATAGGAGGTGCTATCACAAGTCATCCTGACCATGTTCATGGGTCCTAGTTTGGACTAGAATTACTGACATGTGGTTACCAAGCCATGGTAATTTATTTCAGTGTAAAAACTAAAATACAAGGAGTCTCCTAATAGAGATAGCTTGTCGAGTTTCAAGGTAGGATTTGTGAATGNTTGTGTATATACTAAGAAATAAAATCACTAATGAATAATCTACATTCAAGGTGGTTACTGGTTTGATGGCCTTGAAATAGATCAAACTTTTTCCTGTGGTTTATTACAAACTTCCCTCCTCTGCTTACATATTTCTAATAGGGATACCTTATTTCTTCTGAGCCTCTTTTATCTGGTGAGCATCTATATCAGTGATTTTGGATGGGAAGATGACAATATATAAAACTACTTCTAATAGATTTGGTTGTACTCTTATGAAACCACTTTTGATTATAAAATCAAATATTTTTTCTAACTAACATATCTCATTTGAAATTCTTAACATGATTTATACAGATATAACTGCTTCGCCCAGTGATTCGCCATTTGTTTTTGGCAACAAAAGATCCCATTTCAGCTGCTAAAATAGGATCCCCATTTATTCCTCACTAAAGTAACCTTTAAGGTTATGATTTTTTCTTATGGGTTATTACTCATGCTTACTGTAAGTATTATGTTCTTCCATGTTTTGATTTTGAATAAATTTGCATCAAATCATTTTTTGTTTTTGTTTTATGGATTGCGGAAGCAACCTTTTCCATTTATTATTTTTTTCTTTTCCGCAATTTGCTTTTCGCAATCCACAATGTGAATAGCGCTAGTCCTTTATTTTGGAGGCTTTGAAGATATTTTTTCCACAATCTGTAACCCACAAATGCAGATCATGGATATTGGAAATTTCTTTAATTTGTTATATTTTCTTTCTTGCAAATGTGGATTGCGGATTGTGGAAATCAAAATTGAAAAATTTGGTTAAAATTTATCTCCGCAATTTCATTTCCTATTGTAATCTAGACCACTGATCTTTCTGAAATCTACGGCTTAGGTCTATTTTGTCGTTGGGCTTGGGTAAGTTAAATCATTATAATTTTATAATTTCTTCACCATTTCAATATGCAATTTTTACCTATGCTAAATAGTTACTGTGATTTTCTCATCGAGCCTACGAATCCACTTGATTTCATGATATTTACAAGTAAGTTTTTCAAATCTCTCCATTCTCAATAGTTCAATTTCGTTAGTTTTATATTTGGTAAATTTTAATTGTTCTGCTCCAAATTCTTACTAAAACCTACCTCCCAGTCTACAAATTTGTCAAGGAATACAAGGTCTAAGACCGCTCTCAACGAGCAAAAGAAAGGGGATTTTAATGCTGGAACTTTATCTGACACTAGTGGATGGGTTTTAGAAACCTATTACCTGTATTGGTTCTGAATGTATGCTAACTTTCATAATGATGAATTTTCCACCATTACCGATGACCAGTCATCTTACAGTAATATAAGCAAGTCCTAGCTCCACTTTGTAGCAGCTAGACCTCCATTCATGCATTATACAGACCCAGTTAAGTGGTAACTCACCACAAAAATGGTAAGGATCACTCCTTTGATTATCAAGTGCATACCCAATTTTCCTCTTTTCATCCATAGTTGTTTGCAAGATCGTATGCCATCAATCGAGAACAAAATTCGTTGAATAAGCAATTTATTAAAACTTCCACAACCCAATGTAATTTTGAGGATATGATAAAATCATGGATGGATAACCCTACAAATTTCAATCCAAATCCTCACAAATCATATCCTATATCTTAGTTTAGGGAGCCTTTTCCTCTATTGGCAACAATTCTCTACATATTATATGTGTTTCCGAGCTATACTATGTTTAAATATGAATGGTAACCCATTTCCCATCATGTCCACACTACAGGGAAATCCTTCAACTGGGCACATATTCTCTGAGTCATCTTGAAGGAGGCCATCAAGAAGTATAAGAAAAATCTAGCATCCATGAAGCCCTCTTTTTATCTGTCATCCTAACTTATGGATATATTCTTTGCAACATCTATTTTCTTGGTTATGGGATGGAATTGGATAAGAAATTCACCCCCTGTCCACATCTATTATTCATCTCTATGGGAGGACAATTTTGTTCCCCACATATATGGCATTTGTGACCATTTCATTTGGTTTATATATAAGAAAATATTCAAAGGGGATGCCACTACATTCTTTGACAGAGCAAAGGAATTGATTTCCACCATGGGGGATTGGTATGTGGGTGAATAATTCTCCTACATCATAATTTGGGATAGCAATACTGTTCATTTGCTGCGTAGGATAATACAAGATAGGATGGTTTTGCAGAAAATCTCTTTTGAGACTATTATTGATGGGATTTTTCCAAATATTACAACATCTAAGAGGAAGGGTTGGCCCAAGTCTCCCCTAATTTTTGGATTCTTGAATTACAAATTTATACACATGATGACATTCTTGGTAAGGCCATCACTACAATGAACTTAGGATAGGCCCCCAAAATAATGCATGACCCTAAGTCATTCTTGGCCAACTATTTTTTTCAAGAACACATGAAGACCACATATGTTCATAACCAAGACCCCAATGACTCAGTCTATCAAGGGGCCATTGACTTTTTTGAAGTAGTAAGAAGAATGCTTTCCCCTCAAGAGAAGAGGCTCATTTCCAATATCATAAGGAGCTCAAAACAACAATATTATACTACATAAAGATTCAATTTACTGTGGAAGAAAAAGCTAATAAAAAAATATCTGAAAAGGAAGCAAAGAAGTCATTGGCCAACACTTCTTTTACTCATGCTGATCAATCAACAGATAAGGGTAAGTCCATTGTTGAATTCCCCACAAGATCCCAACCTTCATCCACTCTCTAGGCCCTGTTAAGGTCAGCAAAGATAAATAAAATCCTTGAAAAAATGAGTTCAGAAGTGGAAGCACATGTAATAGCTTCCTTACCACAATCAAAGAAACAAAATGTTGAGGAAGCTCTTCCATAATTTCAGGTACATGAAGCAGCTCCAGAACATCCAACAAAGAGGCGAAGGATATAAAAACTAGTTCTTCAAGTTGATCCAATACAACAGGTTATTCCACCACCCCCTGTGAGCATTGATGTAGAGGATATCAAAAGTGATCTCGAGGAGGAGACCTCTCCCTCCACTTATTTGTGCCTTGTCACAATTTCGACAATTTACCCATCAACACTTTCAACAACCCGACCAGCTGGGGATATTTTTGAAACTATAATTCTTGAACATTTTTTCTTTGAAATTAATCTCTCCCAAATCCTTACTTATACTAATGGTACATGCCCAATATCATTACATATGCCTATTGATACTCCTATGTCGACTTTACCCATTTTTTCTGCAACATCTGAGTTTCCTACCACTTCCACCCAATTGACATATGCAAAAACCTACTCGTCAATATGAAAACCTGGTATCTCTTCCATCCCTATGAATTATTACGAACCTATCATGTATGTACCTACTTCCATATTTTCACCCCCCACCTCTTATGCGTCCACGCCTTCTTCTACTATTCCCTCAGTCAATGTAGCAATCCATGCCCCCTACGCTTCCCAATCTACCCCTATAGTGACAATCTCTGAAGGAACCATCTCAACAACATAAGAGGTGGCTTACTTTGGTGATGATGTAGTTGTCTCATTAGGGGAGTACTTTTGGATAATGAAGGAAAATGTTGTAGTTAAAAAATGATCCAAAAGATCCATAGAGGGGACCTTTAAGTAAGGTTCAGTACTAGATCATATTATATGGAAGAGAACTTCTAGTGATGTTAAGCAGGAAGCTTTAGAGACTGTAGCTGCCATGGGGGGCCTTTGTAGGAGAAAATTATGATTTAGTTTCCTTACTCAACAAATAAGTTGAAGAAAAGGAACACGAATTGTAGAATTCCAAGCAGGATCAAGCCCAGGAAAATGTACACCACCAACATGAATTGCAGGACTTAAAAGATGAATATGAAGAGAGGCTGAAGCAACTCCATGACCAAAATGATCTTCTCAAGAAAGATCTTGAATAAGCACAAGTATTGAATGATAAGCACACTCAAAGGATTGCCACCCTTGAAGAGAAGCTTAAAGATTTTCAATTTATATCTCTTAGTTCTTCATTCTCTAAATTCACAGAAGAGGAATTGAACCAGCTGGCTTGTAAAATTCATGATGACCTTTATCAGCAAATGGTTTCCCTCTTTGAAGGACTAAGTGAGATGCAAAAGCCATACAAATCCTTCGAACACCAATATGACCTCCTCTATGATCACAATCATAGGAGGAATGAAGCAATAAGAGCATATGACACTCTGGTGGATTAGAAAAAGTACATCAAATATAGACGTGATGATTTCCCAGTACAAGATAAAGTTCAAGAGAATCAAGGTTTCAATAGAAACATGGGAAAATGTGTGTGAATCAGTGGATTCCATCATTAAGGATGGACAGGTGGCTTGCAAAAAGAGATGGTTATCCTCTAAAACATTGCTAGGTTTTGTGGACCTACCACTACTAGATCCGATAGAGGATTATCTGCATCTGAAGCTAAAATTAGAACAGATTAAGAGGGATTTTGAAAATCCTAAGGAGCATATTCAACAAATTGATCAACTTCACCTGGTTCAAATCAAGGATTGGATTGAGTCACCTCCGACATCGCAGATGAATATTGACCTCTTCCTTTGAGAATGGGGAAAGTTCAAGGAAATAGAGATAAAGTATTTTATTTGTAAGGCTCAACTACAGCTCAAACATGCCCATTATCATGATATATAGGGTTTATTGGATGTATTTTCCAAGTGCCAGTCTGCCATTGGCAGATGTTAATGTTGATATATTGTAACCCCATTTCTTGGGTGGATTTTCTTTCTTTGTTAAATATTGTAATAATGATTTAAAGGGAAGGGATCTCTCCCAAAATGGGGATCGCGAGAGCAATTCTACAGGACAATAGGAGATTGAACCACTAAGGACAGACCAGGGATGCTATGTAATTTTGCAAGATTGTAATTTCTTACATTTTAATAAAAAAATTTATGTCATGTTTTGTCTATTCATTAAATTTCTTTAGTGGATTTCAATTATTCTTTTATCTTCCTTACAAATTGATCATATGTTGCTTATTTATCAAACATGCTAACTATTGTATCGATTTTTCATTGCAATGTTAATGTGTTGTTTATGCTTTAAACAAATGTCTCTATTTAATTCATATGCCATTAATTGCAACCATTGAATAGTCACTTATGCCCATACTGATTTTTAAATTGGTATTATTCGGTTAGAATAGTTATATATACATAATAATTTGGATAAAGATTTACAATTGTTATTGTTTCAGTTTCATTCAAAGTTGGCAAACAACATGCTTGATTTATATTTCTATATGTTGGGTTAACATTTCCTTGGTGACATATTATATATTTAATTATTCAATTTAAAATTATCCACAATTATTGTCTCAGTTTTCTTACATAGTCCAGTCCTCAGTTACCGCAAAAATTTTCTAGATCTTCCCTGGAAGAAGGTTTGATCCATTTGGATCTAAAAAACCTTGTTCTAGTGGAGGCCTTGTATCCATAGGATTTAGTTATATCAAATAACTTTGGGATAGAATCATCTCTACATGGGATCAATTTGAAGCCTTTCTGGTTGTAATATCTCCTTTTGCTGATTTCCTTGTATTTTATCTAGTAACCTACAAGCTCAGGCCATCAATAGGACTCTAGATATCTCAAATAATAGAAGGAATTTTTATTTATCATACAAAAATACATCAAGGAAACATTAAAGAAATTCCAGATGGAATATTGTAAACATGTGAGTAATCCTATGATCACTGGTTGTAAACTCATCAAGGAAAATGAATCTAAAGAATCTGATCAAAGGATCTATAGATCAATGATTGGTAGTCTATTATATGTAACACCCTTAATACCAGATGTGATGCAAGTCATTGGACAAGTTGCAAGATTCCAAGCTGCTCCAAAGGAAACTTGCATTATAGCAGCTAAAAGGATCTTTAGATATATCAAAGGGACTATAAACTTTGGATTTTGGTATCCAAAATGAAATGAGACAACATTGATAGATTATTCATATGTAGATTGGGTAGGATGTGTTGACTACAGAAAAAATCACTAGTGGAACAACATTCTTTCTAGGAAATTTTCTAGTATCTTGGTTGAACAAAAATAAGTCTCCAGTGTCCTTATCAACCACATAATAAAAATATAAATCAAAAAAATCTTGTTGTACTCATATTATTTGGATGAAGCAATCCTTGCAAGACATACATGTGACATGTAATGAGCCGATTCCAATTCTATGTGACAATACAAGTGCCATCAGTATCTCCAAGAATCTAGTTATGCACTTCAATACCAAGCACATTCCAATCAAATTTCACTTCTTCAGGAACAAGTTACAAAAAAGAATATAAAGTTGTAATATATAGGGACAAAAGAGCAAGTTGCATACATTTTTAATAAGCCTCTCCCAAGAGATACTTTTGAGTACCTTAGAGAAAAATTGGGAGTCATAATATCTCCTAATTGAATTGACCTATCTTCAACAACATAACAGTATGATAGGGAGATCATGACACATGTACCCTTTTCCATTGATTCCAAAGTGGGAGAAAAAGATGAACAACGAATGTAAAGGAATCCTGCTCTAAGGTGGGTATTTATGGACAAAGGAAGCTCATTCAAAGGGGGATATTTGGAGTTGTCATCAATGACAAAGGAGGATATTGTTGATTAAATTGTCATTGATGCAAACAACTATGTGTCAAGGATATTGTTGATGCCACTAAGTGTGTGTCAATGTGTCTTGGTGCCCCTTGAGTATCCCTTGGGGGTGAGAAGTCATTCAATGTCAAAGGAGAAATTTTAACCTTATCCAAGCCTAATTCTAAAGCCCTTGGAGTCCTTTGGAAAATGGAAAAAGACCTAAACACCTTGTAGAGTGCTTGAGTAACCCCTTTAGGGTTCCCTAGTACCACAACCTATTCCCTACTACCCTATAAATATTAATCTGTGGGTTAAAGAAGTGTAGAAATTAAAAGATTCCAAATGACCCATTATGTGGTCATTTATGTTTTTAATGAGGTCATGGTACCCTTGGAAAAGTCCAGTCACCCCCACACCTTGTTGGTGTTCGGGTCCTTGATACCCTTGATATTATGAGTATATGGTGGAGACCTCATTCTTGTTTATGTTAAGTATGTGGATGTGAATACCCCTTGAATCCATCATTCCTTTGATGATGTCCATTAAAGCCTTTGACCTTGGAACTTTTGAATAAGGTAACATGTTCTTTGGCACCTTTATGTCTGAAGTCTTGATGTCCTGTAAAAATTGAATAATGTAAGGGTATTAGACCAATAATTTTTAAATAAAACCATCATAGGGAGATAGTCAGTTTCAATCCATTTTTGTTGATATATGGAGCATATTCTAAATCCTTACAGTTGAAGAGATATGAATTTTTGAAGTTGGTGTACCCCACCTTTTTGGGCCAGTCGACCAAAAAAAATGGAATTTAATTATTTGTAATTTTGAATTGCATTTCGGCCAATTTTGAGGTACTAAATTTCCTCCACAACCTATACAAATAGAATATCAGACATTTCATTTGTTCATCATCAATTCTCTCAGTATTTTCACAACTCTTGGAGAAAAGTGCAAAACGTTCTGGAGGAGAAATTTCTGGGAATCTTTACTAAAATTGGTATAACTTTCTCATACAGAATCACAATTACAAAGTTATTCACTCATTGGAAAACTTGTTATGAGGGCTATGTGGTGAAATGATATAGATATTATTTTGGTTTTTCTACTATTTCTTCATATTTTGATATTCGAAAAGGTATGGTTCATGCTTTTGGGTTTCTCTTATGATGGCACATGTCTCTCATGGATAGAGTTCATCTTTGATCTTAGTATGTGAGCCTCTATATTGGTATATATAGTTGGATTCATTGTGGAGGATATGATGATGATGTTTCATACCTTTATGCTATGATATGATATACTTTATGATGATAATTCATGTGCACTCTATGATGTTGATGCACACCTATACAATATGATGTACATGCATACCATAGTGTGATGATTCTCTCCTATGCACTATGATGTATACTTGATGTTGATGATGCATACACGGTACACACTCAGACGATGATGATGCATACCCTATGACAATTATGGATACCTATGATGGTGATGCATGATGATGCATGCCTTATGTTTAGTGAAAGCATAGCATAATTACTTGTTCACTAATCGTGTATGATGAGGTGTACAATGATGTAAATGAGTAGTGTATGGAATTGAAATAAATTTTTAGTATACATGAATGATTTGGAAATGATTAGAGTGCAAAGGTTATCAACAATGCATTCATATTTTGACTTGACAGGTTCATTGGTTTGAGAATATTTTTCTTATCTAGGTGGCAGGATAGGGAAAGGAAAGGAGGTTGTATCCTCCTTTTGGTTGTAGCCAGAAAACTAGGGATTTGTAGCTTCCTTCAATTTGTAGCTTGTAAATCAGAAGGTCATAGCCTCCTTTCATTTGTAGCTGGAAAATTGAAGTTTGTTTAATAAGGGGGTTGTATCCTCCTTCCAGTTATTCCTAGAAAACTATTTTAAAATGATTTTGTGATTTTAACCCCAGGACTTGGGTTTCCACGTAAAAAACTATTGTGTACTGTGAAGCTTGTTATTTTCATACACATTGATGATATCATGTGATTGGTGATCAACAACTTGATTTTGATTAAAATTTTTATATTGTGTAAATACTGATTCATCCCCCTTTCAATATTTCAAAAATTGGTATTAGAGCAGGCCTTCATCAAATGCCTAACAAGCTTAAAGGAGATCCTTAGACACAATGGAGGAAAAGGAAGATTCTTTAAGAAATGACATACCTGTACTTGATATGAAATATTATTTTAGTTGGAGGAGAAAAATGAAGGCTTATCTGAATAAATTTGGTGTTTGGGAGATTTGATCAATCCACCTGCTCCATCAAACAATAAGGGAAAATCAACGGCACAGAAGAAAACAAAGAAGGACAATACCACAGCCTTGAAGTTCCTCATGGATGGAATTCCTAGCTCAGTGAAGGAAAGTGTAGGGGCGTATATTTCAGCCAAATACCTATGGTTCAAATTAGAGAGCGAGTATCAGAAGGAAAGACCAAAACCCAAAAAGACAGATCAGGAATTAGAAGACAATCACCTATACGAATTGAATAAAGAAGAAGAGAAGAAAGAAGAGGACTCTAGTAAAGGTATGGATTTTTATGATTGTAATGATAGATTTTGTGATGAAATTGAAAAGGTTCTTGTAAATGACAATGAAGGGATATCAAATGTTGCACATGAGATACATATCACGTTGTTGAATATTGATGTTAGAGACAATTGGTTTCTGAACATAGTAAATTTAAACCATAGTGACTTCATGAAGTTCAAAACAAAAATATTGGACTCATTGAATTAATATCAGCAGAAGACCATGAAAATGAAAGTGTTGCAGTAGTGATGAGCATAATACCAGCAGGATTGACCAGATATTGATGAGAAAATTGACTAGACATTGATGAGCATATTGAACAGAGATTGATGAGCAGTGTTGACCAGCAGAGTGATGAGCAGAGATTGATGTGTAGAACATAGGTTGGTTGTGCAACAAAGCCATATTATTGCTTGCAACAATAATCTTACACTTGAGGATTAGACTCCTTAAACCCTTCTTATTTGGATCTAAGAAAAACAAGATGGCTCCTGTTACGAGAGTTGACGTTCTTTTCATCAGTTGGTGCTAATTGTAATCGAGAATATTGTTGCTTTCCATGTATAATAAATAAATATCAAAATTCCATATATTCTTGTGTCTATTTTGATGTTATTTTGTGCTTATGACTCATAATGAATTTGATTATGCAATTGATGAAATAATGATTGATATGCTCTAATTGACTAAAATAAGGTAAAAAGTTTAAAATTTCTCACACACTAATTCATCCCCCCTCTTAGTGTGGCCAGTATGTCCAACATAGTTTATTTTTCCATATTTTCCACTATAAATGCTGCCTCTAAGTTATGTAAGCCTCAAGGGTTCCCTTTCCAATATTTACAGTCCTTAATAATGTGGGGTTCTCCACATCCTCAACACTGAAGTGGTCCCTTTGTCACTTTTTATGTTGGTACTGCTTGCTTAGTTCCACCTCGTTCTTATTGGTGTTGTTGGAAATTCCTTGGATGATTTTTAAATGAGGGATTGAATACACTTCTCATTTGTTCAAACCTTCCCTTTCGATTCACGTCCATGCTAGATGAACCTCTGAGTTTCCTTTTTTCTACTCATAACAATGAATTTCCATCTTTATGGCTTCATCAAGAGTGGATGGATTAACAAACTCAATCCTATCTCGGAAATTTTGGGGTATAGTTACAAGGAAGGTGTTATCACTCTACAAACTCCCTTGGCTATAGAAGAAATAGAAAAATGTAACTATTTAAAACCAACTTGTAGAATATAAGTTATCCCTTCTAATCCAACTAAGAGGGCCCCCTCTTACAAATCAACTTTGAGATGCTATCTTTCAAATGGTTGGTTGTGCAATCAAGGAAATGGCTAGATCTTATGTGGCTAGATTAGGGTTTTCGGTGTTTAAAAGTGGTGGGATAAGGAGAAAATAATTGTTGGGCATGGAGTCAAAAGGTTGGAATAAAATAATATGGGTGATCAATGATTGTTTATAAAATGCTCAACAAAGTAGAGGTAAGATAACCAATATATCTTAGTCAATCATATTATTGAGGTGTGCAGGAAGAATTGAGGTAAACAACTATAGAAATAACATCTCTACTACTATGAAGAAATACAAACTTGATGCTATGACAAATCACATGATGAAAATGTAGCTACAGATTTATTTCTTACAAGCGTGAACAAGGAAAATAGAAAGAAGAATAACGATATTGAATGCAAGAGAAGTGGAGAATGATCCAATATATTTACATGCATTATTGATCAAATGAATTGATGATTATTACATTAAAATACATCCTTATAAAGGAAAATAGAGTTGTTAGAATAAAACACACACTAGCTCATAAATCAAGCTTACTAAATACGATAAACCCCCATATGTGACTAAATCACTTTCCAAATTAGTGAAGGAGCTAACAAATTGTCTAAATCATGAGTGAGTTAACATGAGTGATGGAAAAACATGCTAATCATGGAATCTAGAATGAAAATCATGTAGGATGGGTTGGCCATACCTTATCCACTGAAAATATGGAATAAAACAATATAAAGAAAAAATATGCAGGAAGGTACAGTTGTCAGTTACTAATATGGGGAGCATGATCTATCCAGAATCAAAATAAAGGCTCTCCTGGGGTATATATGGAAAGTATTAACCAAGTGGTGAAAGTGGATGCCAACTATCTAGATCAGTGGATAGGAAATTAAAAAAATTGATTAATTATTGTTATCCTAAGTATTGAGTGGGTTTATAATATTCTAACAACAAATCATTAAAACAGAGAATGCAATGATGAATTCTATTTTACCTTGAGAGGAAATGATAAAAAAAAATTATTTGTTTGAAATTATTGAAACAGAGAATCAAGCCAAGGATGAATTCTGAATACAACAATTTCATTCAAACATTGAATATATGACATAAAATTTAAAAGTTGAGAAAGAAATACATTTACAAAGGATAACACAGACTAATATAGATAGAGACATTAATCTCTGGTAAAATAATCCATTACTTATGCATTGATACATTTCATTAAACTTAGAAAACCAACCAAACCAATAGTGAATAGTTTTCTCTCCAAAATCCAAACCCTTTGATCTTCTAAATACATGCCACATATAGGATTACAATTATTGTGCATCAAAATAAAATCATAAAGCCTTTTGATTGTTTTCTAAAAATAGTAAATGGCTATAGAACTGTCGTGTGTTCAATTTATCCTTAAGTCTAGGCTATGACTTAGTAGATTCCCTTTAGTGAACTAATGGTGAGGTTGGGAAACAAGTCAGTTGTCTTCTCCACTCATTCATATTTCCTTGGTGCAAATCATATTCCTATGAGATGCCAAAAATTTAGGGATCAAGTTGATTATATCCACCCCGATAACTCCTTTAGTGTACTCCAATTGTTTTCCATAACACACACAACACAAGTTAAGCTTGAAAACTTTTGTAACTGTTAAATTTTATGAACCATATATCTACAATACAAAATGAGAGCTATCTAAAAATAAGTATGCAATGGATTTATCAAATCAATCTAAACTAAACAATGGATTCATGACATAATTTCACATAAATCAGACAAGTATTGCTCACATTATCATAACATTAATATTCATTAATTAATCAATAATACAATGGCAATACAATAAATAGAATCCAAATATTATGGATAAGATTCAAATTCACCAACTCAAAATGACTTGTTAGCTAATTGAGAGTGGAAATAACACAGTTGGAGCTCACTAGTTAACTCCATATAACAAATTAGTCTGCAATCAGTTAACTGATGATGGTAGGTGAGGGTAGGTGAATAAAGGTGCATACACTCCCATGACTAATATAAATGACTATGATCTAACTGAAGCATAAATAAGCATGACTAATTACCTACCATAGACAACTGAAGGTGGCTGTTGGTGGCACTCAGAGTGGGATCCTATAATGTAAGGATTGGTCCCTAAGGATCCTAAACTTATGCAATTAGGTGCAGTAAGTGGCATATGACCCTTAGGTGTGTCCCCCATGTACTAGTGGATGATGACGACCTCCTAATATAGGATAAATGGATCACATATAATTATGTGGGTAAAGGGAGGATTAATTTAT
>LPNX010399371.1:236697-274659 GCA_001517045.1 Pseudotsuga menziesii | reverse complement strand
TGTGCCATTCTGACATGGTGAGAGGATTAGGTTCCTTCCATGGTCGGATGTAAGGGAAGTGACATGGTGAGAGGATTAGGTTCCTTCCATGGTCTGGATACCACATCTGGTATGAAAAAGGACCAGCCCTGTGATGCCACATCTGGTATGAAAAAGGACCAGCGCTGTGATGCCACATCTGGTATGAAAAAGGACCAGCCCTGTGATGCCTCATCTAGTATGAAAAAGGACTAGCTCTGAGAAGACACATCTAGTATGAAAAAGGACTAGCTCTGTGTGGATGCCACATCCAGCATGAAAAAGGGCTGGCTCTGTGAAGGCTCATCTAGTATGAAAAAGGACTAGCTCTGAGTAGATGGTACATCCAGCATGAAAAAGGGCTGGCTCTGTAGAACTTCCGATGATGAGATAGTATACACATGATGATGACCAGTGGAGATCCAGATCAAGTGATGATCCAGATCCAGTTATGATGACTCCGAGAGATCCAGATCGAGTGATGATCCAGATCTAGCAGTAGTGATCCAGATCGAGTGATGATCCAGATCCAGTCCAGTGATGTTGATCCAGATCGGGTGATGATCTAGATCCAGTGATGCCATTTTATGATGATCCAAATCGAGAGATGACTTGAAGACGAAGATGAATTGAAGATGAAGATGTTCCAGTTGATGCAAAGAAGAAGACCAATGCTGAAAAATTGTGTCGAAAGAATAACTTCCTAGTTAAGAGGGAGTTTTGATGTATATGTAACTTTGGAATGTATTCTTTTATGTATTTTGTATTATTGTAACCGATGTTTATTCCGGGATGTTTCTATTATGTATTTGAGTCATGTGGTCATGCCCCGATGTTCCGATCGGGAGGATTATAATGTAAACAAGTCATATCAAGTCATTGGGTAAGTCCCCACTGCTTAGGGGCACTTGAGTTATTATACACTAATTAAGGTGTAGGCTCGAGTAGTAATTATTAGGTTGAGTGTACTTCAAGTCAACGGAAGAATATAAATAGAGAGTGAGAGTCTCTCTATTTATCACTGGTGACTTAGCTCTCTTACTCTCTCAAGTGTGGCGCACTTTTGGAGAAGGAAATCTTTGGCTTGACAGAAGACAGAAGGCTGCTATTGTGTTGGGAGGTCATCTTACTGTTTTGGGATCACATCTTGTGGTGATACTATCTTAGAGGAAGTTGAGGGGTTTTCTCCATTTATGGTTTCCCCTCCTAAAAGCTTTGTGTCTCTTGTCTCTTGTGATGTGCTTATGTGATTGATGTGCTTGTTATTCTCTCAGTGAAAATATCTTATCATAATGCTATCTTAAATTTTGAAAAACTAATAGTAAGTAACTATAGAAGGGCAAAAAACTGAGGATAATAACCTACATGCCAATGTGTCACCTTTGGATGTGTAAGAATATCCTTTCCAAAAATGTATGCAGTTCCTCCTATAGGGTGTTCTTCACCACAAAGCATTGACAATATTGTATTTTTTCCAGCACCATTTGTTCCAAGAAATCCAAAGCACTCTCCTTCTTGAACTACGAAACTCAAGGACTGAACTGCAACCTTCTTTGGCTGATTTTCACTTCCAGGATATATCTTTCTAAGATTCTGTAGGTAAATTATGTTTTATTTCTCTACACTAGATAGAAATATGACCCTCTTTGCAGTTACATCTTCATCATCATCATCAAAACTTGAAGAATTTGATTCGACCGAAGAAATAATGAAGGACTTTGTAAGACCCTTGGTCTAAAATAGGTAGCGCTTATTGTGCAACAATAGCGTACACCAAGACCTTATTGAAGTCCAACAGATAGATGGAGTAGGCAGTAAGTCAAACCCAAGAACAAATAGGAAATATATAATAGTCTGTTACATGTTGGAGGAATCTCGTATGATAGCGATACACCGTGTCGAATCTTCCCTCGCAAGTGACATATCTTTGGATGATATGTAACACATCCTGCCATTCTTTAAAAAGGAAATCCCTTTGAATGCCCTGGCTCCAATCTATATTTTTATGAGCTAGTAGCAAGAATTGGCTATAATATTCATTGATAGTTTGTATTTTATACCACCTTTCCCCTTCAAGAATAATGCTAATAACATGTGAAATGGACTCATCTGTGATTGTAAATTCCAATCCTCCAACTTTAACCATAGATCCATCAAAATTCTAACAGAAATATTTAGTAACCCCAACACGATGTTTTGCAATTTTTTCAAACATAACATACCAACCAATTTCTTTTACTTTCTCGAGGGATAAAGGAAATTTATGCATCCATTCAAAATTTTAAGGTTCAGTCCTAAGTAGATGATCGTTGGGTCAAAATTTCCTATCAACACTCATAACTGGGACGTGAACTATAGATGCAATACTAGAGCAAGATCCTTGAGAAACATGAAGAAACCCTTGTTGCTGTAAAACCATGGTTTCTCAACCCTTTTTCAGAGTATAGACTGTAGGGTGAAAAATAATGAAGAAATATGGTTCTGTATAGGTCTTTTAACCCAAGTACTGCTCAACACTAGATGTCGAATTATGGAAATAAACACAAAGCTCAAAGAATGCTAGTATAATGATGGTACCTGCAAACATCTAATCATTGATAAGATGGCAGGGCACCTACTTCTTGATTAATGTTCATGTGCTTCCAGTTCATATTAACAATCATATAGAAAATTTATAAATCTTTTGAATGAAATTTTAATTATCTAATGGAGCTTAGGCTAAAGAAACTTAATATATGTGCATTGCATGAAATAAAAATAAAAGTCTAATCTAAAGTTTTACAAGAAAGACTAAAATAAAAAAAGAGAAGCTATGGTAAACAACAAGTATAGGCTAAGGCAAAAACCTAAGAAAACACCATCCTTCCAGTTGGGTTTATCCGACTACCAAGGAGGTGGAAATACTGACTTCTAAGCTAGTGAGCTCATTCCTAGAGCTATGAACACCCACATTGGATCTATCCCAATTTCTAACAATTACACACCCAACACAAGGAAGCATTCCCTTCCCTACTATACAGTCGCTTAGGTCGTGCGTTCCCTTCCAGTGATATTCAGGGCATGCAAAGAAGAAAACCAACCTTCTAGATTGGTCTGTGAGGTTCTTTCACACACTAGGTTTATCAAGCAAGTCTATAATCCGTTTCCATTCCTTCAATCAATGTAGGTGCCAAAGAAATGATGTGCACACATTTATATTAGTACCAAAAATAAGAAAACATAGCAGATACCAGGGATTACATAGACATACAGTAATCAAGAATTTATGAACACTACCGGTGTTGGACCGACTGCTGTAGAAATACCAAAAATGAAAAACGTTACTAGCATTTCAAATCAAAGACACAAAATCGGATTTAGGGCATTCCTGTTTAGGAAAATGACGAGCAGACTAGAGAAAACATGAAAATGGAAAGACTCAACACAGGATAAAACAAAATCGTGAAAGGAAACTACTCCACACAGGAAAAACAAAAACGTGAAGGGTCTAGATCTCTAAATAGGAGAAAATTGTGATGGTTCAAACTCATAATTGTTTTTTTTTGCTTGCTTGCTATTGCGTGAATGCAGAATGGGGTTTCCAAAAAACATTTTTCCATTCCAAATCATGAGGGAAGGTGAAATACCCATGCATGAGTTAAAGGCAGACATTTTTTCTATTTTCTTCCCTAAGAGAAAAAAAAAAATTTCTCGAAGTGGTGCTCTTCCCAATTCGAATTTCTTCCCACTCTTCCAATTCCCCCCCCTTATCCTTAGGAAAAATCATCCCCCATCTCATTTAGCTGCGTTGACATAGCTAGCTGTAGTTTTTTTTTTAACTAAAAATTGCAAATTAACATAATGTACAGCTTTTTAATGTTTAGCTACCATAAAATACCATTGGCCCAACCTTAATTTCTAAAACAAAAACTCTAAATCAATGGTGGGGATTTTTCCTAGCTCCACACCATGATTATTTACACCATTTATTTAAATGCAACGAGGTCAAACCCGGGGTGTTACATTCCCCTCCCCATTCAACAACACTGTCCTCAGTGCTTTACAACATTGAACAAAAATTGTTGCTGGTACTGCCCTCAGCAATCAATAGATTCAAACAAAAATGGATGTGCTAGTCACATGGAATCCTCCAGCTCACACGTAGCTTCTTTGGGATTGTAGTGCTCCCATTTCACCTTCTCCTATCCTATTGCTCAGTTCCAGAGCATTGCGACCTTCCTGGCGAGGATGTACATAGGATCGATTTGGAACTCTCCCTCTGGTTCCACCTCTATCACATCCCAATTTATTACATGGTTAGGATCATGTACATATTTCTTAAGCAAAGAAACATGAAAAAAATTATGAGCTCTAGTGCTAGCAGGAAATGAAAGTCTATATGCAACTGGCCCTATTATTTCAAGCACTTCAAATGGCCCACAGTATCTAGGTGACAAATTGGCACAACTTCCAAGATTTAAGGAACTCTTCTTTTCCTTCACTCTAAGGTAAACATGATCCCCAACACTGAACTCTCTGTTCAACCTATGCTTATCTTCATAGCTTTTTTGTCTGTCCCAGGCTGCCTTCAAATTCTGCTTGATCTTTACAACTTCTTGCTTCATCTCCTTGAGCAATTATGGACCAATCACAACCCTGTTCACTAGATTATCCCAAGTCATTGGTGTCCTACACATTTTTCCATACAGAGCTTCATATGGACTCATCCCCAAGGACGCTTGCTGTCCATTTTTATAAGAAAACTCTACCAGGTATAAATAGTCTTCCCACATGGATGGTTTGTCCATCACATACATGCGAAGCATGTCTTCCAACACTTTGTTAACTCTCTTAGTCTGTCCATCGGTCCAAGGATGGTAGGTTGTGATGAAGTTCAAATTTGTACCCAAATCCACAAACAACCCCTTCAAAAATTGGAAGTGAACTTGTCATCTCTGTCAGAGACTATTGCCTTAGGAAATCCATGCCATTTGAAAATCTCCTTCATGAATATCTTTGCAATGTCATCAGTCTTATCTGTAGACTTAACCGGTATAAAATGTGCTTCCTTTGTCAACTTTGTCTACCACAACCATGATGGAATCATGTTGTCTCCAAGTCATTGGAAATCTTGTAATAAAATCCATGGAAATAACTTCCCATTTCCATTCTGGAACTGGAAAAGGTTGTAACAAACCTGCTGGATGTTGATGTTCAACCTTCACTTGCTGGCACTTCATGCACCTTGAGATATTTTCAGCCATGTCCTTTTTCATTCCTAGCCAAAGTATTGATTTCTAGCTGTAGAAATCGTCTTATAATATCCCAGGTGACCAGAATATGGAGCTTGATGGATCTCATATATAACAACCCTCCTCAAATATGCTACATTCAGAATATAAATTTTGTTCTTATAAGTAAGAATTCCATCTTCTTCCACTTTATATCCCTCATACTTCTTTTCAAGTCTTTACTACCGCAACTTGTCCTTGACCTGTGGATGCAATTCATCTTTAGCAACATGATTAACAATCTGTTGCCTCAAATTTGATAGGCAAATACTAATTGATGCCACATGCATTTCTTGCACCTTCCTGCTGAGTGCATTAGCTACCTTATCCTCTTTTCCCTTTATGTGCTTGATTTCAAAATCAAACTCGCATAAAAACTCCAACCATCTCGCTTGCCTAGTGTTATAAGTATATTTTGTTCTTAATATTATGTGTCTTATGTTTCAAATTTCGTTTTTCTATTACCTTTCAATTTTGATTTGGTTTTGAGGTTTTTGGTAATAAGTACATTTTTGTTTGATTTTATGCTTTTAATGATTTGGCTATTTCATTTTTGTTAGTTTTTTAAGTTTTTCTTTGGGATTACTAGTAAATATATATTCTTTAAGGTCTGAAAAGTGTATGATAAAGTTTATTCCAAGTTTTTCTTTATAATCTAACCCTCATTTTTTAGTCCTTTGTCAAATATTTTCATGAGGAGATTCACGGTAGCAACTCTTTTTTTCCTGTTTTTGTCATTATCATTGGGAGCTGATTAAGAGGTGATAGAAACGAATTATGGAAAACAAAATGAGGTTTTTGTATACAAGAGAATCATTCACAAACACCTCTCTCAGTTTTTCAACAGCTATTATATTTTGAGAGATTCGAATTCATCTTTGTGGCCTATTTTTCAGGGTTTGAATTATTTAATAGTTTCCTATTTTAGTCACAAATTTCCAGCACATATTTCAATCAATAGAAGGGGAATTTAAAAAAAAAAAGAGAGGTTTTTGTTCGTAACGGACTCATTAAAAAAACCTCTCTCAGTTTTTTCACAGGTATCTTGGATCGAGAGATATGTAGGTGTCTTTGAGACCCAATTTTTTAGAAATTCGTCAAATTTCCCCAAATCCGATTTGCTATTTTTGGGTTAATTGTCTTTAAAGATTTTGAGTTAGCATGTAACTAATTGATGTAACTGTTTCAAATTTGGACCTAGAAGGTAGTTATGGAACTAATTTACCTTTGTGATGATAAAAGGAAGACAAACATACAGTGCAAGGGTTCAGAAATTGACTCAAGAGGAGGCTTTATGAGCTAATGTTATTAAGCTTTTACTGAGAGCTCTTATGTAAGTTGGGAACTATATTTGATTATATATATACTAATAATCCTTTTTTTATCTTATACTATTTTCATTTCTAATTTGTTTGGTTACTCAATATGCAATTTCATTTCTTGTGTAAAGTCTTATTCATGCAAATGCTTGTGGTTTGTGGATGAAAACAATATTACTTGTGTGATGTATATGGTTTATTCAAATGTATTTGATCCCTAGCTTTTCAGCTTGTTCATGATTCAGTTATGGAATTAGCTTGTTTATATGTATTACTTTCTTGTGTATAAATATTCTGACCAAAACAGTAAAACCTATTTTATTTAGTTATATTTTTGAGATTGTGCTGGCTTGTTCTTCTAGTAGTATGAGAACAATTTTTGGAACTAAAACCTAGCATTCAGAGTAGGCTGATCAAACAAATACTTCAGAACACAATGGTCTATCCTTAGCTCAAATCTTCTTCCCATCAAGTAATTTCTCCATATCTTGAGAGCATGTACTATGACTGCAAGTTCTAAATCATGAGTGGCATAGTTCCTCTCATGCTCCTTCAATTTTCTTGACTCACAATATATCACGTGGTTGTCTTGCATAATAACTCCTCCAAGTCCTTGATCGTATGCATCCATACATACCATAAAATATTTCTTTGGGTTTGTAACTTTTAAGACCGGTGCACTTGTGAGAATATACTTCAACTGCTCGAAACTTTCTTCACACTTCGAGGTCCATTCGATCTTTATCCCCTTCCTTTGCAAAGAAGTGATAGCATGTGAAATCTTGGAGAATCCTTCAATGAATCTCTTGTAGTATCCTGCAAGCCCCATAAAATATCTTACGTCTGTCACATTCTTTGGAGTAGGCCAATTCTTAATAGCTTCAATCTTGTCAGGGTCTACAGATATACCCTCCTCTAAGATAATGTGACCCAAGTACTGAATTCTATCCCTATAGAAGTCACACATGCTCAAATTTGCATACAGCTGATGTTCTATGAGCAATTGCAATGTTATTCTCAAATTTTCTTCATGCTCTTATTCATTCTTAGAATAAACAAGAATGTCATCAAGGAAAACAAGAATAAATTTTTCCAAATACCTACTGAAGACACTATTCATAAAGCACATAAATGTTGCTGGTGTATTTGTGAGACCAAATGGTACCACTGCAAACTCATAATTTCCATACCTTGTTCTGAAGGCTGTCTTATGAATGTCTTCGTCCTTGATTCTCACCTAATGGTACCCAGACCTCAAGTCAATCTTGGAAAATACATTTTCCTCTTTCATTTGATCAAATAGGTCATCAATTCTTGGCAAGGGATATTTTTTCTTCACCATGACTTTATTCAGCTTCCTGTAATCAATACACAATCTGAGTGTAGCACCTTTCTTCTTTACGAACAGAACTGGTGCTCCCCAAGGAGATACACTCGGCCTGATATACTTTTTCTCCAACAATTCTTGTAACTGCATCTTCAGTTCTAACATTTATGGTGCAATCATTCTGTAGGGTTCCCTTGACACTGGTGATACTCCTGGCACAAGTTCAATCATGAAATATATGTCCCTCCTTGGAGGAAGTCCCGGAACCTCATCAGGAAACACATCCCTGAATTCCTGCATCACATGAAAGTCCTCCAACCTAAGAGTTTCATTATCTGCTACCTCCTCAATATGGGATGCATATAAATGACAACCTTTTCTACAAACTTCTTTAACTGCATTGTTGAAATGTGTCTTAACAAGATTATCTTTAGAATGCCTCTTACAACTACTGGGTTCCCTTCTTCATTCATGCATTCAAAACTATTATTATAACAGTCAAGCTTCACTCCATGAGATTCTAATTAGTCCATTCCAATGAGAACAACATAGGAACCAAGTGGTAGAACATTCATATCTACACACATGACGAATCCATTCATCACCAATGGACATTTCTCCACCACTTCATTAAATTTTATCTTAGTTCCAGTGGCTAGTTGAACTAACCATGAATTTCTATGCTTTGGATTCTTAAGAGTACAAACCTCCACTACTCTAGGAGAAATATAACTTTGACTAGAACTAGGTTCAATCAAAATAAAAATAGATTGCTTGACAATCTTACCTGTAACTTCAACCACTATTGACTGGTGATATTCTTGGCGATCTTCCAGTGCTGCATAAATTCTAGGTACGGCCCTTGCCACTTGTCCCATTGTTTATGCCTCTTGAATATTGTATGCTGGACTTGCATTCTCATTCTCAAGTGGAAAGTACCTACGCATGTGGGGTCCTCCACATTTCCAACATTGGAGTGGTCCTCTACTCTGCTGTGGATCTTTTGGCTTCTGTCCCGTCACTCTAGCTGGATGCTTCTCAACTTGTGCTGGTTGCTTATATTGATTGTGGAAGTTAGAAGGTTTGAAACCTTTCTTCCTTTGATCAGTCTTCTCACTCCTTTTTTCCTTCCATGTTTTCTGGTAACCTGGTTTGTTCTTTCTTTGCCCGTAGCAATACTTATCTTTTGTTATTTCTTCTTCCAGAGTTCTAGGTTCATAGAATTCAATCCAGTCTTTGTAAGACTGAGGAAATCCACTCAGAAAACACCAGGTTTTCACCTTCTCATCTTTGATGTACCTGACATACCTCAACAGCTTCAAAAACTTATTGGCATACTCTTCCATAGTCTGTTGTCCCAATCTCATCTCATGGAACTATTTGATCTTGTCATCATAGTACTTGTCAGAGAGGTACTTCTCCTTGAAATACTTATGGAACTACTTCCACACAATATTCCTTTCATTGATCTTCTTTACTTTCTTGAAATTCTCCCACCATATGGATGCTCTTCCGATCAAATTGAATATAGCTACCATATCCTTTATATTTCGAGAATAGTCTTGGACTTGGAAATATTTTATCATCCCAAGAATCCAAGCTTCAACTTCTTGACCATTCTTTATCTCACCATTAAAGGTAGGAGACCTTACATTCTTAAATTCATCCCGTGAGTGGTTTTGGTAGTTCCCTCTTCTATGATTCTCATGAGAATAAGAACTTCAATCTCGAGTGGATCCTTCAGAGTTAGATGACTCAACAGGTGATCTCTTTCTTCTTCTAGCAGTGTTCTTACTCCCTTCTAGATTTTCTGTCCGGTCTTCGGAGTTCATCTTTCTCTGAATATCTGTCAAAATTTGTAGCATGGATGCATTTAGCTGATTCTACTCCTCCTGAGCCTTAACCAATCTTTCGTTATCTTCCTTGTAACTTTGCATCTTTGCCATTAGGCTTCTCATGGTGGCTTCAAAATATGGGGGAGTCTCTTGCAATCTTCTCCCATTAGAATCTGTTTTAGCATTTCTAACTTGGACATTTCCCCCATAGCATCTTTCTCATACTCATTGGGGTTCTATACATCATCATGCATGTTGTTAGTTCTCATGGCTAAACCACAACTCACTTTACCCAACTGCACTATCTGGAATGCTACTTTTGAAGGTGACTATGATTCTGAAAAATGTGTTAATAACATAGTTGTTAAATTATAAATTTATAGCATTCTCAAAAATTCATAAATACTTACCTTCATTTGGAAAAAATCTCATATATCACTTCTCCAAAACACATAATTTTCTTTTCACAAAGAATGATTTTCGAAAGGGGACGACGGGGGTCAAGAGGCTTGCAGTAGTGACTCCATTCTTTCTTTCTCATACGTTGTTGTTGACTCCTTCATCATCTTCCATCCATCACCATGTAGCAGCTCCATATTCATCTTTCATCCACTGCTTCACATTGGCTCGATATTCATCTTTCTACTGCACACATTAAAAGTGTTTCCAAATTTCATCTACTATTGCAGCTTCATTTTCTTTTTCCTTCCACCGCCACATCGAAAGACTTTCCAAATTTCATTTTCCATTACGGATCCTTCCCCATCTTCCATCCGTCGTGTTGGATATTTATTCTACTTCCTTCTATTGTAGCTTCTCTTTCCCCAACTATGACCCGCAATTGTGGCCCCGATCTTCTTTTTCCTGCTACCACCAAGCCAACACTTAGTCAATTTTATTTCTTTTGGTGGAAAAAATCTTGGTTTCTACCTACCTTTGTGGCTTGAGCCCTGGATTCCTCCCACGATTGCGGCTTGAAGCCTGAATTCCGCCTGTAGTTGCGGCTTTAAGCATGAATTTCGCCCACCATTATGACTCGAAGCTTGAGTTTCAGCCACTGTTGTGGCTCGACTCACTTCATCTTTCTCAGCCGACAAGGGAGGGTTTTTCACACTTAAATTTTTTTTGAGAAATTTCTCGTCAACTCATCTCACTCGACGCCCGTCATCTTGACTCACCCGACGTTCATTGGCTCCTTTCGAGCGACCCAGCTGCTTCAATGGCTCACTCTTTTCTTTTCTACCACAATAGCAGCTCACTCTTTAGCTACCCTAGCCACTACAATGGCTCACATTTGGATTTCTTAGCCACCAAGGAAAAATACTTAGGAAAAATTTCAAAAACAATTTCATGTCTGCCTCTTCTTTCTATCTAGACACAGAGGCTGGTTCTTCATGGCCCATTGAGGCCCAAATCTACAACCAGTTCTCTTATACCAAAATGTCACGTCCCCAACCCTCTACTCGGTGGAGAGGACGCGACTAACATCTATCAACTCAGGCAATCTAAGCCCCATGAACATATATATATATATATATATTGCCTTGAAATAAAACATTCATAAGTATAAAGAGATGCATAATGCAATATATAGTGGAAGTAAATACATTCATTCAATACATTCTATTCAATCATTTAACATGTTTATATAAATTCATAACAATATATAGTCATGAAAATAAAATATAAGAGAATACTTATCTTTGAAGAATCTTTGTCCCGCAACCAACTACGTCGCTATAACGTTCCACCCAACCATATGCTAGTGTGCTCTTTAATCTCCCAGCAACACTGCCACCCTCGAGTTGGGCATGGTGTCCACATGGAATAAGGAACACTCATGGGGGCTTCATTTGTTGACCAATATCCTATCACATTAGTTAATATTGTGGGTTTTAAAATTATTAAAAATTGAACCAATATATTGCAGGAATTGGGGGGGTGAGGGGTTTAAGGTGGGGGTGGGTAGGGTGGTTTATAAGGATTGAGGTATAAAAAGGAGTGGGGAGGAGTTTTTAAGTATTGGGAGAGGGTTTCAACAAAATGAGTTTGGGTCAATATCTATGGAAATTAAGGGTATTCTTTAATATTCCACGATCACATGTGCTATGTGAGTTGTTCACTAAGTGAAGTCCCCATGGGAACACTAGCAGACTTCACCCATAGCCAAGGATACCATAAGATTTAGTCAAGCCAACACAGTTGGGTTTATCATACTTACACAAGTAGTGATTTACACTAAGCCAAATTCACATAAGACACAACCAAGCCAACAGATGGGTTTATCAGGCTACTACCCAAGCCATCCTTCTAGATGGGTTTATCCGGCTGCTAAGGAGGTGGAAAGACTGACTGCTAAGCTAGTGAGCTCATCGCCAAAGCTATGAACACCCACACTAGATATAGCTTGATTTATAAAAAATTACACACCCAACACAAGGAATCATTCCCTTCTCTACTACACAGTCCCTCAGGCCATGCCTTCCCTTCCATTGCTATTTAGGGCATGCAAAGAAGAAAACCAACATTGTAGATTGGTCTATGAGCATCTTTCACACACTAGGTTTATCAAGCAAGTATATACTCCTTTTCAATTTCTTTAATCAATGTAGGTTCCAAAGAAAGGTGCAGTTATCTCAGTACCAAAATTAAAAAATGTAGCAGATGCCAGGGATTACATACACACATAGTAATCAAGAATTTTTGAACATTGCCAGTGCTAGATCGAGTGCTGCAGAAATACCAAAAACAAAAAAGTTGTTGGTATTTCAAATCAAAATTGGATTTAGGGCATTCTTGTTTAGGAAAATGACTAGCATACAGGAAAAAACCTGAAAAGGGAAAGACTCAACACAGGATAAAACAAAATCGTGAACGGAAACTGCTCCACATAGGAAAAACAAAAATGTGAATGGTCCAGATTGCCGAACAGGAGAAAATTGTGATGCTTCAGACTTAGAATCATTTTTTTTTCTTTCTTGCTATTGCGTGAATGCAGAATTGGGTTTCCAAAAAACATTTTTCCATTCCAAATCATGAGGGAAGGTGAAATGCCCATGCGCGAGGGATAGGTAGACGTTTTTGGTGTTTTCTTCCCCCAAAAAATTAAATTTTTTTTTCCTGAAGTGGTGCTCTGTCCAATTCAAATTTCTTCCCACTCTTTCAATTCCCCCCTTATCCTTAGGAAAAATCATGCCCCCATCTCATTTAGTTGCATTGACATAACTAGATGTAGGTTTTTTTTAATTAAAAATTGCAAATTAACATAATTTCCAGATTTTTAATGTTAGCTAGCATAAAATACCATCGGTCCAACCTTAATTGCCGAAACATAAACTCTAAATCAATGGTGGGGATTTTTCCTAGCTACATACCATGATTATTTACATCATCTATTTAAATGCAACGGGGTCAAAACTGAGGTGTTACATAATCCTAACTTTAGAGAACTTGGGCCCTAGAAACTAGGCAAAAACTCACCCATACAATCTAAATGAAATAAAATACTGCTTAATAAAGAAGGAAAATGGGGAAAATATCATGGGACCCCCCCCTCAAAATAAGCAGGTAATCAGTAAACAAGATTCCATACTTAAGAGAAATATTTTCTCTTTGAGAAAAAACTTGTGAAAAAATGCCACAATATGTAATTTTGTGGATCAGTAATGCATAATATTGGTTCTTTTGTGCATTGGCATCCTAGAACTGTGCATGTGAGCTTTTCAATCTTCTTCCAATATGATTAATGTTTACTTTGTCTCTTTTTTCTTGACTAAGAGTACTATCATCCAATTTGTTCTTTAGTGAGCCCAATTATTGATCAGTCTTTACCATCATGTAGAATCTCTCTTAAAGTTCGTTGCATAAATATTAAGGTAGTGAAAATGTGTGGGAGAGTGAAACATGTTCATTTTGATACTGGTACCTCATTTTTATTCTATCTTCTGGATTCCCATCAGAATTGCTAGTTGCTTGAATGAGATTTCAGGCCCATTTAGGCCTCTGATTTGGAATAGGAGCTGGATCTAGATCTAGAATCTCTTGATGTTCAAACTCAACATCAATATCATGTTGATCTTGTTCCTCATATTTTGAATCTGAAACATTAGACACTATGTCATCATCAAATGGAAATGAAAGAGTATTTATACCTTCCTCTGCTTCGGATTGTGGTGGATAATGCAACTGATATTCTTCAAATTGCACAATTGTCTCTATGAATCACCCTCTAGTTGCAAGTTCCATCAATTTATATGCCTTATCATCCTCAACAGATCCAAACAGTATGCATTCACTACTCTAGGCTTGTAAATATTTTCTCTTATCAATGGAGATTCTAGCCCAATCTTTGGAGCCAAAATATCACAAGTGCGAGACATTGAGATTATGACTCAACAATGCTTCGAAAGGAGTGGCCCCAATCACTGATTTGTGAGGCACTCCGTTCTATATATATAAAACATAATTAAAAACTTCATCCCATATGTAAAGAGGAAGATATTTTTCTTTGAGAAGGCAAGTTGCCATCTCCTTCAAGGATCTATTCTTCCTCTCAGCCACACCATTCTATTGTGGCATGTATGGAATTGAGTGTTCCATTTGAATGCATTAAGATACCCATGATTGTTTGAAATATATTTTGACACACTCACCTCCATTGTAAGATGTGATGGATTTGATATTCTTCCCAAGGTTTTTCTAATCTAAGGCTTTAAATACTTTGAAAGTATCAAATACCTTAGAGTTTTTCTTTAGAAAGTAGACCCAACAATACCTTGAACAATCATCAATGAGTTCCATAAAATATGGATCCATTCATTGAAGTTGTAGGAATTGGTCATAAGACAACACTGTGTATCACATTTAGTGTGGAGGAAATTCTTGTTTCCTTCCAAACCTCATATATTTTCTCTGGATGCTTCCCTACCAAGAAACCAGGACATAATCCTTTTGATGATTTAATGAGAGGAAAACCCTAAACCAATTTTTCATTGTGCAATTGCTGGAGATATATGAAGTTCAGAAGGACAAACCTTTGATGCCACATCTTTCTTGTGTTATTTGCATGATTCTGCAAGGATTTCAAATATGAATTAGGAAATAAATGTGAAACCTCATATCCCTTATAGGAATGATTACAAAACCATTTTGATATGATATTTCTAGTAGAATTTTCAGTGATTTATAGTATGTTAGCATCGAATGTAATGCTCTTGGGAGAGCATGTATGATTCATTTGATAAACTAATAAAAAATCTGCTACAAGAGAGGGAACATAGCTAACATTCTAGAATTTTCCATGATCAAGTTTAATGGAACCTCTCCCAACAACTAGGATTTGTGAATCATTCCCTATATGAATGGTAGGTCCTCTTGAGAGATCAAGAGAGGTGAAAGGTTCTTTGGAAGAAACCATATGATTGGATGTTTCTGAATCAATTAGATAAGCCTTTGGTTGAGTGAAGTATTAATTTTGTCACACTAATCTATGGACTAAACATAGTCTTATAAGTGATTCAAGACAAATTAGACATCAAATGGTGTAACGGTACTGCAATAAGAGTTTACAGACACTGTATAATCAATAATAGAATGATAATACAATACAATTTCATACAGAATGCATGAATTCCAAGACAATTCAAATAATCAAGGAGGTCATTCGAATTGCATGGATGGGTGTAGCTTAACTGAATGTCAACCACAATTGGCACACTTAGTTAACCACTAATCTGATCCATAACTGACTCTCACAGTAAGTCCTAACTGAAAAGAAGTGCAATAGATGACTGAGTCTAACTAAAAGTGACTCATCACATGTAACTGCATGTCCAAATCAAGAAGGTAGCACATCCATAACTCTAAGTAGCTTTGATGGAGTTAACTGAAGTGACACTTGTCATCAGAAGTGGTTGTAGGCACCAGTGTTGACTCTAGTTCATAAATATTAGACAAAAATAGACAAATAATAGATGGAGGCATCTTCACACCATCTTCACCACTCAGCTTAACTGATTTCTAGGTGAAAAAACAATCAGTTAGCAATTAGGTGCACGTATGATAGTCAGTTCACCCCATAATTGCTCCCTGATTTAGGAGGAGCTCAGTTAGCCTCCCTAATTGAAGGATGAAACCTAGTTAACCTCGCTGATTGAAGGTGAAGTCTTAGTTGGCCTCCTTGATTGAAGGAATGCATGGGTGTGCTCATGCTGATGTCACAATGTGCTCATTTTATGCCAAGTCAATTAAACTTAGGATAGTGTGTAAATAGGCCAAAATTGAACAAATAAGTGTGCATGTTGGGTAAATGATTCCAACACCCCCCTTAAGCTATACTCAGGAGGAGTAAAAAGAAAATGCATGAAATTCTAGGGCCCCGATAACAAAGGCCATAGGTCAGCCTGTACAATAATGTAACTCAAACAATGCTAAAAAATAAATCTAAGCGAGGAAAGAGGGAAAACCCAGTAGGAAACCCCCCCCTCAAGCTGAACACTGGAGAAGTAATCTGATCACCCTGATGAAATCACCCCCAACAATAAATGGAGGTAAGTGAATTTTTTTCTCTGAAAATCTCTTGATGAAGATGTCTGCAATCTGCTCATTAGTAGGGTAGTACTGCAGAACAATGGTCCTTTCATGCACCAACTCTCTGATGTAGTGCATGTGTACCTCTACATGTTTGGTCCTATTCCTAGTAAATGGATCTATGGAGATCTTAATAGAACTTTGATTGTCACAAAATATGGCAGTAGACAAAGCACTACCAAAATCAAACTCTAAAAGAATTCCTTGCAACCAAACAACTTGGATGTAAGCATTAACCGCTCCTCTGTACTCGGCCTCTACTGAAGACAATACAATGGCGGCCTACTTTTTGCTACACCAGAAAATGGGGCCACCAGAGAACATGAATACATATCCAGAAGTAGACTTTCAATTAGTAGAATTTCCTGCCCAATCTGAATCTCTATAACCAACCAACTCTAGCTCAGAGTCTGCAGCACAGTGAATGTCGTAGGTCCTGGTGCCCTGAATATACTGGAGGATCCTATTGACTTCCTTACAAATAATATCATGAGGCTGATGCATGTATCTTGATGCATTATTCATGGCATAACAGATATCAGGCCGAGAATGTGTCAAGTAAATCAAGCTACCAATTAATTGGCGGTAGATTGTGCACTCCATGGGTGGAGTGATTTTTCCTTCTTCAAGGCTGATCCCTAAAAGGAAAGGGAATAGAGCAGCCTTAAATTCATCCATGTTAAAATTAAATAAAAGGTCTGATATGTATTTAGACTGAGTGATCATTATCCCATCAAAATTTTGTTCAATTTCAAGCCCCAGAAATTGCTTCAAGAGCCCCAAGTCGCTCATCTCAAATGCATCATGGAGGGAAGTTTTTATGAATGAAATGGAAGCAAGTGTGCTACCAGTAATCAAAATATCATAAACATATAAAAAAATTATAAGTAAATTACCATCATACTTCTGTATATAAACATTCTAATTAGATTTACACCTTTGGAATGTTTGCAAAAGAAGGAAGACATCCATCTTGGAATACCATGATCTTGGGGCCTATTTTAGCCCATATAATGAATTCTTTAGTTTGAAAACCAAATATGGATATGAAATGTATCCCTTGGGATGATTCATGTATATCTTGTCATGAATATATCTATGCAAAAATGCACTCTTAACATCCATATGATGCACTTCCCAGTGCTTGAATGCCGCAATTGCCAAAACTAGGCGGATGGAGTCCATTTTTGCAACCGGTGCAAAGGTCTCATGGTAGTCAACTCCTTGGGCTTGGGAGAACCCTTTTTTTACCAGAATTGCCTTATATTTTCAGGTTGTGCCATCATCAGAAACCTTTGTACTAAACACCCACTTGCATTGAACAAATTTTCTCCCAGGTGGAAGAGAAACTAGCTCCCAAGTAGCATTTTTTCGAAGAGAATTAAACTCTTTGTCCATGGAAGCTTGCCATCTCGGATATTTACGAGCATGGTAGTAAGACTTAGGATCTAAAATTATCATTAAATAAAAAAATTTGGACATCAAAGCATCATGACAAGAGAGCACAGTACCTTCTCTTTAGAAATCAGACCGGGTTCTTCTTGGATCATCCAGATTTCCAATGTTTTCACCAGCGAAAGCAAGTGTCTTCTTGGCCCAAGTTGGGAGATGTGATTACACTTCAAAATATGATTCTGAAACTGATGTTTTTTTTTCACTGATATCAGATATCAGAGGTACAAAATCAGAGTCATCACCCTCAATTTCACCATCCAAATATTGAACAGAATAGGAAGGAAAATCAATAGTTTTCTCCTTCACTAGTTCTACCTCTTGTCGAGGCTCATCGAACCAGACATTTCTTTCAATGAAAATTTATTTTGTTCTGATATTCATCAGTTTTAATCCTTTATATTATTCTGGATATCCAATAAACACACAGTCAATACTTTGTGGTTGCAAAGCTTTCCTCTTATCATATTGAATTCGGGCCCATGCAGTGGACCCAATCACCCTGAAATTCGACACATCCAGCTTGTGTCCAAAGTAGGATTCAAATGTGGTATTCCATTTCATGGATGAGTGATTCACTCTATTCTGAATTTATGCAGAAACATTCATGGCCTCATCCCATAAATTTTCAGCCAAACTCTTGGCTTCCAGCATGCATGTGGTCATCTCCTTAAGAGAGCGGTTCTTTCTCTCCACAGCACCGTTCTGCTAGGGGGTGTAGGGAACTGAATGTTGGATCTAAATGCCACTGTCAGAACATATTTGTATAAAATAATTACTAACATATTCCCCTCCATTATCATATCTCAAATATTTTATCTTTTTCTTGGAGGCATTCTCAAGCAGTGCTTTCAATTCAGTGAATTTTTCTAAGACTTGTGACTTTTTCTTGATGAAGCAGACCCATGTATATCTAGAAAAATCACCTATGAAAGTGATAACATACCGAGATCCATTCAAGTATGTGGTGGGAATTGGTCTGATGATATTAGAATTAATCAGCACCAAAATTTTTGATGCTTGGTTTTCCTTCTCCCGATCAAACTTATGCTCAGGTTGCTTGCCCAAAATATAGCCTTTGCAAATTATGGTGGTAGCTTTGATGATCGGGAGGCCTTCAACCATGGATTTTTTTTGTAATTTCTGCAAGTATTTGAATTTTAGATGACTGAATATCTCATTCCATACTATACTGACCTCATTTTCATGAGTCAAAAGAGCTGCGGGCTTTGCATCCTCCACAAAATGGGAAAACTCATAGCCTTTTGCATGATGATTTGCATAGCCTTTTGCCACAATTTTCCCTGATGCAATTTTATTAATTTATACATTATCTGGGCTGAAGGATACTCTCTTGGGCACTCTAGTATGGGTCATTTGATAGACACTCAGGAGGTTTGAGGCAAGATATGGTACATGCATAACATTGGAAAAATAACCATGCTCAAGATTTACTGTACCTTGTCCTTTTGAAATGATGGTAGAGTCATCTCCCATGTGGATGGAAATAATTTTTCTGGTGTCCAAAGAAGAGAATGAGTATCTACTTGCCATCATGTGATTCGAATCTCTAGATTCTATGATGAGAGCTTTGGAATTCGAGGTGCTTTCCATGAGAGCATGTCCCCTTTCTTGCTGGTATTCCCGATCTTGATTGTATTTCTTTTGAAAGTTTTCCAAAATATTTATGTTATTTCTCTCGAAGGGAGAAGTAGCTTTATCAATTTTATTTTTCATGCAGGCATGTTCAGGGTGGAAGTCCTTCCCGTAGTATGAACACTTGAATTTCTCTTTCCCATGGTTTCCTTTGTTCTTGTCTTTCTTCGATCCGAAAGGACCTTCATGCTACTGATTTTGAACTTTAGGCTTTGTAGCTTCGAATTTAAATTTTGTATTCTTATACTACTTTCCTTTACCCTTCGGATCCTTGGGCCCCGAGGAAAAAAGGCCTTGATCACAGGAGGATCTGATGATCCCCATCTAGAAAAGCTTATCATGCTCTTCTATTAGGGAATCAATGAAGGCATTGAGTGTAGGCATATTCCATCCCAGGGTTTTGAGCTTCCCATCACATAAAGTAGAAAAAATACTGAATAGTCGGCTCCAATTTTTGAGAGAATGGAGAGGATGAGCTGATCATCCTCCTTTTTCACCTCACACTGCTTTAATAAAAGGACTAGATGCTTGAATTTTTTGAAAAATTCATTAAGGGTCTCTAAATTTCCAAGTTGAAGGGACATTAAATCATTTTCAAGATGATAAACCATCAAATCATCCTTTTCTCCATAGAAAGAGGCAAGGTGGTCCCAAATCTGTTTCGGATTCTTCAATCCCGAGAGGTGGACTAGAAGATCCTTGGATATAGAGAGACATAAGAAACCATAGGATTCATCCATCTTGTTACAAAATCTATCCTTGTAAACAACATGATTAGTCTCTTATTTTGTATCCATAGTGACCCGGTAGAGTCCTCTGGCACGTAGCTAGATCTCCATGTCTCCTTTCCACTAGTGATAGTTGAAAGGAATCAAAATATCTATGGAAGAAGCCATATCAAACTGCTGTAGTGAATGCAATGAACTTGTAAAAACCTGCAATCAACACAAAAAATTCACCTTAAGGTCAGACAGCCTGCACATTTCAGGTTTTCATCACACCTAGCATAATTGATCAAGCAAGCTTGATCAACAATTCCTTTACTTGGGGTATTAAGTGGTAAACCTTTGGCTTCTAGTGTAGGGCTAGAATTTGAGCTTTTTCTCAATTTTCATGCCAAATCTGGAAAAATCATGTTCTCATGAAGAATGAGATTCATCCCACCATGAGTTTTGGTACCATATTAATTCTGTCACAGTAATCTAGGGACTAAACATGGTCTTACAAGTGATTCAAGACAAATTATACATCAAATGGTGTAACGGTACTGGAATAAGAGTTTGCAGACCCTATATAATCAATAATAGAATGATAGTACAATAAAATGTCATATAGAATGCATGAATTCCAAGACAATTCGAATACTCAAGGAGGTCATTCAAATTGCATGGATGGGTGTAGCTTAATTGAATTATAGCCACAATTAACACACTTAGTTAACCACTGATTTGATCCATAACTGACTCTCACACTAAGTCCTAACTGAATTGAAGTGCAATAGATGACTGAGTCTAATTGAAAGTGACTCATCACATGTAACTACATCTCCAAGTCAAGGAGTTAGCACATCCATAACTCTAAGTAGCTCCAATGGAGTTAACTAAATTGACACTTATAATCAAAAGTGGTTGCCGGCGCCAGTGTTGACTCTGGTTCATAATTATTAGAGGAAACTAGACAAATAATATATGGAGGCACCATCACAACTCAACTTAACTGATTTTTAGGTGAAACAACAATCAATAAGCAATTAGGTGCACTTATGATACTCAATTCATCCTAGAATTTCTCGTTGATTGAAGGAGGAAGCCCAGTTAGGCTCCCTAATTGAAGGAGGAAGCCCAGTTAACCTCCCTGATTGAAGGTGAAGGCTTAGTTGGCCTCCTTGATTGAAGGAAGGTGTGGGTGTGCTCACACTAATGTCATACTGTGCTCATCTGATGCCAAGTAAGTCAATTAAACTTAGGATAGTTGGTAAATGGGCCAAAATTGACCAAATAAGTGTGCATGTTGGGTAAATGACTCCAACATGAATTACACTTTTAAGGCATGGAACCTTTCATGTCCTTGTGTTTGGTTTCCATATTCATACTTTTTTGTGCTTTGTGGAACAAAAATATTGTTCTGTTCAAGGATATTTGACAACTGGTCAATGGTTTTCTTCATGCATTGGCTATCCGGATGAAAACCTCTCATATAATAGGAGAACATAGATTTCTAAAAATTCTTGTTCTTGTTCTTCTTGGAACCTGAGATTGCATCAGAAGATTTGTGATTCTCCTTTGAATTTGAATCAAAACTTTTTATTTTCCTTCCCTTCTTGCTTCTATTTAGCTTGCGAATTCCTAGAGTCTCCATCTAAGAGGACCTAACTCCCATCTGAATCAATTTGTCTTTATCTTAGATCAATGACTCTGCACATGCATATAGAGAATGAATTTTCTGATTTGTGATGGATAATATTCTAGGGTGGAATGTGGATCCAAGCTTGCTCAAAATTGACAGCACAATATTCTCATCCTTCCTCTCTATCTGACATTGATTGCATTGCAAGACTAGGTATTTGTATTTCAAGAACTACTGAGATGTGTTGAAGTTGTTGGGATGGAGAGAAAATGAGTTCATTATCAAAAATATGCTCTCTAAGATCATATTGTTTTCTAAACAAATATTCAATCTTGTCCCATACTTCCTTCGGATTTATGAGTCCCTCAAGGTGGAACAACAGCTCCGTGGAGATGTGGATGCACATGACTCTGAAGCATTCATCTAGCCTATTTAGAAACTTGGATTTCTCAACATACTATTGGGGATCAACCTCTCTTCCCATTGTCATCCTAAACATGACTTTGTTGCACAAGGCTATCTGCAGATATTCCCTCCAATCAATGTAATTGAAGGGTGTAAGGATTCTAGGTGATAGAGTAGTTGAATTATCCATTTCATTGTATAATGATCAATAATATATTCAAGAGATACGTAGTTACCTACAAAATCACTGCAAAATAAACTTCATTTTGCAAACATTTTTTAGTTCAAACCTTTCCACCTCGACATGTGCACTTTTTCGAATTGCGTCACACTTGGATAGACTTCTATGGACAAAATCTAGAGGGAGCAATGCAATGATTCCATGAGTTATGTGGCAACTCAGTTGCTTCTAGTCCAAGAATGGAGGTTTCATAGGTTTTCTAATGGCATGAGCATAGGCTCTGATACCATGTTAAATTTCATGATCCATAGATCTACAAGACAAAATGAGAGCTATCTGAAAATAAGTATGCAATGGAATTATCAAATAAATGTAAACTAAACAACGAATTCATGACATAAAATTTACATAAATTGAACAAGTATTGCTTAGATTATAATAACATTAATCTTCATTAATTAATAAGTAATACAATGGTAGTATAATAAATAGAATTTGAATACTGTGGAAAATATTTGAATTAAGCAACTCAAATTGATTGGTTAGCTAACTTAGGTGGAAATAATCATAGATGGAGATCACTAGTTATATATGGATAACCAAATCAGTCTACAATCAGTTAACTAATGATGGTAGGTGAGGGTAGGTGAATAAAGGATCCTACACTCCCACGAATCATGAAAACTGGTGCTAATGTAATTGACTATGATCTAACTGATTCCAACTAAAGCATAACTAAGCATGAATAATTACCTAGCATATCCAACTAATAGTGACTCTTGGTGGCACTCAGAGTGGGATTCTATAATGTAAGGATTGGTCCCTATTTCTCATAAACATATGTAATCAAGTGTAGTAAGTGGAATATGACCCTTAGGTGTGTCCCCCATGTACTAGTGGATGGTGATGACCTCCTAAGTTAGGATAAATGAATCAAATAGACTTATGTGGGTAAAGGAATGATTTATTTATCCTAACAACAATGACATTATCTAATTTTTGCATGCAAACACAATGGATGTTCTGGAAACTATCGAATTACTAAAAAAATAGGGTTCAAAGATCCCTTCAGATCTCCAAAACGATGAGACTTGGGTAGAATCATAGAAAGGTTTTTGTTGAGATTATTCAAATAACTAAGAGGGGGGGTGAATCAACTATTTCTAAGATTAACCAATCTTTAATTTTTAAACCATTATTATTGATCACAAATTTACAGTCATGATAATGCAACAAGTATAATGAAAGGAATGATAATCATAAATCAAATACATGATAGAGACATAGAGAAATAAGAAGCTCCAAATCATTTACATCATCTTTGTTTGAGCACCTACTCAAATGAGGTTGTAGCCTCTATTTACAAGATCCTATTTGCTGAGAGCACCAACACTCATGGTTTTTCTAGAACCCACTAAAAGGTACAATTCACCAACTACTACTGAGTGGAAGTACCCACTTCCACTTGTACAAGCTCCGACTTGTACAAAGAAAACAACATTTTTTTCTTAGCACCACCCTACCACCCTTATTCATTATATTTAAAGATGTTTAGTACAATTTGCTGAAAACAAATATAAGTATGCATACTAACTTTGTTACACTTCCTAATCTACTTATGTATCTATTTATTCAAACTTGTCTCCTCTTACTGTCAATGTTCTACGTATTCTAAAAGAACTAAGAGTCCTCTACTGTTCGACTCCTCTTTCATTCTGCAATCCCCCTTCGATGACGGTCCATGCACTGAATCATTTTATGATGAGAGCACTTCATAGTCCTATATAAACCAGCCTTTTATGCATTCCAATATTTATTCCCTTTACTTGCTCGTATGATTGACTCTTTAGTTTCATAATTGCTCCATAAACTGTTCAATGACTCATGACATGGAAGGAACCCAATCGTTCTTGAATTCATAAATGCTTGATGTTATTTTATTTTACATTCAACAAAAATCATGAGGAAGCAAATCCATGTCCCTCTTTAATGTAGAAACAAGAAATCTTGCTTCCACAACCTCAATGTTCCCGCAAATCATAGTTTTTGTAACAGTGTTCCCATATCTATAACTCCTTCTGCAATTGTCTTTTTTTGCAACCCTGACGCCTTTCACAGCTGTCTTTTTTTGCAAATATGAGTTTCCATAGTTCTAGTTCTGCAATATTGTTTTCGTAATACTTCTTCTACTCCGTCGATTTCATGCGGGATCTCTCCTAATTGTCGATCTAAAATAAGATTTCAGATATTGCAGATTGCAGATTTCGTGTGTGCATTTTGATTTTTTTTTAAATTACTTCTGCCATTTCCTTTCCACAATTTTCCTTTCGCACTATCGATCTCTTGTAGAGTATTTCCTAACTGTCAATCAGATTGTGGTTGTTTTGGATTGCTAATTGCAGGTATGCATTTCGATTTTCTTAAAAAACCGCTTCTGCAATTCCTTGTCCCCAAAAATTCTTCTGTTTCATCGATTTCTTACGCACTATTTCCCAATCGTTGATCTGATATTAGATGCGGATTGCGGATTGCGTGTTTTCCAAATTTGTTCAAACTACTTCCGCAGTTTCCTCCCCACAAATTTTTTTCGCATTTATTCTAAACCATCAATTTCTTGTAGATTCAATCCTAGCCGATGATCTGAGATCAAATGCGGATCTCTACACTAATTGTTGATTCTCCTTTGAGTTCGAATCCGTTAGTTGATCAATTATCAAACATGGAACTTCACTTTGGCGCTCTAGAATGTTATCTTCCATGCATATTTACTTTGCATATTCTTTCCATGACGTCGATCTATTGTGGATTTGATGTCATTTGTCGATCTAATATCAATGCATAAATCCACCTTATCTTTGCGGACCCGTTAATTTTCCTACACCTTTCTCTTACGCAATTCATCCACAACCATTGATTCGTCCGAGTCCTCTACTTATCTTTCCTTCTTGGTGTTGGATCATATGCTTGGAACTACGTGTTTTCATCAATCAAAACCATATCACAATCTAATTCATTTCCACATGATCGTAGTACCTATCATAATTCCAACAATATCCCCCTTTGGAATTTATGGAAACCTTCAAATTCTAGATGCATGTTGTATTTGTAATCACCCACTACTTTTCATCTATAGCAACAATAACTTCTTCCCCTTTGACATCAATTCAAAGAAGACTCTATAATACAACAACTTCCCCTATCAAAGTGAACAAGTTATTCAAAATAAGATATGATACCAAGCTTCTAGCGTAGGTGCTCAAACTGTGTCTTTGGTAAAGGCTTAGCAAAGATATCAACAATATGTTCTGTAGAAGGAATAAAACTCAATTGAACCACTATGTTTTTGACCTTCTCCCTTAAGAAGTGATACTTAATTGGTATGTTCTTAGCCTTGGAATGAAGGAATGGGTTCTTGGACACACTAATGGCACTACTATTATCACAATGGAGAGGAATGGGATCAACATTTTACCTCCAAATCTACTAGTTTCTGGATCATCCAGAGTACTTGTGTATAGCAGGTGTCAACATCAATGTATTCATCTTTTGTAGTTTATAAAGATATCGATCCTTTCTTCTTACTTAACCATGCAACTAAAGAATCACCCAAGAATAATGCACCTCCACTTGTTCTCTTTCTTTCATCCAAAATTTTTTCCTAGTCAACATCTATATATGCGGTTAACTGAAGATTTTAATTTCTAGGATACTGGATACCATAAGACATTGTTCCCTCAAAATATTTGAATATCCTCTTAGCAACCACCAGAGGACTTTGCTTAGGAGTAGACTGAAATATTCCTACCATTCCAATAACTTGCATTATATCTGGATGATATGTTATGATGTACAAAAGACTACCTATCATTGATCTATATGTTCTTTGATCATAGTCAGGTGAGGGATCATCCTTGCTAAGTTACATCCAACAACCATAGGCATACTAAAAGACGAAGATTTTTCCATTTGAAATCTCTTCAACATTTCCTTCAAATAATTCTCGTGGGAGAGAAATAAGCCTTTAGAATTTTGAATAATGTTAGAATAATCAACCCATAGTATTTACCCACTTAGACATTATTTCATTTATTTTGTCTTATTTGCCTAGTCCATGAGTCCCACCATGTGCAAGTTGCTAATTGCCTATCCATAGAGGTCAAAATTGCCATCTTTGACTCATGTAGCGCCCTTGAGAGCTTTAGGAATCAAATCTGCTTTATTCCTGGCCTCCTAGGCACCCATATGCTTTTTCTGCTTTATTCCCTGCTTTTTCAGTGTTTTAAGGCACATAGGAAAGCAAGACTAGGTGAGGTGAATCAGCTTTGTTTCCTCTTCCTCCTCCACTAATTCCTCCATGCTTTTGCATGTATGAGCTGCCATTTGACCACTCTTTAGCTTGCCCATGCGCCCTTGCTAATTCGTGGGGTCCTTGATAGATTTGGGATCAGCTTTTTACACCTATGGGGGATTTGCCTATTTTGGGTAAGCCTGCTTTATGCTAGATTTGGATGCTTCCTCATGCATTCGATTTGCTCATGTATTCTATATATTCAGCATCCTATGTTATTACAGGGTTGGCTATTGTACACTCAGTTAATATAATTTTGTGTTACAGCTCCATATTCAGTCTCCATTGTTGATAATTTTGCATGATCAATTGTTAATTGCTGTGAGTGAAATTAATCTACTGCAGGCATGAATTTCTACAAATAATAAGGAGACCGAGAAAGAATGACAATTCTCCTATCATTGACATCTCAAACTTTGATTGCATGGAATTAGCAAACCACTGAACATAAGAATCTTTAGTGCATCCAAAAATAATGTCATCTACATACACCAAAACAACTAATAAATCATCACCTTCAGATTTGATGTAGAAATTACTGTCAACAATACCTTTCTTGAATCCTTTGTCCTGTAGATACTTTTCCATTCTATACTACCAGGCTCTTAGTTCTTGTATCAAATATAGTTCCTTCTTTAGTTTGAATACATAGTCAGGATTGTGTCAGCTGGAATCCTTCAGGTTTCTCTCTCTATATTTCTTCTTCTAGAGCTCCATTGAGGAATGTTGAATTTACATCCATCTAATACACTTTGAAGTTCTTATGAATGGCATAGGCAAGAAACATCCCGATAGCTTCCAATATTTCCACTGGTTCAAATGTTTCATCAAAATCCTATCCCTCAACTTGAGCATACCCCTTACAGACCAATCGAGCTTTATTCCTCATAATGTGTCCTTGCTCATTCATCTTATTTTTAAACACCCATTTGAATCCTATTACATTATTATCTGTAGGTCTAGGAACAAAATCCCAAGTATTGTTCTTCTCAATCTGCTTAAGCTCTTCAGTCATGGCTCTAATCCAATATTCATCCCCACTGGCTTCTTCAAAATTCTTAGGTTCAATCATAGATAGGAAAGAAACCTGAGATTGTTCTAAATCTTTAATCAATTTCCTTCTTCTCTGAACTCCTTCATTCTTGTCACCAATTATATGATTTTTAGGATGATTCTTCTGAATAATTCTGGAAGGTGGTTTTCTTTCTGTCTAATTGTTTGAATCTTCCTGAATGTTTGCACCTTCATGATCTGACTCTGAATCTTCTTTTTTTAATTCTTGGACCTTTTCTTCCTCAACTTGAACAGTATCCTCTATATTTGTTCAAAACTCCTTATATGAATATATTTTACAGGAATTCCTTCATCAATTTTAATGTCCATAAAACCAACCAATTTATGCATCCTCTTATTATAACATGTGTACCCTTTACTAGTTGTAGTATATCCCAAGAAGGTACCTTCATCAGCACTATCATCATATTTGTCAATATGTTCGTTATTGTTTTTAATATAATATTTACTTCCAAATACTTTAAAATGTTTGATTGAAGTGGGTCTTCCAAACCACAGTTCATAAGGAGTCTTGTCTTTATTTTTACTTAAGCGATATTTGTTAAGAATATGGAAAACTATGTGAATTTACTCTACCCATTATGTCCAAGAAATATTCCTTTCATTCATCATTGATCTTTCCATCTATTGAACTGACCTATTTTGGCTCTCAACTAATCCATTTTGTTGTGGGGTCTCTAGAATAGTATACTCTCTTTTAATTCCATGTTTATCACAAAACTATTTGAATTCTCGTGAACTAAACTATCCTCCTCTATCAAACCTTACTTCCTTCATTATTTTTCCTGCTTGATTCTTAGTTAGATCCTTAAAAATTTTGAACTTTTCAAATGCTTCATATTTTTCCTTCAAAAAAGAAACCCATGTGAGTATGGAATAATCATCAATGACCAATATAAAATACCTTTCTCTTTTGTGCCTTCATTTATTGATGGTCCACACAAATCCATATGTACTAACTGAAGAGGTTTGTTTATTGATGTGAAGTTCTTAGATTTAAACTGTGTGTGAGTCAATTTTCCCATTTGACAAGGTTTACAAACATAGTCATATGGATTTGATATTTTTGGAAGATATTTTATTGCCCCATTGTTCATAAGCTTGACTATGTGATCAAAGTTTAGGTGTCCTGGTCTCCTAGTCCATAGCCATATTTCATCATACTTGATTGTATGACATTCTTCTTTTCCTTCTTTCAAGACATAGACATTGTTTTTTGTACTTATTCCTTTTGCAACCAAATGTACTAAGGGTATAGATTTTATCTTGCAATCTTTAGAAGTGAAAAAGAATTCACATGCTATGTCATAGACTTGACTGCCACGAAGAATATTATGTTTCATTCCATCTAAAAACAACACATAGTGGGATTTCCCTTTGCCATTACTCAATGTTACCATTCCTTTTCCTTTGATTTTCCCTGGAGCATCACTTCCAAAGGTTACTTTTCCTGATTTATTTTCACTTAGAGACATAAGCTTACTTTTATCACCAGTCATGTGTTTGGAACATCCACTGTCAATATACAAGGGGAATTTTTTCCTTTGAATAGAAAGCACTAAACCATACTTTCTATTTTGTTTCTTCTTCCAAACTTTAGCACTTCCATCTGAGTAACTCACTCTTGGATCATTTTTGTAATTCTTCAGATGACAATCTAAAGCCTTGTGTGCAAAATGATGAAAAACATAATATTCTAGATCATTGTACAGTAGATCAAAAGAATTAATATGTCTATCATGTGTTCTTATTTTAGTTGTGAGTTGAGTTGTATAATGTTCGTGTTTACTCACTGACTGTCTTGTTCTATGTTGCAACAATTGACTATACTTTGATATCCTTAATTGCACACTTCTAAAATTAAATGCACAATTTGCAGCTTTGTGACCAAAATTAGAACAACAATAATAGTAACCATGGATTTTTTTTTTGTATATGAATGTTGGTTGTCTTCCTTTTTGTTGAATTTGTTCTTGAGCAAAGATTTATTGATATTTTTTATCTGAATTCCTGATTCTGGTACATGTTTCATCTTCATTTCCTTTTGTTTGCAAGGTATGTTCATATTTTATTGTTTGTTTCTTTGAAATTTAATCAACTCATCTAATTTCTTGTTTTCTGAGTGATTGCTACTCGAACCTTTTTCATAGTCGAGTCCCGTTTTTAACAATGGAGACCTTTGCTTACTCAAAATGTTGTTCAATTCTTTTGAACCTTTAATACTCGAGATATTTTGGTGATACAAATCTTGAAATTTCTCCAATTCTTTTCTAGCTGTCATTACTTCTTCTTCTAATGCTTCACATCTCCTTTTCTTCTCTGTTAATTGTTTTTTTAGAATATCTTCTCTTTTCTTTGCCTCTTCTAATTCCAACTTTAACAGAGAAATATCTTCACTTGTTTTTTTACCATTCTTTTCATACTACGTCAACAATTGTTTTTGTTTCCTCTTATTTAGTATGAGCATGTCAATCTCTTCCAAAGCACTAATTAGTTCACCTTCCATATCAACCATAAATTGTTCATCATTCATATCACTTTCTGTATATTCATTTTCAAAATATTCAATGGCCATAAGCATGAAATTATTATCTTCATAAGATGAATCATTGTCTATCTCTTCTAAGGAATCAACATCATTTGCACACAGGATTTTCTTTTTATATTTAGCCTCTTTATTATATTTCTTGAATGTTTAGTTCTCTTTATCATCAGAAGTTTGACCCTTTTGCTTGTGGGGACATTTATATGCGAAATTCCCTTTCTTACCACAGTTGAAACATTTAAAGGGAATATTTCCTTTATATGTACTTGATCCTTTATTTACCCTTCTTACAATTTTTTCCTCAGTCATATACATTTCAGAATCAGTGTTCTTATCTTCTTTAAAGGATGCTTCTCTAGTGTTGAATTTTTCTTTACTAATCCTCATTTCATAAGTAGTCAGAGTTCCTAGGATTAGGTCAATAGGAACAATTTTAAGATCACCTAATTATTCTATTGCGAAAACTTTGGGATTAAATATATCAAGAAAATATCTTGAAATTTTCTTAACTAAGGGTGTTTCATCAAAATTTTCACCAAGACCTTTCATAGCATTCACAGTCTCTTCTACTCTTAAGAGATATTTACTAACACTCTCATCCTCATTCATCTTTAGCTGTTCAAGTTCCAGTTTGTATGTCTATAATTTGGCATCTTTTACTTTCTCATTCCCTTCATAGCTACTTATAAGTTTGTCCCACATCTCTTTTGTAGATTCAAGATGCATCACCTTAACAAACTCAACTTCTACAAGACCACTCAGGATAGAATTCATTGCCTTTGTGTTAAAACTAAATTCCAACTTATCATCTTTGGAGGCTAACACACCTGGATTTGCATAGCCTTTTTCTACTACATCCCAAATATCAACACCTAAGAACATTATATATGTTCTCATTCTAACCTTCTAGAAGGAATTTTTTTTTCTCCATAAAATAGAGGAAACTTATTGGTTAAAGTCTCTTCATGACTTGTCATATATAATATTATAGATCTACCTTTAAATAAAAGTAACCAGCTCTGATACCAATTGTTGATATTATTCAAATAATTGAGAGGGGGGGGTGGTCAATCAATTATTTATAAGCTTAAACAATTTTTAATTTTTAAACCATTATTACTGAAGACAAATTTACAGTCATGATAATTCAACAAGTATAATGAAAGGAATGATAATCATCAATCACACACATGATAGAGACATAGAGAAATAAGCATCTCCAAATCATTTTCATCATCTTTGTTTGAGAACCTAATCAAATGAGGTTGCAACATCTGTTTACAAGCTCCTGTTTGATGAGAGAACCAACCCTCATGTTTTTTCTAGTACCCACTAAAATGTACAATTCTCTAGCTACCACTGAGTGGAAGTACCCACTTCCACTTTCGCTAGATCCAACTTGTACAAAGAAGACAACATGTTTTTCCTAGAACCACCCTATCACCCTTATTCATTAGATTTAAAAATGTTCAATAAGATTTGCATAAAACAAATATAACTATGCATACCAAATCTGCTACACTTTCTGATATACTTCTGTATCTCTTTATTCAAAATCGAATCCTCTTAGTTTCTTTATTCTATGTATTCTTGAAAGAACTCAGATTCCTCTGCTGTTAAGCTCCTCTTTCATTATGCAATCCCCCTTCGACGACGGTCCATGAACCAACTCTCTGCATGCTAAGAGATCTCCACATTCCTTTCTAAACCATACTTTTATGCATGCCAATATTTATTCCCTTCACCTGTTCGTATGCCTGACTCTTCAATTTCATAACTCCTCCAAAAACTGTTTAAGGAACCCAATTGTTCTAGAATTCATAGTTGATCAATCCAATTTTCTTTTTCATTAAAAAAAATCATGAAGAAACAAATCCATGTCAGTCCTCAATGCAGAAATAAGATATATTGCTTCCGCAACCTCAATCTTCCCACAAATCAGAGTTTCCACAATGGTGTTTCCATAACTCTAACTCCTTTCACGATTGTCTTTTTTCGCATCTCTGACTCCTTTCGTAACTGTCTTTGTCTGCAAATCTGAGTTTCTGCAGTTCTGGTTTTGCAAGATTCTTTCTGTGAGACTTCTTTTTCTCTGTCGATTTCAAGTCAAATATCTCCTGATCTTTGATCTGAAAAAAGATTCTAGATATTTTGGTTTGTGGATTTTAGGTGTGCATTTTTATTTTCTTCGAAATTACTTTCGCAAATTACTTTCCTCAATTTTCCTTTTGCATAGTTGATCTCTTGTGGAGTATTTGCTGACCATCGATCAGATTATGGCTTTTTCAGTTTGCTGATAATAGGTATGCATTTCTATTTTCTTAAAAAAATGCTTCCGCAATTCCTTTACCATAAAACATCTTCTACATCGTCGATTTCTTGTGCACTATTTCCCGATCGTTGATCTTAGATCAGATATGGATTGTGGATTGCGGTTTTTCTAATTTTGTTCAAACTACTTCCACAATTTTTCTCCCACAACTTTGTTTCTATATTTCTTCTAAACTATCAATTTCTTTCAAATTTAATCCTAGCCCTTGATATGTGATCAAATGAAAATCTCTGCGCAAATCATCGATTCTCTTGTGACTTCAACTCCATTTGTTGATCATTTATCAAACAAAAAACTTCACTTTGGTGCTCTGGAATGTTATCTTCCATGTATATTTACTTTGCAAATTCTTTCCCTAATGTCTATCTATTGTGGATTTGATTGCATTCATTGATATGCTATCAGTGCAGAACTTCACCTTAACTTTGCGAACCTATTAACTTTCCTACACCTTTGTCTTGTGGAATTCATCCACAACCGTTGATTCATCTAAGTCATCTGATTATCTGTCCTTCTTGCTATTGGATCATATGCTTGGAACTATGTGTTTCCATCAACAACAACCATATCACAATATGATCTATTTCCACATGATCGCAATACCTATCATAATGCCAATAGTTTTTGTAGATGAACTTGTTCTTGATAAAAAAAACTCTTTCAATTTGTTGATATCAATCACCATCTTCTCAGAATATGTTCCCAAATTTATTGGCTAAAAAAGGAAAATACAGAGTTCTAGAAATTGTCAAATAACTAAAAAATAGGGTTCAAATATCCCTTTGAATCTCCCAAACCATGGCATGTGGGTAAAACCTAAGAGGGTTTTTTGTATATTAACTCCTTCTTGATAAATAAAATCTTTCATCTTGTTGATATCAGTCACCATCTGATGGGAATTTCTGCCCATAGTTATTTACTAACAGAGGAAAATCCTATAATTTTCTGTAAGTTCCCAGAATTCTCGCAACAAATTCCCCTGTTTTTGTACTACAGGTGCTACAAAAGTTTTTGAAACTGTGTAAAACTATAGACTAAACTTCTTATGACTTAAAATTTAATGATTGATGATGTAACTTTGGATATATTTAATCCCATTTTGATTAAGAATACTTGTAGAGCACTCCTCCTTTACCTTGCAGGCTTGGTGTTTGACGTGTTAATTTCTAATGTATGGCTCGTGTGTTGTGAATTGGAGATACGACATGAATACATAATTGTTAGAATATAATCCGTTAGGGATTATAATATTGTAAATAAATAAAATAGGAATAGTTGGAAGCCGAAAAGGCTGGACGGAAGGTTAAACAAACCGTCACATGAATGTATAAATGAATGCTTAGGCATGAATAGAATAATCAATCGGGAGTTATACCTAACAACTGGTATCAGAGCAAAGCACTGCCATAACTCCTTCCTTTTGCTAGTCTGCTGCATTTCAGCCCTGGCATTCTGCTTGCCAGTCCATTGCCAGACTGCTCCATCTGTCTGCCAGTGGATTCGCATGCAATATATGCATTACTCCTACCTGCGTTTATTCTTTGCTAGAAAGATTGTGTTATACCTAACCCTAAAAGCTTACCGTTGAACTCCCTCTTTGCTGCTACGAAACCTATCTCCTCCTGCTGCTGAAATACAGCGTGGAGATGGAAACAATGCCATGGAGCTGAACACCTCTATTATTGTTATTCGTATATGCCTTACAGTAGAAGAAACAGTTGGAGAAAACCATGCCCCCGCTAAGTTCCATCCAGTATACACAAAAATTCTCGTCCAGGAGTTCCACTGTCGTCCATGAGTTTGTGGAGCAATCGTAGATTTCCACTATTCGCCCAATGACCCAACGCGACGTGCCAATCACTACCACTTTGTATGTTTCTTGGATATCTGCGACTTCCCTTCCTCCTGCACCCGTACGGGCTCTGATACCATGGTATCAGCGTTCTGTATTAATCTCATTCGCGGAAGTTGTAAGGACGTTTGAGTCAGAGGATTGCAGACAATGTGAAGGAGTATGAACGGAGAGCTGTGAAGATTGCTGTGACTGAAGTTAAAGAGCTGAAACCTGTAACGAGGGATGACTCCACTCGAAAGCACGGTGATGTATTCACGCACTGCAGAATATGGCGTTGAGATGAATGTATGTGACCTACCCTAATTTTGGTGTTGAGATGAAACCCTAATTCTGGCGTTGAGATGATATGAATTAGTTCATTTGGTGGAGGTCCTTTTATAGTTCAAAAAGATAGTCGAATGCTCCTTCCAATCACGTTCAGTGTTGCAGACAAACAGATGAAGAGTTGGAAGGTAGTCTACGGCAATTTGTGTGCGTGAAGACCGAGCCTGTAGATGCGTTGAAGACTGATATATTATATAACTGCAAAATATTGTGACTGATATATTGCTGACTGATATATATATACTTCCGCGTCCTCCATCTACCTTTGTGTGCTGCGACCTGCCAGGAGACTGTTGCGTTGAAAGACTGCATTGGAGACTGAATGCTAGAGCCTGCGTGAAGAGAGAGACTGCTGCGTGGAGAAATTGCAGCCTGAGAGTGAAAGCTGTGGACCTAAGTGAACCTAAACGTGGAGGCTCGTGCTTTGAAGAGTTGCGTGAAGCTGGTATATATATGAAACTGGATTGTGCAGTGAAGATTCGATCCTTGTAACGGTGTAAGCTGGTGATTATTTTCAGTGTGTTTGGTAAAGATTTCTCCTGGAAGTGGAGCTGCGACCTGTGCTGCAGGTTTTTTGTTGTGTATAATCATCTAAACGCTGGGTTTTCTCCTTCGATCTGAAACTATGCGCTGGAGAAATAATATATATATGTGTTGATCATATATATGCTTCCTGAATTTTGAAGTGAACCCTAATTTATTTTGAAGTAAACCCTTATTTTTTGCAAAGTCTGGTGGTATTACTTGAATTGCAGGCCAGAAACGATCATGGTCAAATAAAAGATCATGACACTAGAGAGGTGGTGTTATAAAACACCATTGTTCTTGATCAACTACCTACCCTAGGATCTGCCATTATCATATGTAATTTCTTTCCAACACACTATGAAGATTGCAGCGTGGTATTGCTGTCACAAGAATTTTTTCTCGTATTCAACTATGGGGAGGTAAAATGCTTTGTATTCTGCATTGAAATTATTCATTGGGAAATACATAAACCCTAATTTCTATGAATGGAGTTTAAGTGAAAAATATGTAAATATTTTCATTTGCATTGTTTGAAAGAGGACTGTGACTTATGTATATGAGATACTGAAGACCTATCAGTGAAGAAATAATGTATGTTGGAGAGTGCTGCGATTTTTGCTGTGTATTTGCTGCTGAAGACTGAGTTGTATGCTGCTGAAGACTGCGTTGTATGCAACACTACCTGCGTTGGATATTGCCGTGTTGCTACAGCCTATTGAAGACCTTCTTGAAGACTGATACTGAGATTGCTATATTGCATTGTGATACTGAGACTGATATATTTTGTATTGAAGAAACCTGCGTATGCTATAAACTTGCATTGTATTCACCTTGGCAGAGACTGTAGACCTGCAAGGTTATTTTTTTCATTTCTCTTTGCCATATCAAGTTTATTATTGTAAATTACACTAACGGTTGTAAAGATGCACTCTTTGGCATCTAGTATTGTTGCTGCCCTTGCCGGCAAAGACCAATCCAAAGACCCTTCCAAGGGAGATTGCAGCAAAGAGAGAGGCAGAAGAAGAAGAAATTTCAGAGGCAGAGGGGGCATAAGCAAAAGATCAGACTTGCAGTGAAGGCGTTGCAGAAAGACTGGGCACACATCAGATGAGTGTTGGGCTTCATGGGACTCAATCAAAGACAAGCATAACCAGAAGAAAGATGACCAAGATGCTAGTAATTTTTCTGATTCTTGTATTGTTGCACATTGTAATCTTGGATTTAATGAAATGAATTCTCTTTCATCTTACAAAGATTGTTGGCTGCTTGATACTGGTGCAACATCACACATGACATTTAGAAAAGACTTTTTTGAAGAACTGAATGAAACAATCGATGGCATAGTGTACTTTGCAGATAATTCAAGTATTAAACCAAAGGGAATGGGCACCATTCGTCTGAAGATGCCTGGATTCCCTGATTTCTTGTTGAAGAACGTTCTCTATCTTCCAGAGTTGCAGAGAAGCCCGCTATCCATGGTGGAGATTCGACAGCAAGGCCATTCCATCCACATGTTTGATGGAATCGTTGAAATAAGAAATTCCTATGACAACCAAGTCATCATGACTGGATACGAAGATGGAAAGCTGCTGAAGCTCAAGGGTTCATCCGCAAGATTTCAGAACTATGCCTACCTCTCTCAGCATGGAGAAGGTAATATGTCATCTAGCTCATTGTGCCATGCAAGGTTTGGTCATTTAAATTATAACAGTCTTCGCTTGTTGAAAAAGAATGGTGTATTTGGCTTGCCCACCATTCCTAAAGAGAAGGAAAAATGTGATGCATGTATATTAGGGAAACATAGTAAGCTGCCATTCCATGAGTCTAATTTCAGAGCAAGTAGGAAATTAGAACTAGTGCATTCTGATTTGTGTGGCCCAATGCCAACTCCTTCAGCAAATGGGAATAAGTACTTTATGACATTTGTTGATGACTACTCACGAATGTGATGGATTTATTGTTTAAAGACAAAGTCAGAATCATTTCAAACATTCAAAGACTTTCATGCATTGATTGAAAAACAAGCACAATAAAAAATTGGTACACTTCGTACTGATAATGGGAAAGAGTACACTTCAAATGCTTTTGAAGCTTATCTTCTCCAACATGGAATTGCACATCAGACTACCGTTCCCTACAATCCTCAACAAAATGGGGTAGCAAAGAGAATGAATAGAACCATAATGAATATGGTTCGCTCAATGATGTTTTTCAAGAATGTAAAACTAATGTTTTGGGGTGATGCAGTAAAATGTGCAGCATATTTGAGAAATAGAAGTCCCTCAAATGCTCTTGAGGACAAGACTCCACATGAAATGTGGTTTGGCCATCTCCCTTCAGTCAGGCATCTCATAGTTTTTGGTTCCACCTGTTATGCCTTGATTCCGAAGGAGCAAAGAAACAAGCTTGGTGCTCGAAGCAGAAGATGCATTTTCCTGGGGTACGAAGAATACTCCAAGGCATACCGTTTGTATGATGAGGTAAATAAGAAATTTTTTATTTCCAGAGATGTCATTTTTCTTGAAACTAATAAAAATGACCAGTCGATTGAGAGACAGG
>LPNX010399371.1:184926-235244 GCA_001517045.1 Pseudotsuga menziesii | reverse complement strand
AAATAAAATAGGAATAGTTGGAAGCTGAAAAGGCTGGACGGAAGGTTAAACAAACCGTCACATGAATGTATAAATGAATGCTTAGCCATGAATAGAATAATCAATCGGGAGTTATACCTAACAATAATACTAGGGGATTGGGCCAAATAATTTTTTCCAAAAATAACTTTGACCGCACATATGAGCCCGAGAACAAAAATGACCCTTCCAAACACAAATTTTTTACCCGAAGTTTTTTTTAAACAAATATTTACAAAAAAAATAGCTTGTGATAACATTGGATCCAATGCATATTTTATCCTTCTTGTTAGTTAGAAAAGAACCCATAAACTGGTGCCTAACCATTATGTTTCTCCCCACTTTTCTTTTCCTTTAAGTTGCAAGCTAATACCTATGTCTTGTGATGTGTGACCTTATCCAACTGAAAACCAAACCCACTCTTCAAAATAAAACCAAAAATTATAATGATCCAAACTAAAAATTGAATGTTGAATACTACTACTACACATTTGAATACACACACTGCTGAAAACCGAAGCTGAAAAAGTTATTGATCAACAAGTGTATTTGCACAATCCTACTCTAACTTCTGAAAACAATGGTGGTATTAAGTGATTCAAAAATTCCAATAAAACCAATCAAGTATATGCTCAAGTAATTTGACTCTTTGACAATGCTAGAAAAAAATGCAAACTAGGAAATGTAATGGAAAATGAGATTCATGATGCATTTTGTTTCCATAATAAAAACATGGATGAAAATTCAAGTTGAAAAGACCCTACATGTAGTCAGCTATGAGATCAATAAAGAGATATATGTTTGTTTATCCTCGGAATCAAAGGGAATAAAATTTCTTTTCACTTCTGCTAAAATGAAACTTCAACGAAAGGACCTTGATTTGGAAAAAATGGGGTATTTCCTAATATTTTAAGACCTTAAGATCTTTCTCAATATCCTTGGAAAACTCATCTAAAAAATGGATTTTATCTTCTGAGCTACATTTACATTATTTTAAATAGATAGAAAAAAATATGGAAAAAAATTCATCAATCTAATCATCATCAAGCATATCCCAATATTCTTTAAAACCTTCAATAGAAATAGGATCTTCCACATACCATGTTATCTTGATATTATGACACAACTTGATCAACACTTTAAGCTCTAAATTATTTAAATGGTAGAGTCTCCATGAATATTCAGGGATATGGATACGTGGAAATGGAGTTGCTCAATGAATTATGCATGACATTTAATTTTATGATTATTGTTCACCATCAATAACCAGATCTTTACATTGTCTTTCTTCTCTGATGAAAATGAAAAATTCTGGTACTTAGAGATGGTGCCAGAATGCTATCACTCTTCAACTCCCTTCGATGTAGAAGGAAGGAGCATAGATAACTATTTCAGACCAAATTTTAGACTGGAAGCTAGACTTTCCAATCCCAATAGGGATATCTCTCACAACTTAGTTTTTAGATGCTATCTTTCAAATGAATTGTTGTGTAATAAAGGTAATGGCTATATATTCTATGGGTATATTAGGATTTTGGGTGTTTTAATGTCATGGGATTAGGAGAAAATACTCATTGGGAATGGATTCAATAGGTTGGAAGAGAATCATATGGGTGATCAATGTCTGGTTGTAGAATGCTCAAGGTAGTAGGGGTAAGATAACCAATATATCTTAGTCAATTAGATCATTGAGGTGTGGGGGAATAATTGAGACAAAAAACTCATTAAAGCAAATCATGCAATGACAAACTCTAGTTTAACTTCAAAGAAAATGATAACAAAAAAATAATTTGTTTTAAACTATCGAAATAGAGCATCAAACCAAGGATGAATTCTAAATACAATAATTCCATTCAAACATTTAATATAACACATAAAATGTAAAAACTGAGAAAGACATACATTTAGGAAGGATTAAACAGACTAAGATATATAGACAAATGAATATCTAGTTAAATAATTCAATACTTATGCATTGTTATATTCCATTAGACTTAGGAAACCAACCAAACCAATATTCAAAAGTTTTTTTCTCCAAAATTTCAACCCTTTTTTCTTCTAAAAATATGCCATATATAGGATTACCATTATTGAGCATCAAAAGAAAATCCTAAATCCTTTTGACTATTTTCTAAAAATAGTAAATGGCCATAGAAGTGCCATGTGTGCAAATTATCTTGAACTCCAGGATATGACTCACGAGCTTCTATTTATTTAACTAATCGCAAAGTTGATAAATGAGCCAGTTGTCTTCTCCACTCATTCCAATTTCCTTGGCATAGATCAAATTCCTATGAGATTCCCCAATTTAGGGATCAAGTTGATTATTTACAAAATGATAAATATTGTAGCATACTCTACTTGTTTTCCATAATACATGTTGTAGATGTTAATCTACAAAATTTTTGTAGTGACCTTCTCTGCTTTTGGCGTGCAGACACTATGAGAGTCCTGGAAACTGTCGAAATATTGAAAAATAAGGTTCAAATATCCCTTTGAATCTCATGAACCATGACAACTGGGTGAAAATTTAGAGAGGTTTTTGTATATGAACTCATTCTTTAGAAGAACCTCTATCCATTTGCTGATATAAATCGCCATTTTCTCATAATATGAACCCAAATTTATTGACTAAAACAAGAAAATACAAAGTTATCGAAAGTGTCCAATTAATGAAAAATAGGTTTCAAAGATCCCTTCAAATATCCCAAACCATGACACCTGGGTAAAAAATGAGAAAGCTTTTGTATAGGATCTTGTTCTTAAGAAAAAAATCTTTCATTTTGTTAAGATCAATCACCATATACTCATAATAAGCACCCAAATGTATTGACTAAAGCAGGAAAATGCCATATTTTTTGTAAGTTTCCATATCTTTTGCAACAAATTCCCATGTTTTTGTACTGCAATCACTACAAATGTTTCTGAACCTGTGTAAAACAATCAACTAAAATTATTATAACTTGGAATTTAATTATTGATGTTGGAATTTTAGATTTTTTTAATTTTATTTTCATCAAGCATACTTGTAGAACTCTCCTCCTTTACCTTGTCGGCTTGGTACTTGATGGGATAAGCCTTGACTTATGGATTGTGTCATGTGACTTGGATATTTGGCATGAATACATAAGACTTGTGGATTGGGCCTAATAAGTTTTTTCAAAAAAAAATTTGACCCTACATATGAGCTTAAGAGAAAAAATGACACTATCAAACCTAATTTTTTTCCCCAGTGGATTTGTTTTTTACGAAGATTTACAAAAAAAATGACATGTTATAACAAAAGCATTGGATTTTTACTCTTTCATCTTTTATGTAATATACATACCTAAACAATTCCAAAAAACTCATGGACATGTTCTTCCATATACTTCTGTCACAATTTTAGTTCATTGAACTTGTTTCTCTTATTATCATAATACCTAGTAGATAGGTATTTTTCCTTGAAATACTTCTTGAATTGCTCCCAATTGATTCTTCTTTCCTTTATTCCTTTTACTTTCATGAGGTTCTCCCACCAATTGAAGCTATTCCATTTAGATTTTAAATTTAAATTCTATTCTTTTCATTTCTTGAGTAATCATGAATTCTAAAATATTTCTTCATCCCAAGAAGCCATGCCTCTTCCTCTTCACATGTCTTACTTTCTCGGAGGTTTTACCTTCCTAATTTCTCCCTGTGGAATATTTTTTAAATGACTTATTCTTTCAAATATGTTGGAAGTATGCTTTGTACTACTTTGAAAACTTTTGGAGTCACATGACATGCTAGAACTATATATTCAGTAGTGTGTTCTATGCTTTTTAATCATAGAACTCTTTCTTGGTATTGGAATCCTCTTTCTAAATCGACCTCTAGAGCATCTCTATACATTTCTTCCTTCTTAGCCCACTTTGCTTGGATTGGAACCAAAGTTTATCCTCTACTACATATCAATGAGTCTTTGCAAAATAGTATTATTGATTTGGTTCTTCTCTTCCCGAGCCTTCAAAAATCTTCCATTCAAACTAATTATCTTGGTTTCAACCAAATTCTGAGGAGTGATTTTATCTCTTCTCCTATTTGATTTGGTCTCAAATTTTCCTCTTGCATATTTTATCCTAGGAAATATTCATCATGTTCATAAGGGCCCTGAGCATCATTTATGGTCACCATTTTCTTTTGGACACTTTCACTCTACCTGTTTCCCTCTACAACTATTCAAAGCTTAACAATTGCAAACATTGTGCATAATAGAGATATTTATTAGACATCTTAGGAATTCATGTAAAAACATAAAACATTAGTATTTAATAGAATTATATTTATGGAATAATTCATAGTTTCCTAATTCCATCTTCTCTTTTGTTCCATTTATGCAATTCTTGAAACTACGCTTATTTGACATTTTTTTGTTAAAACAAGGCCATAGACACTTCTTTATCCTTAAATCACAAAGACATCAGAATTCCTCATCTAGATTTGGATTGTGCACCATTGTTACCTTTGGATAATATTTCCAATGCCTATCCTCCTACACTATTTCGACTTTGGATATATAATTTACATTACTTCAAAAATGTCAATTTTCCCAATTATGCACGTTTTTTCCATAGTTGCAATTAGCCTCAAAGGCCAACTTCGGCTACTTGTAGAAGTAAATATAGAGAGAAATGGGAAAATGTTTCTAAAGGGTGAATTTAATAAATATAACAACTATCACTATGAATCTTTCATATCCATGATCTAATTTTCCAGTGACTTGCTATAAAATTCTTGGCTTGACTACTATTGATGTTTGCACTTTTTCACAATTTCAAAATTTTCACCAAAATTGGATACCTCCCAAACCAAGCAGGTTTGGAAAATATTTGACTAACACAAGTTGTATATTTTGGTGAGTAGGTAAAATGTGAAGTTAAAACAAATTATTGGTTTTGACATCTAGGGTCTCTTTTACCAACTTCAATATTTTCAAAATCCCCCAAAACTGCTTCCAAATAATGCTTTTTGGCCTTATTTCACACCCTGATTCCACACCGTTTGTATTTTGGATCCAAAATTTCAAATTTAACTGCGTGTTTGGTCCATGTAAATGCTATAAATTTTTTATCCCAAACTGAGATCTCGTCAATCCCCAAGACACTGATCTTTAAAAGTAACTAATTCCAATTTTAGATGAATCAGAGCAAAATGGCCTCGGGCCTCTCAATGGTTTTTTTGTGACATTATTTAATGGAATACAAATGCCTCATGTCTCATTCGATTCTGAGTAATGAAGCTTTCTATGGAAAAAATAAATTCTAGGCTCTATATAATTTTTTTCAGACATAACGTGTCGATCCCTACTTTTTCCAAGGCCTTCCAACTTTTCTGATAAAAAAATGGAAATCAGAATGTATAATTTATCAATGAAAATCTATATCCAACTTCTTGAATTCAACTATTATCTTCCATATATCAGAAGTTAGAAATTGGAATTGCAAAATAGCTCCTTCCTAAATCCTTCCTAACCTCTTGACTCCAATTTGTAGAAATTCTAAGGCCTTGATGGCATAAGGAATTTCATAAACTGGCTAAGGATCTAAGCACACAATTAACCTCACAGAGAATTGTAGAGAATTAGCATAATGAGAGAAGAAGAAGAATTAATGAACAGACATTAATGAATGATCAATAAATGATAATTGATATTATTACATAGGTAATACATCCTTATAAATGAAAAGGGAGTTGCATGAAGACAACTCAAGCTAGCTCATAAAAGCAGGCTTACGAATTATGATAAACCCCTTAAAGCACTTTCCAATATACCAAGCACCTCACGAGTTGGAAAAAGCATGAGTGAGTTGTCAAGGAGATGGAAATAATATGATAATGGAGAAAAACTAATGGAATGGTTGGAAATAAAAGCACCCAGTTTCCTAGTTGACTAGCTTTTATCTTATCCATAGAAAAGCAGGATAAAGCAGAAAAAGCAGAAAAAGCAGAAAAAAAGCAGAATCTGCTATATGGTCCTGTATACTAATTCTAGAGGAACCCAGAATCAGAAATAAATCATTCCTAGGATATAGATGGCATGCATTGACTTTAAGATGCCACCTAATTAAGCTAGTGGGTGAATAATTAATCACTATTGATTAATTATTTTTATCCTAAGTGTATGAGTGGGTTTATTATATCCCAACACAATTAATTTCTTACATATGTCGGAATTCAGAAGTCATCACTTCAGACATATTCCATTTAATACTATTTTGAATTCCTCACTCTTAGCTTCCGTAGTTTAGAATTCAAAATTTGGCATTGCCGAGCAACTTACAATTAAGACCACCTTGGCTTCCTGACTCTGTTGACTACCTTCTGTAATTTGGGAATTGGAAGTTGGCACCAAAACGATGATCCATATACAAACAACCTTTTGATCTCAACTTTTTCACTTTAGCATCAACACCTCGACACTATTCAAATAGTAATAATACAAACGTCCTTACCTTCTGATTCTAACCTCATATGTCAAAAGTCGACAATATGCCTATATTACTACCAACTTCTTATGCTGATATGTTTCATGTTCTAAAGTCCCATTTTTTCAAAATGGGTCTCATTACAAATCTATCAATGAGCTCCATGCAACACCTTGAACCTCTGCAACATCTGAAGATTTTGATTTTTGGCCATTATTTTACCCATAATTTCACTAAACACTTATCAACACTTCTTATGAAATTTTGACTTTCTTCATGTAGGTGTCGATTTCTTCCCAACGAGCCCTAGCTATGCAACTGTTTGCTTTGATACCTCTCTCTCATGTCCCCTTCCATCATAATGACCAATAGAGGGAACATGAACAATATGTGAGGGTACAATAAATTCACCCCCCAAGCCGTTTTACAAAATTCATTACAATTAAATGTACATGTAGATTCATCACATCAGAATTAAAGCTTATTACATCCCATGTAATTACCATCATGTTCATCACATTCTTAATAAAAAAATAATCACACACAAGATTAATCTTATTCTCATGCTATGCATAGGCGTCCTACTGAATAATTCAAGATGGTCATTTCATTCAAATTGACATGAATAAATAAACATTCATAACACATAATTTTTTATAATTAAAAACATAGTAAGCACTTATCTTTTAACTGAATTTGTTTAAGCAACTAGATATGGAAGAGAAACATTCCACCTAGCCATAGTTATCTATCAATCTTATATTCTTTCATCTAAGAGACCACCCCCGAGTTGGGCTATGTATCCACTAAAGAGGAACTACTCAGTCTCACTCACAGCCATAAGGACAATTACTCATGCTAAGTCAGCACACAAATGGGTTTGTCAATCTAGTGGGGAGGTAGGGTAGGAGATATATAAACTAGTAATATCAATTGGAGATCTATAGCAATCTCAATTTGGATTTATATATCCTTGGAACCCGCAATACATACATAACCCAACATAAGGAAGGTCCCCTTCTCTCCTACACAGTCCCTCAAGCACCCCTTTCCTACAATGCTCTTTAGGGTGGGAATATAAAGGTACAAGATTCCAAACCTTCAGATATTCTTTCCTTCACTAGGTTTATCAAGCAATTCTAACCTATGAACACTCTCCCACAACAATCCACTCTTTCATTTTCCCCAATTTGGCCAGGTGACGGTGAATCATGAAATTTAACTTCCAGGCTTATAAACTAGGGTCTACCTATGGATTTTTGGGTTGTTACTACTCTCAAATTTTCCCCAGGGTTTGTACTTATGGATTCCTCATTATATTTCACTGTTCACATGATTTTTGGGGTGTTTTTGGCACTTCAAAACGTGGGTTCTTTTCAAGTTCCAATTTTTACAAAATCCATTGTTAGGAATGCATAAAAATATGGAAAATGATATCTATATTATAATAATCAACCCATAGTTACCTACCTTAGACATTAATTAATCCAATTTTTGTCTTATTTGCCTAGTTTCCATATTCCACCTTATGCAAGTTGTCCTCCACATGTCCAAAGTGGTCAAACTTGCTAAATTTGAGTCATGGAGTGCTTGGGAAACCACTTGGAATCAAATCTACTTTATTCCTAGCCTTCCTAGTGCATGTCTTCTTTTTCTGCTTTATTGCCTGCTTTTGTTGAGTATTAAGGCAATTGGGAAAGTTTGACTAGGTGAAGTTAACTTGTTTTTTGTCCTCATCATCCTCCACTCTTGTCTCCTAATAAAATCATGTATGAGTTGTCCTTCCATCATAAATTATCTTTCCTAATTGATTTTTCCAATTCGTGAGCTCCTAGACAGATTTGGAAACTGCTTTATGCACATATGGGGGATTTGCTTAGATTTAGTAAGCCTGCTTTTGACCAAATTCGAATGGCATCCTTATGCACTCGAATATATCATGTAATTATTTATTGTGGCAGCCTATGAATTCATAGGGTTGGCTATTGTACACTTATTCAATACAGATTAGTGTTCTGCTCCATATTCAGTCTCCTTTGTGTGTAATTTGCATGTGTAATTGGCAATTTTTGTGAGTGTAGTTGTTGTAACACCTAGGTTCAATTTCCACATGGTATCAGAGCCTTTGTAGATCAATTTATCTCCTTCCAATTTGTTATTGCAGGTTTGACATTATTGACTGGGAGCATTCTGCTGACTGAAGGGACAATTTCTGAGCTATGGATCAATCTTAGAAGATCATCTTGACTCCATTTAACTTCTTTGAATGGAAAGTAGAGATGGAGATACTGTTGAGAGTGAAAGTCCTCTATAGAGTGACTATGGAAACAAAAGCAGATCCCAATGCAACTGTAGAGAAAATTAAATGGCACAATAGGAGGGATGAGGCCTATGGTCTCCTGTGTCTAAGCATATCCAGAGACCTCCTTTTCCATCTTGATGGATTAACATCACCAAATGAAGTATGGGAGAAGCTTGTTGAGCTTTCTGGTAAGACAGATGAGATGAGGGGACATCAAATTGAAAATGAATTGATCTCCCTGAGTCCAAATAGCTTTGAATCCCTGCAACTCTATTTTTCCAAGTTCAAATCCCTTGTTTTGCAGCTAAAATGGTGTGGGATCGAAAAGAAGAAGGAGAAACTAGTTTTGGCCATATTTTAGAAGCTTGGCCCTAACTATTTAGTGTTTTTCTCGGCCTTCCATGCCACAAAGTTGACAGCTCGAGCCTGGAAAATGCCCAGCCTTGCAGATTTCATGGAATCTCTCACACAAGAACAAGATAAATTGGTGATGATGGGCACCATCAAAACTTCCAAAGACCAAGATCTGGTTGTTGGAGATTCGAGGGTGGATTCAAAAGGAAAGAATAAATCTAAGACGCCACCTAAGAAAAAGAGAGACAAGAACAAGTCTCCAGAGGAGCCCCAAAGCTCCAAGAAGAACCCCAAGAAGAAGAAGAACAAAGGAGAAATGAGCAAGTGCACATACTGCAGTAAGGGAAATCATCCTAAAATCTCCTACATGAAGAAGCAAATTGACATGCTGAGCCAACTCCTGGAGAAGAATGGCATCTCCCTTCCTGACAGCTCAAAGAAGTGGGAAGGAGGATCAAATTCAGAAGATAGAGAGAGAGTTCATGAATTGGTTGCTGGCACATCAAGCTCACTTAGTTTCATCATTGATTCTAGAGCTTCAAGACATATGGTTTTGACCAAGGAGGCTTTCAACTCACTTGACATGTCGAAAGGTCCAACAATTGTACTAGGAGATGACTCTCTCATTGAAATTTTGGGCAAAGGGAGGATTGATCTTAACCATGGTAAGTTCAACAATGCATTGTATGTTCTAGGTCTTGCCTCTAACCTCTTATCAGTGTATCAGATGACACACACAGGGTCTCCAAAGAAGGTCATATTCTCCCCTAATGAATTTTATATCACAGAGATCTCAAGTGGTAAAGTCATTGCAAAAGGAGTTTAAAATCACACTTCGAAGGTTAACATGTTCTCACACTTCCTACCCTACTCAAACCCCTCTGCTCTTCTGATTCATGCTAATGAGGCAAGAAAGATTTGGCATGAAATATTTGGCCACCTTAATTACAAGTATATTTTTGATCTTAGTGAAAAATAAATGGTCACAAGGTTACCAAATATTAAGTTTTCCAAAGGAGTCTGTCAAGGTTGCATCTTAGGAAAACACCCAGAGCATAAATTTGAGAAAGCTAGTCATGAGAGAACCTCTGCACCTCTTGAGTTGATCCACAGTGATGTTGCTGTCCCATTTCCTCATATGTTAATGAGTCAGGCCAAATATTCATTGACATTCATATATGACTTTTCCAGGTACTGCTGGGTTTACTTCCCGAAACACAAGTCTGAAGTTTTTGGCCTCTTCAAAGTCTTTAAGGCTTTGATTGAAAACTAGTCTAGGAGGAAACTCAAGGTGCTCAGATATGAAAATGGTGGTGAGTATGTCAAGTCTGAGTTCATTCAATATTGTGTAGATTCAGGTATTCAGATGCAGCATTCTATCCCTTACACACCACAACAAAATGGTGTTGCTAAGAGGAAGAACAGATCATTGAAAGAGATGGCAACCTACATGATGGAGGCTAATACTTTGCCACCAAAGTTTTGGGCTGAAGCTATAAATTGTGTAGAATATATCTAGAATAGGGTGCCTCGTAAATATCTTGATGGTATGAATCCTTTTGAACCATGGAGTGGGCACAAGCTAGATGTGACCCATTTCAGGATTTTTGGCTCAAGGGCTTGGGCTAGAATTCCAACAGAAAAGAGGAAGGATTTGCATCCCCAAATCCAAGAGTGTCTATTTGTTGGGTACTCTAAAGATTCAAAAGGGTACAAGCTGATCAATTTTAGCATAAAAAAATCCTTCATTGAAAGGCGTGTTCAGTTCCAAGAAGAGCCTTTAGTAGCAGTGGAAGTTGGAGAATCCTCTTCACCACCAGAACCATTGAATGTAAGTGAAGACATAGTTGAGTTTGCTAATTCTGATATGCCTGATAATGATGATTTAATTGCATATCATAATAGTCCTACAAGACCAAAATGGGCAGCAAAGACCATTCATGCAGCTGGAGAACTAGCTGGAAATCCTAATGATCCTAGGAGGACTAGATCTCAGTTTGAGACTGCTATGTGTATGAAAGACCCCTTGTTTGTAGAGAAATGCTATTTGATGGTTGAATTAGACCCACAGACATATGAATATGCAGCACATAATACAAGATGGAAAACAACCATGGAAGAAGAGTTCATCTCACTCCAGAAGAACAACACTTGGAGCTGGTTGAACTTCCCCCAGGGAGGAAGCTAGTTCAGTGTAAGTGGGTTTACAAAACCAAATTTTATGCTGATGGTTCACCTTTGAAATATAATGCAATATTCGTAGCCAAGGGATACTCATCGGTACATGGCATAGACTATAATGAGACCTTTGCACCAGTGGCAAAGATGGACTCCATTAGGGTAGCTTAACCCATTGCAGCTTCGAAGCAGTGGGAGGTACATCACATGGATGTGAAGTGTGCTTTACTGAATGGAGATATTACTAAAGATATTTACATGTAGCAGCCTCAAGTATTTTCTACTAATCCATCTCTTGTGTGCAGGCTAAAGAAATCATTGTATGGGCTTAAGCAAGCACCCAGGGCTTGGTATGCCAAGATTGATAGCTTTCTGCTATCATTGAATTTTGTTCGATGCAATTCAGATCCTAATGTCTATTTGAAGCTGATTCATGGTTCATTAATTATTATTGTCTTGTATGTTGATGACCTTCTCATTACAGGAAGCTCAAAGGATGAAATTGCCTCCTTGAAGGATGCAATGAACCATGTATTCTCTATGACTGATTTGGGGTTATTGAGCCAATTCTTGGGGATCGATATTGCTCAAACCAAACATGGAATCAAAGTACATCAGTCCAAGTATGCCTTGGATTTTCTGAACAAGTTCAACATGAAGGATTGCAAGTCAAGAAAGACTCCCTTCCTTTCAAGACTTAAGCTTGAAGAAGTACTACTATCTATTGTGATAATCAGAGTACGATTTGAATCTAAAATGATCCAGTTTAGAGATAGAGAACCAAACACATTGAGATCCATATGCACTACATTAGACAGCTTGTGCATGATGGCACCATTCACCTACTCTTCTGTCCATCTTCAAAACAAGTAGTAGATATCTTCACCAAAGTTTTTTGTGAGAAGACATTTAGAAATCTCAAATCATTGCTGGGGATTGCTAATTTGCTGTGAAGCATGAGTGATGACAATATCTCCAAATCTTGTTTTACTGTCTATGTTTAAGGGAGTATTTTTCCCACTGGGTTTTTGCCTCTTTCCTTGGTTAAATGGACATGCAGTATGTAAAGGGTGACTAAGCCTTATTGATAGGCCCTATAATTTTCTGATATTTTACTCATAAGTCAAGCTTAAGAGGTGGTTTTAGAATAATCAACCCATAATTAGCTACCTTAGACATTAATTAATCCAATTTTTATCTTATTTGCCTAGTTTTCATATTCCACCTTATGCAAGTTGTCCTCCACATGTCCAAAGTGGTCAAACTTGCTAAATTTGAGTCATGGAGCACTTGGAAAACCACTTGGAATCAAATCTACTTTATTCCTGGCCTTCCTAGTGCATGTCTTCTTTTTCTGCTTTATTGCCTGCTTTTGTTGAGTTTTAAAACAATTGGGAAAGTTTGACTAGGTGAAGTTAACTTGTTTTTTGTCCAAGTCATCCTCCACTCTTTTCTCCTAATAAAATCATGTATGATTTGTCCTTCCATCATCTATTAGCTTTCCTAATTTATTTTTCCAATTCATGAGCTCCTAGACAGATTTGGAAACTGCTTTATGCACTTATGGGGGATTTGCTTAGATTTAGTAAGCCTGATTTTGACCAAATTTGAATGGCATCCTTATGCATTAAAATATCTCATGTAATTATTTATTGTGGCAGCCTATGAATTCATAGGGTTGGATATTGTACACTTATTCAATACAGATTAGTGTTCTGCTCCATATTCAGTCTCCTTTGTGTGTAATTTGCATGTGTAATTAGCAATTTTTGTGAGTGTAATTGTTCTAACACTTGGGTTCAATTTACAAAATATATTTGTTCAACAATGGAATGGGGAGGATAAAAAACATTCCCATGAAGAAGAATGACTTATGGGCCAATTAAACCATGCCCATACCCAACCATATGAATTTCTAGGTTTCCCATGCTCCATTAATGTCTTGGGCTAATTTTTCAGCTACCATATTACAACAGAACTAAATGTCAACAAGGGAGGCCAAGATCAGTTCTCAAGATGAAATTTTGCAACATAAGGTTCAACCTCACAATCGCCTCACCTCTCACTAGTGGATACAAAAGTACCCCTCATTTTAGTTGCTTCCATATCCATCTCTTGGTATTCTTATTTGTATTAAAATATATTTACATGCATATACAATTTTTCCATGGCATGCTAGAATATGACTAAAAAAATATAAATAAATGTATTTTTAAAATCCCAGTATTCCCTAGGAGGTCCCTGGCCTTGATCTCCATGCTATGAGTCATATAATGCATATACACAATATTCAAATATAAATCCAATACATTATAGGCGTCAATATGGGGGTGATACAACTACCATACAACCTTGTTTTAATTATTTACAACACCATTATTATTTCTATATTTAATTTTTAATTGTGAACTAATAATCACTAGGAATGTAGTTTTTGCTTTAAAGGTATTCGAAGATAATTTTCTTTAATCAATATTGATCAACCAATTCAAGTAAAAACTAAAACTAAATGTATTATCATTAAAGATACATCTTCACATTTTAGGATAAAACATGTCATAGTAAATTCTAATAAATCCTTGCTTTCAATTATACACTTCATACATAAGTATAAATATTTAGTTACTCCATTAAGATCTTATCGCTAGGAAAATGAGAATATTGTTTTCTCTCTCTTCCAAGGTCGAGGTTACTCATTAATAAATAAAGTAGTAAGTTACTATTCAATAATTCTATGAAAGTTAATAAAAATTTCTATTTCATAACCATGCTATCAATTTCTAATAACCCTTTGACCATAATAATAACACTCTCACTAATACATCCGCGAGATGTAGAACAGTTGGTGGTGGGGTATGATTAAGACGCCCACTAAGCTGAAGGTCGTAGGTTTTAATCCCGTCAGATACCAAAAAATCCAAGCATGTTAAGGGTTGGTGCGGTCCAGGACGGGTGCGATCCCCGGGTGATTTTGATGGCTTAGATGCCCTTGGTTCATGGTTTCTTAGCCAATGGCAACCCTTCTAGTCAGGGGGTTTCCACCACTTTGCCAACAAAAAAAAACACTCTCACTAATACAACCATCTTAAATATTACTGAATGAAGGACACATATCCTAAATAGATTTCATTAACTCATCAAAAGGATGATATATCTTTATGGAAATTGACATAACTTAATAGTAATATCAATACATCATTAGAATACTTATTTGAATCATGTAGGATTCTGCGACTAAAGGCTTGAATCTGACATTCCACCCAACCTTTTGGCTCTATGTTCGGCATATATTCATTCCTCCTAGAGGCCAACCCTGAGATGGGAAATAAATCCACTAGGTTAGTGTCATTTCTTTGAGAGTCTTCTCACAGTCCTTACATTAAAACTACCTAATACTATTCTTTAAGCACACTCCCAACATCCATCTAAAATATACCTAGATGTTTGAGTCTAGGGATGTTCCATCAAGGACTCCTTCCACACACACACACACACACACATATTTGAGTATAATTATAACACTACAACAAAACCCTTTGATTAGCATCTCTTTTAGCTTCCATTTTAACATCCACTATCATGTTTAGTGTATTTTTCATCATTTTTTGGATGAAGTGGATGCTTTTCCATGGGATGGAACTTTTAATTGTGTTATTTGCATCCCCTTTTAAAATATGGCGCTATTTTGGACTCTAATTAGCATCCCAATTAGCATCTTGATTAGCGTCTCACTTAGCGTCTCAATTGGAATCCCAATTAACATCCCAATTAGTGTCTCAATTAGCATCTCAATTAGCGTCTTAATTAGCATCCCAATTAGTGCCCCAATTAGCGTCACAAATAAAGTCCATTTTTAAAAGTTGGCACTATTTTGGATGCCAATTAGCATCCTAATTAATGTCCCAAATAGTGTCCCAAATAACATCACAATTATCATCCCAGTTATCATCCCAATTAAAGTCCAAAAAATAATCCCATATAACGCCTAGACTAGCCTCTAAAAAAACGTCTTGAATAGCGTAACACCATATATTAACCTAGGGTTAGTGATGAGAATTGTGCTATGATTTTCGGCAGGAAAAACATCCAACATAGCTCCAAATATAGAGCTAGGAAGTGTGCCTAGAAAACATCCAACATAGCTCCAGGTATAGAGCCACATATAACACCTAGAATAATGCCAGAAATTTTGAAAGTAACAGTGCTAGGAATTGCACTAGGTTTAGAGCTAGGAATTGTGTTCAGAAAACGTCCGACAAAACATCAGATATATCAATGTCAATGATCATGATTCACGTGATAGTAATTTTGCATCTTGATTTATCATATTGGCACCTAAATGATCGTTATCATGACAATTTTGGATCCTGATTAATCCTAATGAGGGGTAAATTACCTTAATGTCACCTAAATTTATCTAATGGTATTTGAGTGTCCCCAACAACATTTGATAGACCCTAATGGAATCTGATTGGCCCTAACAACATGACAATGATGCATTGTGATAATTATGATGGAGAGTATGGATATGATTTGATAAGTATAATAGTATATCATCCATTCTTGTGAAGTAGTAGGGTTTCTTGCTCATTTTTATCGCAATTATATTGATGATGACATTGATGATGACTACGACAACAACAATGATGTTAATTTATTGTATCATGACGATGACGATGTGGATGTCAATGATGATTATGCACGTGGTATCAATTTTGGGTCCTAATTGATTCTAATGGAAGCTAAATGTTTTTAACGACATATAAATGACCCTACTATCATAGAAATGACTATAACGACATATGCATGACCGTAACAATTACATGACATGAATCCTAATGGTGACGAGTTATTAAGAACACTATTGGCATATGAGTGACCATAATGATAATGATGACGATGATTTTGTTAATGATGTACTTAACTCTGATGATGAGGATGATAATGAGGATGATGATGAAGATGGTGTTGATGTACCATATGCCATTGATGATGATGATGATGAAGATGGTGTTGATGTACCATATGCCATTGATGATGATGATGACAACGTCGATGTCCATGATGATGATGATGCATGTCATAATAATTCTAGATATTGCAGGACTTGAGATATTGGAGTTAATAACAAGTAATATAGGTTGTGAGGTGTTGAGCATAAAAATATTGTTATCCATTGGGTTTGACATTAACTGATATGGCCATTGGGTTTAGTATTTCCCCCACCGCCAACCCCCCACCCCCACCTTACACCCTCCTTATATAAAGGAAGTAAAATACCACCTATCATGCTGCTACCGAAATGTCACCCTACAAGGTTGTTTTGGACAAACCCCCCATCCACACCCCCATTTTTACCAAGAACATCCAAGGCACAAGAAGTGGATATCAATATTAACACAAAATCTAACTTTCTTTGTACTATTAAGGACATTTTGGTCTTGGTTTAAAATGGAATGAAGCAACAAGAATTTCAATAATGCTCATAGCGTTACTTTGAATAAGTGAATAAAATGTTTTTACATCTTTGGCCTTATAAGAAGACATATCTCAAGGAAAAAAACAATTGATTGCTCAAGTTTTATGGAGCCTATCAAATCTTCCAGCATTACACTACACTACTGACCAATGTTTGATTCCCATGGGATTTATTTTACATAGTAAAAGAGTGATTGAAAACATAGAGGTAAATTCCCAACTTATAATACTAGAAGATGGGAATTCACATGGACACACACACACATTGCATATCTAAGCTTGTCTCTATGTACTCTTCGAGAGTGACTTTTTCTTGGCACTTCAAGTTAATCAAAAAGGCATTTAGAGATATGATTTAAACTTATAACACCAAGACACAATGACTTGTATAACTATATTACAAACCTAGGGTAACCTCCATATTCTATTTAGGTCTACCATTTTTAATGTGTAGGGCCTACTTTCTATCTACCATATTCAAATATGAACTAATAATATTTTATCATTCACCCCCTAGGGCGTAATGTTTGTCTACAATATTCAAATATGAACTAATAAGATTTCATCATTCACCCCCTTTAAGAAGTTAATGAGGAAGCAAGTGTCTCAAGTCATTGAGACCCGCACAAGCGTAATTGTGAATGGATAAACAATAACAATAACCAATTTGTAAACATAACTTATAACATTGGGATACAATAACCAATGTGACCATATTAAGGATCCAAACCACCTCCATACTATATCTTAGGTTTGATGGAATTTTCTATAAACCACATAAAACAAAACTTACGAGACTTTACAATTCATCACCATTTTAGGGAGGTGTCAATTAAAATAGTGCCTTGAGTCAATAAGACCACTATGAAGGAGATCGCTAGGGAAAATTTGTAAGCAACCCATGTAGGCATCACAAGTCATGATAATAAATAACGACAAAGCTACATATAAACCATAAACTTTGCAAATTAAATAATCAAAATCAGAATTTCGAAGACATGTCATTTTTAAGAGTAATTATGTTTTTTATGTCTCTACATAGCAAATATATATATGAATCGATCATTCTTATTAATCAATATGTACCTTTGTCAAATTTTTCTCTCAAAGTAATGTTGAACATTATAATGTAAGAAAATATATTTTTTTTATAAATTATTAGTTTATAAAACATCTTATTAGCCAGCCAACTGATGACATTTGAATTGTGAATTGTGCCCCAGCATTGGCAGCGGGGGTTTTGAATTGAAAGGTGTTAATTAGAGTTTATTTTTAATAATAATATTGTATTTTATTTGGAGTTATATTGTAAGCTTTAAATTTTTTTGTTAATAAGTTATAAAAGAGATTTTTTTGTTAGTGCACTAGTCTAAATATGTTATAATTTGGAATTGTAGATAATATGTATTAAAATTTCATAATCAATTTTTTTTTTGAAGAAATTGAATCCATTTATGTATTAAAAATACTGATTCGAAAAAATAAAAATAAAATTGCAATTTAGCTAGAAATTATATAATAAAAAAGTTATTTAAACAACATTTCATCCCAAGTATGAAAATAGATATTTTTAGTTCATCCCAAATGTGAAAATCTATATCCATGTAGTTTGATTTTTTAATTTTTTTTGTTACAAAGATAATAGGTATTTAAGTTATATAATTAATTTTATGTCTTTAAAATTTAAATAGACTACATATATTCAAAATGTATATTTTAAATAACACAAGGTGGGGAAAATATGAATAAGAAAACAATAATTTTTTACTGCAAAATTTATTGTGAAAATCAATAATATATTCATATAATAAACAATTTAATTTTTATTTTTTCATTAATTAGTTATAATGTATACTATTTTATGATATCAAGAAATAAAATAATTCATTTTCATAACTTAACTTATTACAAAACCTTATTCATACATTTATTCCATGTCTCACAACTTTTTTTTTTCACGGCAAAAATGACAACTTTATATTAATAGGACATTTATTCCATGTCTGACCTTCCTTCTTCGCCATTGTTATTTCTCTTGGATTCATATCTTTTTATAGGAATTTCACTGAGAGACTGATTTTACAAAGAAAATGGGTATACTCAGTGCAATCGAGAGGGAAAAGATGAAGTTGAGAGAGAGAAACAGGTGCGCTATAACTACCAAAATATTTCAGGGTCTCAGAAAACACAGAGAATTCAATCTCCCTCCTCGGTTGGAAATTAGTGAGGTTCTTTGAGCTTTGACGGAAGAGACTAGCTGGATTGTTGAATCAGATGACACCACTTATAGAAACCAGGTATATACGAATCTTCTCTGGACAATGGTGAAGCAGGGTTTAGGTTTTAAGGTGTCTAGGTTTATGATTTGTACAAAGATGGATTAGCTTGAATTGTAACTTTGTTGAAATTCAATTTTGTGTTTGATTCACTTGCAAATTCAAATTCAAGAGCTTTCCCTACTTTGACTTTTCCTGGAAAATGGCAGGGAATTTAGAAACCGTGATAGGTTGAGTTTAGAAAAAAGAAATACTGTAGGAAATGGGAAAAAAGAATTGATATCTTCAACAATATTGTTGCATGAATGAAATTTATAGGGATGTGTTATTTATTTTGCATATAGGTATTTTATTGCCAAAAAAAAATCATACCCAGATTGTCATGCATTTAGAAACTATGATAGGTTGAGTTCCGAAAGAAGAAACAATGTAGGAAACGTGAAAAGGAAATGTTATCTTCAACAATATTTTATTTGTAAAAACTTGAAAGAAGATAGTTTTCATGGATTGGTGAACATTTTAGGGAAGCTGATACATTTTATTTAGGAAAGTATGCCAATAGCTGCAGGGGTTGAACCTGTCTTGTTTATAGCCTCGTCTGTGCTCTTAAACCTTTCCTTGACTCTCTGTTTTGAGGTGGCACTGTGAGATGGCACTGTGAGATGCTGTTTATGAAATCCAACAAATTGAAACACTAACTACCTTCCAGTGAATCCAGGTTTGTGTGTAACTTGTTGGAAATATTAATCACTTGTAGATCTATACCTGACTCTCAGCCAACTCTATCAGAGTCTGTATTAGTAAAGATCTTGTCGGTCGTTCTGAAAAGAGGGAAGACTCCACAATTCGGCAATGTATACTAGTCAAATTTATTTCTGAAGCTAAGTTGTTAGGTAGATAGTTATTACAGTCTTTAATGGAGAGTCGGTCGATTCACTAGACACAAATTAGATAGTAGAGAGAACTCTAGGTGAGAAAGGAGAGAAAAGAGAAGTTGAAGCTCAAGCTTCTATGTATGTGATTCAGTTGAAGAGTCGAAGCTCTGTAAAAGGATCATTCGATGAGCAGACAAGTCTGGATAGACAAGTTTGTAACACCTTTGTCATTTCCACATAGTTATATATGTGAAATAGTTTATGGTTGAATACATGTTTATTTGGCCACACATTATTTCCAGATTTACTTGTGTAAATGTCTTTCACAATTACGGTTGAGTGAAATATCAAGAACCCATAAATTTCTCAATCCATGAAAGTTCCATGTTTTACGGCACATTGGTGAACTCAAGTCTTCCTACATATTTGGGCATATGTTTTTATAAGTTCTTTGGAATTGTTAATGTGTTGATTTTTACTTCATCTTACACATAGGTGAAAAGCATGTGTAATTTCCTAAGTCTTTTAGACTAAGAAAAATAATCTGTAGATTTGGACAAATAAAGTGAACCAACAAAGTCGGTTGATAAGCCGACTTGAGAGGTCGAAGAGGTCAGCTGATTTGGAGGTTGAAGTTAGTAGAACCGAAAGGTCGAATTAAATCAGTCGAGTCGAAAGGCCGACCAAAGTTTATAAACTTGTCTAGTTGGGAGTTAGACATGTTTCACCCGACAAGTGGAAAAAAGAAAAAGAAGTGGGCATGAAAATATTTAATTTTTAATATTAAATAAGTGGTAAACTCAAGTTTAGTCGGCTTGGTTTTGGATAACTGGTATTAGAGCAAGGTTTAGGAAATAAATATTGTCTTAAAAGGTGGAAAATTAATTTTCTAAGGAAAGTTAAATAAAAATTAAAAATGGCTTCCACTTCTGGTTCATTGCAAATTCCAATCTTTACAGGAAATAATTATGAATATTGGTCTTTAACAATGAAGGATTTATTTAGAAGTCAAGATGACAAATTTATACTAATAGGACATTTATTCCATGTCTGACCTTCCTTCTTTGCCATTGTTATTGCTCTTGGATTCATATCATTTTATATGAATTTCACTGAGAGACTGATTTTATAGAGAAAATGGGTATACTCAGATAATCGAGAGGGAAAAGATGAAGCTGAGAGAGTGAAATAGGTGTGCTATAACTACCAAAATATTTCAGGGTCTCAGAAAACATAGGGAATTCAATCTCCCTCCTTGGTTGGACATTAGTGAGGTTCTTCGAGCTTTGGAGGAAGAGATTGGCTAGATTGTTAAATCAGACGACACCAATTATAGAAGCAGGGTTTAGGGTTTAAGGTGTCTAGGTTTATGATTTGTACAAAGATGGATTAGATTGAATTGTAACATTGTTGAAATTCAATTCTGTGTTTGATTCAATTGCAAATTTAAATTCAAGAACTTTCCCTACTATGACCTTCCTTAGAAAATGGCAAAGCAGGGTTTATGGAAAATGGCAAGGAATTTAGAAACCATGATAGGTTGAGTTCAGAAAGAAGAAATACTGTAGGAAATGGGAAAAAAGAATTCGTATGTTCAACAGTATTGTTTCATGAATGAAATTTCTAGGGATGTGTTACTTATTTTGCATATAGGTATTTTATTACAAAAACAAAAATCATACCCAGATTGTCATGCATTTAGAAACTGTGATAGGTTGGGTTGTTAAAGAAGAAACATTGTAGGAAAGGTGAAAAGGAAATTCTATCTTCAACAATATTTTATTTGTAAAAAATTGAAAGAAGACAGTTTTCATGGAGTGGTGAAAATTTTAGGGAAGATGATACATTTTATTTAGGAAAGGATGCCAATAGATGCAGGGTTTGCACCTGGCCTATTTATAGCCTCGTCTGTGCTCTTAAACCTTTCCTTGACTGTCCATTTTGAGGTGGAACTATGAGGTGCTGATGTGTTGGATCAATTTATGAAATCCAATAGATTGAAACACTAACTACCTTCTAGTGAATCTAGGTTTGTGTGTAACTTCTTGGAAATATTAATCACTCACAAATCTGTACCTAACTCTCAGCCAACTCTGTTAGAGTCTGTATTAGTTAAGATCTTGTTGGTCAGTTTGAAAAGAGGGAAGAGTCCACGATTTGGCAATGTATACAAGTTGAATTTATTTCTAAATCTAAGTTGTTAGGTAGATAGTTATTACACTCTTTAATGGAGAGTCAGTCGATTCATGTAGAAGTAATTTTCAGGTTGCCTATGAATAGAAGAAGCAGATTGTAATTCAAGTTAGTCACTAAACACAAGTTAGACAGTAGAGAGAACTCTAGGTGAGAAAGGAGAGAAAAGAGAAGTTGAAGCTCAATATTCTGTGTATGTAATTTTTTTTCACAATTACGGTTGAGTGAAAGATCAAGAACCCATAAATTTCTCACTCCATGAAAGTTCCAAGTTTTACGGCACATTGGTCTACTCAAGTCTTCCTACATATTTGGGCATATGTTTTTATAAGTTCTTTGGAATTGTTAGTGTTCATTTTTACTTCATCTTAATCACAAGTGAAAATCATGTGGAAATTACACATACTTTTCACCTATGAGTATGTTGAAGTAAAAATGAACACATTAACAATTCCAAAGAACTTATAAAAACATATGCCCAAATATGTAGGAACACTTGAGTCGACCAATGTGCCGTAAAACTTGGAACTTTTATGAAGTGAGAATTTTATGGGTTCTTGATCTTTCACTCAACCATAATTGTGAAAAACATTTACACAAGTAAATCTAGAAATAATGTGCGGCCAAATAAACATGCGTTCAACCATAAACTATTTCATATATATAACTATGCAGAAATAACAAAGGTGTTACAAACTTGTCTGTCCAGACTTGTCGGATCACCAACTGATCTTTTTATAGAGCTTCAGCTCTTCGACTGAATCACATACACAGAAGCTTGAACTTCAACTTCTCTTTTCTCTCCTTTCTCACCCAAAGTTCTCTCTACTGTCTAACTTGTTTCTAGTGACTAACTTAAATTACAATTTGCTTCTTCTATTTATAAGAAACCTAAAAATTTCTTCTACATGAATTAACTGACTCTCCATTAAAGACTGGAATAACTATCTACCTAACAACTTAGCTTTAGAAATAAATTCGAGTGGTATACATTGTCGAATCATGGACTCTTCCCTCTTTTCAGACTGACCGACAAGATCTTGACTAATATAGACTCTGACAGTGTCGGCTAAGAGTCAGGTACGAATATGTGAGTGATTAATATTTCCAACACTCCCCCTTAATTAATTATGAGTAGTTGGGGATTTTTAAAACAAAATTTACAAAATGTTTCAGAACTTAGAAATGCTTTGTTTATGACAGAGTTAACTTTGCGAAACTTGTCATTCCAATATAACTACACAAATACTAGAAAGTATCATTTTCCAATGGTTTTGTAAAGATGTCTGCAAGTTGATATTCAGACCTACAAAATTTCAAACAAATTTCCTTATTGTTCACCAACTCTCTTATGAAATGAAACCTTAGTTGTCGATGTGCTTGGTTCTCTTGTGAAACACATGATTCTTTGATAATTCTATGGCTGAATTGTTGTCGCAGAAGATGGTTGTTCGTTTTTGATGGTTCTGTGACAAGTCTTTTAACACTCTCCTCATCCAGACACTTGACATGCAGCACTTGTCGCTGCAACATACTCTACTTCAGCTGAAGACAAAGTTACTAAGGGTTGTTTTTTTGAAGCCCATGAAACAACACATGTATCAAAATGAAATGTGTACCCAGATCTGCTTTTCCTTTCAACTATGATGCCTCCATTGTCACTTTCAGTGTAACCAATGAGTTTAAAAAATTTTGAGGTTAAATACATAATACCAAGGTCTTTTCTGCCACTTACATACCTCAGAATTCTTTTACCTGCTCGCCAATGAGAGTCTTTTGGTGACTTCATGAACCTTGAGATTAGACTTACTCCATACATGATGCCTAGTCTTGTCGTTGTCAAATACATAAGGCTACCAACAAGCCTTTTGAACAACGCAGGATCTACAGTGGATACTTCATCATTCTTGCTCAATTTTAAACCTGTTATTACTGGTGTTGGGGCTGAATTGCAATTAGACATGTTAAATATTTTTAAAACTTCACATGCATACTTTGTCTATGATATAAAAATACAATTTTTAGACTACTGAACTTCAATGCCCAGAAAAAACTTCATAATCCCCAGATCATTCATTTCAAATTCACTTTCCATGACTGCTTTAAAATATGCTATACCAAAATCACTAGTAAATATTAAATCATCTACATACAAGCATGCAACTACCATCTTACCTTACTCATTCACTTTGGTGTACAATTTTGGCTCACTTTCACTTCTCTAAAATCCATTTTCAGTGAGAGAGGAATTAATCCAAATGTACCAAGCTCCAGGAGCTTGCTCCAAACCATAGAGTGCCTTTTTCAGCCTATACAATTTATGTTTTTGACCTGGAACTTCATACCCTTGTGGTTGTCCCACATATACTTCGTGTTATAGATAGCCATTTAAGAATGCCGACTTGACATCCATTTGATGAAAATGCCATTTGTTTTGTGTAGTAATGGCCAAAACTATTCTGACTGTATCCATGCATGCAATAGGTGCAAATGCTTCATTGAAGTCGATGTTGGGTTGCTGAGTGAACCCTCTTGATGCCATTCTTGCCTTGTGCTTTTGCACATTCCCATCAACACCTTGATTGGTTTTGTAAATCCATTTGACACTGATTACATCTTTTTCTTTTGGTACATCAACCATTTCCCATGTCTAGTTCTTCTCAATGCATTCTATAGGATTCATCCATGGGTTGTGCCCATACTTCTTCTTCAACAACTTCTTGAAATGTTAGTGGATCATATATAGGAGAAAATAATGCAAAGAGAGAGAATGAATTTGGTGTACTGGTTTCATATATCTCTCACGAACTTCTTCTCTTCATTGGTTCTGTCGATCTCGACCTTGACGAAATGCTTGATGGAGTCTATTGTCCTCTTGGTGTACTTGTCAATGTAGCTTGAGCTGCTACTTGTGTCGATGGTCCTTGTGCTAAACCATGTCATGGTGTCAGGGTAGTCAATGGTGCTACAACCGGTTGACTTACATGTGGTATTTGAACAACTTCCTCTTCCATATCATCATTGTCGACATTCGACACAATCTTGACATTTATGTCGACGGTTCCATCCCATGATTCATTCTCAACAAATTGTACAGCTTGACTGATTATCAATTTCCTTGCAACAGGATATACAACTTGTATGCTTTTGTGGCTTTAGAATAACCGACAAAAATACATTTTTGTCCCTTCTTGTCTAGATTCCTTCTTAGCTCATTTGGAACATGAGCATATGCAAGAAAACCAAAAAATTTTAAATGAGAAACACTATAATTCATACTTGTCCATGCTTCTTGGGGAACTTTGTTGTTCACACTCTTTGTTGGACACTGTTTCATAATGTATATAGTAGTGGCAACTGCTTCACCCCAATATTCATTTGGAAAATGCTTGGTTGCCAACATGTTGTGTGCCATCTCCATGATGGTTCTTTTATTTCTTTCGGAAATACCGTTATGTTGAGGTGTATAGTGTGTAGTGAATTGTTTATCTATGCCATGGGTCTTGAAAAAATTCAAAAATTCATTTGAAACATATTTGCCTCCTCTGTCGGTCCTTAATATCTTGATACAGTGTCCACTCTGGTTCTCCACGAGTACCTTGAATTGCAAAAAATAACTAAATGCATCAGATTTATGTTTCAAAAAATATACCTATGTTTTCCTTGAGCAGTCATCATTAAAAGTTAGAAAATACTTGCAACCACCAATGGATGATATCTGGATTGGACCACAAATATTAGAGTGCACAATTTCAAGTGGTGTGCATGCTCTATAGGACTTTTTGACTGGAAAAGTCTCTTTGTGTTGCTTGCCAAAAATGCATCCTTCACAAAACCTTTCTAGTCTGTCGATCAATGGTAATCCTTTCACCATATTCTTTGTGTGCAGTAGCTTCAACCCACCAAAATTCAAATGTCCAAATCTGAAATGCCACAACTAGGATTCATCCTGAACTTCTATCTGAAATGCAGCTTAAAAATTTGCACTGCCATTTTCTTTCTTGTCGAGGAGCTTGAATTTTTATTCAATTTTTTCCTTGAATGAAGCTCATGTGTTTGTCTTCCCTTTCATGTCAGGAACTATCCTCAATGGAAACAAGCGATTGCTTGTCATTGGCACTTTTTCTATCAGCTGGTCACTTGGACACTTGTCTTTGATCACATAGTGATCATCTTCCATGTAGACTCTGTAGCCTTTTCGTATCAACTGTCCAATGCTTAACAAATTATGTTTCATACCTTCAACATGATATACATTGGGGATATACTTACCCTCCCCTTGTTTGGTTAGAATATCAACAATGCATTTTCCTAAGACAATAAATTGGACATTATTTCCAAGTGTAACATCAGTTTGAACTGAATTGTCTAGACTAGAAAACAAGTTTAAATTACCAGTCATGTGGTTGCTGCATCCTGAATCTAAGTACCATATGTCATGCTGACTTTCTTGAACAGCATTGCATTTGAGTGGAGATGTCGATGCCATTAACATTGCACTTGTTGAAGTGCTGGTGCTGGTCGACTGATTTGGGCTTTGCCTTCCTTGGTCATATTGTTTCTTCCTGCCTTCATATGCATAATGACCAAACTTCTTACAATAATGACATTGTATTTTTTATTTATCAAACCTCTGGCCACTTGGCTGAGTTGGGTTCTAATTATCTCCTCTACCACCAATATTTGCAGGACTTCTGCCTTGTCCTCCTCTTGAAGAACTTCTTCCTCTGCCTCTGTAGTTGTTTCTCCCCCTGCCTCTACCACGGCTTATGGATGACTATGCTATGAATGCACCTTCCAATGATGTTTGTGTTCTACTGAGTCTATGTTCATGATTGATGAGTGAAGCTTGCAGCTTATCAATAGTAAATGTCGACACATCTGTGTGTTCTTCCAAGGTCACAACCAAGTTTTCAAATCTTGGGGGAAGACTTCTGAGAAATTTTTCAACAACCCTTTGGTCTTCTATGGCTTCTCTATGATATTTTAGTTGGTTTATAAAACCAACAACTCTAGTGTAGAATGTGTCTACAGTCTTTGAATCTTTCATGGACAGAGATTCAAAATCTCTTCTTCGAATTTGCAGCTTGGATGTCCTTACCTTATCCAAAAGTTGATATGAGGTTTCCAATGTATCCCTTGGGAGTATGATTTCATGCATAACTTGATGTATGTAGAACAGAGCCTTTCCATCTTTCTTCTTTTGTTCCCTCAAGACATCTTTCTCAGCCTGTGTGAGATTGTTATATGTTGTCATGTCTGCTGGTTCTGCATAACCATGCTGGACTATCTCCCAGACATATTGATCTCTAAATAAATCCTTTATTGTTAAAGACCAATATTCATAATTCTTTCTTGTAAATATTGGAGTTTGCAATGAACCAGAAGTGGAAGCCATTTTTTATTTTTAATTAAATTTCCTTAGAAAATTAATTTTCCACCTTTTAAAACAATATTTATTTCCTAAACCTTGCTATGATATAAACCTTGATCTGATACTAGTTAGCCAAAACCAAGCCAACTAAACTTGAGTTTACCACTTAGTTAATATTAAAAATTAAATATTTTCACGCTGACCTCTTTTTCTTTTTTCCACTTGTCGGGTGAAACTTGTCTAACTCTCGACTAGACAAGGTTATAAACTTTGGTTGGCCTTTTGAATCGACTGATTTACTTCAACTTGTCGGTTCAACAAATCCAACACACTGACCTGGATTTGTTGGTGATAAGTTGTTAGGTAGATAGTTATTACTCTCTTTAATGGAGAGTCGATCGATTCATGTAGAAGCAATTTTTAGGTTGCTTATAAATAGAAGAAGCAAATTGTAATTTAAGTTAGTCACTATACACAAGTTAGACAGTAAAGAGAAATAAAGGTGAGAAAGGAGAGAAAAGAGAAGTTGAATCTCAAGCTTTTGTGTATGTGATTCACTTGAAAGTTGAAGCTCTGTAAAAGGATCAATCGGTGAGCTGACAAGTCAGGACAGACAAGTTTGTAACACCTTTGTAAGAGAATCCAGTGTTCCATGACAAGTCGAAGCATATCAATATCAAGTATCACTATATCAGGGATATGGTGTAGAGGAGAGCAGTGAAGCTCTAGTATGTTACGACAGAGGAACAGATAGTCGATGTATTGATGAAGCCATTGGCAAGGCTGAAGTTCGAGTACTTTAGGGAGAAACTTGGTGTTATCCTAATCGAGGTTTCCTCCAAGAGAAAGTGATGAGAACCATAGCCATTCTGACATGGTGAGAGGATTGGTTCCTTCCATGGTCAGATGTAAGGGATGAGCCATTCCATCATGGCGAGAGGATTGGTTCCTTCCATGTCAGATATGAGTGCTGGCCATTCTATCGAGTAGGATAGATGTAAGGGCAATTGCCATTCTAGGAATGGAGGCACCTGGTTAGTTACTAGGAACACCCAGTAAAGGACTGAGTAGCCATTCTAATGTGATAGAGGGATGTGTTCCCACTTGATCAAATGTAAGGGCTGAACCATTCTATCATGGATAAAGGATTAAGTTCCTTCCATGTTAGATGTGACTGTTGGCCATTCCGACGAGCAGGTCGGATGTAAGGGAAACTGCCATTCTCTAGTAGAATGGAGGCACCTGGTCAGTTACCAGGTAGCTCAGTTGAGGAGGACTGGGGGCCATTCTGATATGATTGCTGGGATGTGTTCCCTTAGGATCAGATCTGAGTTCATAGCCCTTCCATTAGTAATTGGATGTGTTCCCTCACTGGCTGGATGTAAATGCAGAGCCATTCTTTGCATCATGTGTTGATCAGATGTAAGTACTAAGCCATTCTTCACATCATGTGTTGATAAGATGTAAGTGCTGTGCCATTCTTTGCATCATGTGTTGATCAGATGTAAGTGCACTGCCATTCTTCGCATCATGTGTTGATCATATGCAAGTGTACTATCTATGTTCGCATCATTTGTTGATTAGATAGAGATGTTGAAGCCTTTCTTTGATCATGTGTTGATCAGATGTAAGTGTTGGGCCTTTTTGATATGATTAGAGGATTAGTTCCTACATGATCGGATGTGAGTGCTGGGCGTGCCTTTCTGATGAGTAGGTCAGATGTAAGTGCTGGGAATGCCATTCTTTGTATCATGTGTTGATCATATGTAAGTGCAGTATCTATCTTCACATCATGTGTTGATCAGATAGAAATGATGAGCCATTCTTCGTATCATGTGTTGATCAGATATAAGTGCTGGAAAATATCTACATGGAGGCTAGGCCTACAACCAGCATGAAAAAGGGTTGGCTCTGTAGAACTTACTATGACGAGAAGAATCATGAGATAACACCCGTGATGATCCAAATCCAATGATGATAGCAAGTGATTATCCAGATCGAGTGATGATGATCTAGTAGTGATGATCTAGATCGAGTGATGATCTAGATCTAGTGATGATCCAGATCCAGTGATGATGTCCCATGATGATCCAAATCCGATGACAAAGATGACTTGAAGATGAAGATGACTTGAAGACTTAGAAGACTTGAGATGCAAAAGATGAGATGATCCAGCTAATACAGAGAAGAAGACCAGTGCTCAAAATTGTGTCAAAAGAATACCTTCCTAGTTAAGAGGGAGTGTTGATGTATTTGTAACTTCGGAATGTATTCATCTATGTATCTGATCCATATGGATATTGGTGGCCACCCACCTATTCCACTGGCTCAAAACAATTGTCCATTGTGGCAGTTTCCTAGTTATTTTTTGGTAGTTTTTCGAGTCCTAAACTTCCGGGGCCGTTTTGAGGCCTTAAACGACGTTTTTTGGAGATTCGGGGTCAAATGGATGCCATCAACATTATTTTGGCTGACTAAAAGTTGTAAAGCTTCGATAGACCTTTCCAACGAGCCATCGAACGACCAAATCGGAGATCGTATGTAAAAGTTATGACCCCGGGAAGTTGACTGTTCAACTTACCACCGTGGGGCCGCAAACTTTATGACGGTTAATCTTCTAGGGTTACGTTTTGAGACTTTTGGGGTTATTGCCTCATTCTTATTATAAATAGGCCCCTTTGGCCTCATTTTGTATTCAGCTTGGCACGAATGAGTGTAGCAGCCACATCTCTTCTCAGAGATCACTACCACCATTCTAGCAATTGTATTACAGTCTGTTCTATTTCCGCCATTGAATAGAATATGTGTTTACTGTATCTTTGTTATCTTTGCAAATTGTCTGTTATTATGAGTCTGTATATGTTCTTTCATTTCTTTCACGCATAAATCTGGATAGATATCGGTGGCCACGCACCTATTCCACTGGCTCAAAACAATTGTCCATTGTGGCAGTTTCCTAGTTATTTTTCGGCAGTGTTTCGAGTCTTAAACTTCCGGGGCCATTTTGAGGCCTTAAACGACGTTTTTTGGAGATTCGGGGGCAAATGGTTGCCAACGGCATGCATTTGGTCAACCAAAAATTGTAAAGCTTAGAAAAACCTTTCCAACGAGCTATCGAACGCCCAAATTGGAGATCGTATGCAAAAGTTATGACCTCGGGAAGTTGACTGTTCAACTTACCACCTTGGGGCTGCAAACTTTACGACGATTCATCTTCTAGGGTTACGTTTTGGGAATTTTGGGGTTCTCACCTCATTTCTACTATAAATAGGCCCAATTGGCCTCATTTTGTATTTAGCTTGGCACGAATGAGCGTAGCAGCCACATCTCTTCTCAGAGATCGCTACCACCATTCTAGCAATTGTATTACAGTCTGTTCTATTTCCGCCATTTAATAGAATATGTGTTTAATGTATCTTTGTTATCTTTGCAAATTGTCTGTTATTATGAGTCTGTATATGTTCTTTCATTTCGTTCACGCATAAATCCGGATCAGTGGTATCAGAGCAATCTGCTCTTTGATTGTTTCTCGGTGCATGTCCCCGACGAGGTCCGAGTATAGAGAGTTTGATCTCGAACTAGTTTCAATTGATCATTCTCCCCGTCCCAAACGACCTCCCATGGCGGAAGAAAAGAGAGACGACGGAGCAGGAGATCCTATCAAGTCGCTGCTCGAGGAAGCCCTCGAACGACAGAGGAACGAGATGATGGATAGTTTCTCCCAAATCCTTTGGCGAATGCCGGCCGCGGTCAGTGCATCTTCAACAAGCAGCCGGTTCGGGGATGCAACTCCCTTTAAGGTACAAGTTAACTTTGATATTCCTTTATTTCAAGGTAATATTGATGCATATGCCCTAGATAATTGGGTGAATGTTCTAGAAGGGTATTTCTCTGTTCACAATTTTTTCGACAGAGAAAGGATCACCTTTGCGCTCCTTAAGGCAGCCCCCCATGTCCAAAATTGGTGGGGTTCTTATTGTGAGCAAAACTTATCAGACGAGTCTGAAATGTTTGAAACAATTTCCACTTGGGCCTCTTTCATAGATGCCGTCAAGGAACAGTATTACCCTGTGGGAAACTATGATGACCAATACACAAAATGGACCATTATGCATCAAGAAAGGGACCAGACGGTGTCGGAGTACACCAACAAATTTCATCCTCTGCGGACAAAGCTGAGTATCAAAGACTCCGAGCGGCACCTAATCCTGAAATATCGCAGTGGTCTACATCGGTACATCCGAACTGAGATGGACTTCCTCGACATCTCTTCACTTGGATCCGCTTATCGGTATGCTGTCAAAATCGAGGAGAAATTTCGACAAAAGAACAAGTGAGACTCTGGACCTGCGAATCCACCGCAGAAGCAAGGCAAGGGAAACCCTGGCCTGTAGAACACCACAAAAGAAAACAACAACCAGTCCCCGCCACAAGCAAAGAAGGGAGATCGAAAGACAAAGAAGGACACTGGTAAGTGGTGCGAATTTCATAAAATCCCTTGGCACAACACTGATGAATGTCGGTCAAAGCAGTCATTAGTGGTCGAGATCATATCTTCAGAATCAGATCCTGATTCTGATTCTGAACCCAATGCCACAGCCGCAGACAATGGGAGGCAGATCATTGATGCAGACCCCACTGCCACTGTTGCTACTGCACAGATTCAACTGAGGATCCTGAAGAGTCAGAGGTAGAGGAGCGCCTATTCCACTCGTAGATGTGGGTGAAGGGGATGCCTCTACATTTTGTTGTTGACAATGGTAGCCAAAATAACTTGATCTCAGCAGAATTCGTCAAGAGATTGGAGCTTCCGACAACACCACACCCGCAACCTTACAAAATCAGTTTGCTAAGCCAAGGACGAGGTATCCGCATTACTCAACAATGCCTCCTACCATATGGAATCAATCCTTTCCTGGACGAGGTACTATGTGATGTGGCCCCACTTGAAGTCTGTGATGTTCTTTTAGGACAACCATATATGTGGAAGCGTCATGTTGGATATGAGTCACGGCCTCGCAGTGTCATTGTCAATTTGGGAGGACAACTCTACCGAATCCTAGAGACAATTGTACCTAATAAAGTCTCGCAGGGTAGGAAGATAAGCTTCCACACCAAAAAAATATTCCTCTTCACAATTGCGTCTAAAGGAGAACATAAGATCACAGAGACCTCCACACCCTCTGCACAAGGTGTCTCTGCTCATCAGACACAAGAAGAAGACAGAGCCATTGTTTCCTCATCTATCCGAGTACCTCTACGATGCAACGCCACGCATTCAAGGTGCTCCTCCAGAAACAAATCATCCATACGACAATTACAGCCTTCTCAGGATGCCAAAGAAAAGCAGCCTCTTCACTTCAACAAATGTCGCACCAGGAGATCAACTCAACACACAGTTCGAGATATGATATGGGATTTGACGCAATGGAGACCATTGCTTCCTAAGGAGGGAGGATTATCCAGATTTATGCATGAACGAAATGAAAGAACATATACAGACTCATAATAACAGACAATTTGCAAAGATAACAAAGATACAGTAAACACATATTCTATTAAATGGCGGAAATAGAACAGACTGTAATACAATTGCTAGAATGGTGGTAGCGATCTCTGAGAAGAGATGTGGCTACTACGCTCATTCATGCCAAGCTGAATACAAAATGAGGCCAAAGGGGCCTATTTATAATAAGAATGAGGCGAGAACCCCAAAATTCCCAAAACGTAATCCTAGAAGATGAACCGTCATAAAGTTTGCGGCCCCACGGTGGTAAGTTGAACAGTCAACTTCCCGGGGTCATAACTTTTGCATATGATCTCCAATTTGGGCGTTCGATAGCTCGTTGGAAAGTTCTCCAAATACATGTTGATTGCAACCATTTGGCCCTAAATCTCCAAAAAATGTCGTTTAAGGCCTCAAAACAGCCCCGAAAGTTTAGTTCTTGAAAAAATGCAGAAAAATAACTAGGAAACTGCCACAATGGACAATTGTTTTGAGCCACTGGAATAGGTGGGTGGCCACCGATCTCCATCTGGATCAATCCTCCCTCCTTAGGAAGCAATGTTCTCCATTGCGTCGAATCCCGTATCATCTCCCGAACTATGTGTTGAGTTGATCTCCTGGTGCGACATTTGTTGAAGTGAAGAGGCTGCTTTTCTTTGGCATCCCGAGAGGGCTGTAATTGTTGTCTGGATAATTTGTTTCTGTATGAGCACCTTGAATGCGTGGCCTTGTATCGTAGAGGTACTTGGATAGATGAGGAAACAATGGCTCTATCTTCTTCTGGTGTCTGATGAGCAGAGACACCCTGTGCAGAGGGTGTGGAGGTCTCTGTGATCTTATGTTCTCCTTCAGACGCAATTGTGAAGAGGAATAATTTTTTGGTGTGGGAGCTTATCTTCCTACTCTGCGAGACTGTAGTAGGTGCAACTGTCTCTGGGATTCAGTAGAGTTGTCCTCCCAAAGTGATAATGACACTGCGAGGCCGTGACTCATATACAGCATGACGCTTCCACATATATGGTTGTCCTAAAAGAGCATCACAGACTTCAAGTGGGGCCACATCACACAGTACCTCATCTTGGAAAGGCTTGATGCCATATGGTAGGAGGCATTGCTGAGTAATGCGGATACCACGTCGCTGGCTTAGCCAACCGATTTTGTAAGGTTGCGGGTGTGGTGTTGTTGGAAGCTCCAATATCTTGACGACTTCTGCTGAGATCAGGTTCTTTTGGCTACCATTGTCAACAACAAAATGTAGAGGCATCCCCTTCACCCACATCTGTGAGTGGAATAGGCGCTCCTCTACCTCTGACTCTTCAGGATCCTCTAGTTGAATCTGTGAGGTAGCAACAGTGGCAGTGGGGTCTGCATCAATGATCTGCCTCCCATCGGGTGCGGCTGTGGCATTGGGTTCATAATCAGAATCAGGATCTGATTCTGAAGATTTGATCTCGGCCACTAATGACTGCTTTGAACGACATTCATGAGTGTTGTGCCAAGGGCTTTTATGAAATTCGCACCACTTACCAGTGTCCTTCTTTGTTTTTTGATCTCCCTTCTTTGCTTGTGGAGGGGAGTGGTTGTCATTTTCTTTTGCTGTGTTTTGTGGGCCAGGGTTGCCCTTGGCTTGCTTCTGCGGTGGATTCGCAGGTCCAGAGTCTCTCTTGTTCTTTTGTCGAAATTTCTCCTCGATTTTTACAGCATACCGATAGGCGGATCCAAGTGAATAGATGTCGAGGAAGTCCATCTGAGTTCCGATGTACTGATGTAGACCACTGTGATATTTCAGGATTAGGTGTCACTTGGAGTCTTTGATACCCAGCTTTGTCCACAGAGTATGAAATTTGTTGGTGTACTCCGACACTGTCTGGTCCCGTTCTTGACGCAGAATGGTCCATTTTGTGTACTGGTCATCATAGTTTCCCACAGGGTAATACTGTTCCTTGACGGCATCTATGAAAGAGGCCCAAGTGGGAATTGTTTCAAACATTTCAGACTCGTCTGATAATTTTTTCTCACAATAAGTACCCCACCAATTTTGGACATGGGGGGCTTCCTTAAGGAGTGCAAAGGTGATCCTTTCTCTGTCGGAAAAATTGTGAACAGAGAAATACCCTTCTAGAACATTCACCCAATTATCTAGGGCATCTGCATCAATATTACCTTCAAATAAAGGAATATCAAAGTTAACTTGTACCTTAAAGGGAGTTGCATCCCTGAACCGGCTGCTTGTTGAAGATGCACTAACCGCGGTCGGCATTCGCCGAAGGATTTGGGCGAAACTATCCATCATCTCGTTCCTCTGTCGCTCGAGGGCTTCCTTGAGCAACGACCTGATAGGATCTCCTGCTCCGTCGTCTCTCTTTCCTTCCACCATGGGAGGTCGTTTGGGATGGCGAGAATGATCAAGTGAAACTAGTTCGAGACCAAACTCTCTGTACTCGGACCTTGTTGGGGACATGCATCGAGAAACAATCAAAGAGCAGGTTGCTCTGATAACACTAATCTGGATTTATGCGTGAACAAAATGAAAGAACATATACAGACTCATAATAACATACAATTTGCAAATATAACAAAGATACAGTAAACATATATTCTATTAAATGGCGGAAATAGAACAGACTGTAATACAATTGCTAGAATGGTGGTAGCGATCTCTGAGAAGAGATGTGGCTGCTATACTCATTCATGCCAAGATGAATACAAAATGAGGCCAAAGGGGCCTATTTATAATAAGAATGAGGCGAGAACCCCAAAAGTCCCAAAACGTAACCCTAGAAGATGAACCGTCATAAATTTTGCGGCCCCACGGTGGTAAGTTGAACATTCAACTTCCCGGGGTCATAACTTTTGCATACGATCTCTGATTTGGGCGTTCGATAGCTCGTTGGAAAGGTCTATCTAAGATTTACAAATTTTGTTCTACCAAATACATGTTGATTGCAACCATTTGGCCCTAAATCTCCAAAAAATGTCGTTTAAGGCCTCAAAACAGCCCCGAAAGTTTAGTTCTTGAAAAAATGCAGAAAAATAACTAGGAAACTGCCACAATGGACAATTGTTTTGAGCCACTGGAATAGGTGGGTGGCCACCGATCTCCATCTGGATCAATCCTCCCTCCTTAGGAAGCAATGTTCTCCATTGCGTCGAATCCCGTATCATCTCCCGAACTATGTGTTGAGTTGATCTCCTGTTGAAGTGAAGAGGCTGCTTTTCTTTGGCATCCCGAGAGGGCTGTAATTGTTGTCTGGATAATTTGTTTCTGTATGAGCACCTTGAATGCGTGGCCTTGTATCGTAGAGGTACTTGGATAGATGAGGAAACAATGGCTCTATCTTCTTCTGGTGTCTGATGAGCAGAGACACCCTGTGCAGAGGGTGTGGAGGTCTCTGTGATCTTATGTTCTCCTTCAGACGCAATTGTGAAGAGGAATAATTTTCTGGTGTGGGAGCTTATCTTCCTACCCTGCGAGACTGTAGTAGGTGCAACTGTCTCTGGGATTCGGTAGAGTTGTCCTCCCAAAGTGATAATGACACTACGAGGCCGTGACTCATATACAGCATGACGCTTCCACATATATGGTTGTCCTAAAAGAACATCATAGAATTCAAGTGGGGCCACATCACATAGTACCTCATCTTGGAAAGGCTTGATGCCATATGGTAGGAGGGATTGGTGAGTAATGCAGATACCACGTCCCTGGCTTAGCCAACCGATTTTGTAAGGTTGCGGGTGTGGTGTTGTTGGAAGCTCCAATCTCTTGACGACTTTTGCCGAGATCAGGTTCTTTTGGCTACCATTGTCAACAACAAAATGTAGAGGCATCCCCTTCACCCACATCTATGAGTGGAATAGGCGCTCCTCTACCTCTGACTCTTCAGGATCCTCTAGTTGAATCTATGCGGTAGCAACAGTGGCAGTGGGGTCTGTATCAATGATCTGCCTCCCATCGGGTGCGGCTGTGGCATTGGGTTCATAATCAGAATCAGGATCTGATTCTAAATATTTGATCTCGGCCACTAATGACTGCTTTGAGCGACATTCATCAGTGTTGTGCCAAGGGCTTTTATGAAATTCGCACCACTTACCAGTGTCCTTCTTTGTCTTTCGATCTCCCTTCTTTGCTTGTGGAGGGGACTGGTTCTCATTTTCTTTTGCTGTGTTTTGTGGGCCAGGGTTGCCCTTGCCTTTCTTCTGCAGTGGATTCGCAGGTCCAGAGTCTCGCTTGTTCTTTTGTCGAAATTTCTCCTCGATTTTGACAACATACCGATAGGCGGATCCAAGTGAAGAGATGTTGAGGAATTCCATCTCAGTTCGGATGTACCGATGTAGACCACTGCGATATTTCAGGATTAGGTGCCGCTCGGATTCTTTGATACCCAGCTTTGTCCGCAGAGTATGAATTTGTTGGTGTACTCCGACACCGTCTGGTCCCGTTCTTGACGCAGAATGGTCCATTTTGTGTACTGGTCATCATAGTTTCCCACAGGGTAATACTGTTCCTTGACGGCATCTATGAAACAGGCCCAAGTGGGAATTGTTTCAAACATTTCAGACTCGTCTGATAAGTTTTGCTCACAATAAGTACCCCACCAATTTTGGACATGGGGGGCTTCCTTACGGAGCGCAAAGGTGATCCTTTCTCTGTCGGAAAAATTGTGAACAGAGAAATACCCTTCTAGAACATTCACCCAATTATCTAGGGTATCTGCATCAATATTACCTTCAAATAAAGGAATATCAAAGTTAACTTGTACCTTAAAGGGAGTTGCATCCCCGAACCGGGTGCTTGTTGAAGATGCACTGACCGCGGCCAGCATTCGCCAAAGGATTTGGGCGAAACTATCCATCATCTCGTTCCTCTGTTGCTCGAGGGATTCCTCGAGTAGCAACTTGATAGGATCTCCTGCTCCATCGTCTCTCTTTTCTTCCGCCATGGGAGGTCATTTGGGACGGTGAGAATGATCAAGTGAAACTAGTTCGAGACCAAACTCTATGTACTCGGACCTCGTCGGGGACATGCACCAAGAAATAATCAAAGAGCAGGTTGCTCTGATACCACTGATCCGGTTTTATGCGTGAACGAAATGAAAGAACATATACAGACTCATAATAACAGATAATTTGCAATCATAACAAAGATACAGTAAACACATATTCTATTAAATGGCGGAAATAGAACAAACTGTAATACAATTGCTAGAATGGTGGTAGCGATCTCTGAGAAGAGATGTGGCTGCTACGCTCATTCGTGCCAAGATGAATACAAAATGACGCCAAAGGGGCCTATTTATAATAAGAATGAGGCGAGAACCCCAAAATTCCCAAAACGTAACCCTAGAAGATGAATTGTCATAAAGTTTGTGGCCCCACGGTGGTAAGTTGAACAGTCAACTTCCCGGGGTCATAACTTTTGCATACGATCTCCGATTTGGGCGTTCGATAGCTCGTTGGAAAGGTCCATATAAGACTTACAACTTTTCGTAGGCCAAATGCATGTTAATAGAAACCATTTGGCCCCGAATCTCCAAAAAACTTCGTTTAAGGCCTCAAAACGGCCCCGAAAGTTTAGGACTCGAAAAACTGCCGAAAAGTAACTAGGAAACTGCCACAATGGACAATTGTTTTGAGCCAGTGGAATAAGTGGGTGGCCACCGATCTCCATCTGGATCAATCCTCCCTCCTTAGGAAGCAATGGTCTCCATTGCGTCGAATCCCGTATCATCTCCTGAACTGTGTGTTGAGTTGATCTCCTGGTGCGACATTTGTTGAAGTGAAGAGGCCGCTTTTCTTTGGCATCCCGAGAGGGCTGTAATTGATGTCTGGATGATTTGTTTCTGGATGAGCACGTTGAATGCGTGGCCTTGCATCGTAGAGGTACTCGAATAGATGAGGAAATAATGGCTCTGTCTTCTTCTGGTGTTTGATGAGCAGAGACACCCTGTGCAGAGGGTGTGGAGGTCTCTGTGATCTTATGTTCTCCTTCAGACGCAATTGTGAAGAAGAATAATTTTCTGGTGTGGGAGCTTATCTTCCTACCCTGCGAGACTGTAGTAGGTGCAACTGTCTCTAGGATTCGGTAGAGTTGTCCTCCCAAAGTGATAATGACACTGCGAGGCCGTGACTCATATACAGCATGACGCTTCCACATATATGGTTGTCCTAAAAGAACATCACAGACTTCAAGTGGGGGCACATCACACAGTACCTCATCTTGGAAAGGCTTGATGCCATATGGTAGGAGACATTGCTGAGTAATGCGGATACCACGTCCCTGGCTTAGCCAACCGATTTTGTATGGTTGCGGGTGTGGTGTTGTTGGAATCTCCAATCTCTTGATGACTTCTGCTGAGATTAGGTTCTTTTTCCTACCATTGTCAACAACAAAATGTAGAGGCATCCCCTTCACCCACATTTGTGAGTGGAATAGGCACTCCTCTACCTCTGACTCTTCAGGATCCTCTAGTTGAATCTATGCGGTAGTAACAGTGGCAGTGGGGTCTGCATCAATGATCTACCTCCCATCGGGGGCGACTATGGCATTGGGTTCATAATCAGAATCAGGATCTGATTCTGAAGATTTGATCTCGGCCACTAATGACTACTTTGAGCGACATTCATCAGTGTTGTGCCAACGGATTTTATGAAATTCGCACCACTTACCAGTGTCCTTCTTTGTCTTTCGATCTCCCTTCTTTGCTTATCGAGGGGACTGGTTGTCATTTTCTTTTGCTATGTTTTGTGGGCCAGGGTTGCCCTTGCCTTGCTTCTACGGTGGATTCGCAGGTCCAGAGTCTCGCTTGTTCTTTTGTCGAAATTTCTCCTCGATTTTGACAGCATACCGATAGGCGGATCCAAGTGAAGAGATGTCGAGGAAGTCCATCTCAGTTTGGATATACCGATGTAGACCACTGCGATATTTCAGGATTAGGTGCCACTCGGAGTCTTTGATACCCAACTTTTTTCGCAGAGTATGAAATTTGTTGGTGTACTCCGACACCATCTGGTCCCGTTCTTGACGCAGAATGGTCCATTTTCTGTACTAGTCATCATAGTTTCCCACAGGGTAATACTGTTCCTTGATGGCATCTATGAAAGAGGCCCAAGTGGGAATTGTTTCAAACATTTCAAACTCGTCTGATAAGTTTTGCTCACAATAAGTACCCCACCAATTTTGGACATGGGGGGCTGCCTTAAGGAGCGCAAAGGTGATCCTTTCTCTGTCGAAAAAATTGTGAACAGAGAAATACCCTTCTAGAACATTCACCCAATTATCTAGGGCATCCGCATCAATATTACCTTCAAATAAAGGATTATCAAAGTTAACTTGTACCTTAAAGGGAGTTGCATCCCTGAACCAGCTGCTTGTTGAAGATGCACTGACCGTGGCTGGCATTCGCCGAAGGATTTGGGCGAAACTGTCCATCATCTCGTTCCTCTGTCGCTCGAGGGCTTCCTCGAGCAGCGACTTGATAGGATCTCCTGCTCCATCGTCTCTCTTTTCTTCCACCATGGGAGGTCGTTTGGGACGGCGAGAATGATCAAGTGAAACTAGTTCGAGACCAAACTCTCTGTACTCGGACCTCGTCGGGGACATGCACCGAGAAACAATCAAAGAGAAGGTTGCTCTGATACCACTGATCTGGATTTATCCGTGAACGAAATGAAATAACATATACAGACTCATAATAATAGACAATTTACAAAGATAACAAAGATACAGTAAACACATATTCTATTAAATGGCGAAAATAAAACAGACTGTAATACAATTGCTAGAATGGTGGTAGCGATCTCTGAGAAGAGATGTGGCTGCTACGCTCATTCGTTCCAAGATGAATACAAAATGAGGCCAAAGGGGCCTATTTATAATAAGAATGAGGCGAGAACCCCAAAAGTCCCAAAACGTAACCCTAGAAGATGAACCGTCATAAAGTGTGCGGCCCCACGGTGGTAGGTTGAACAGTCAACTTCCCGGGGTCATAACTTTTGCATACGATCTCCGATTTGGGCGTTCGATAGCTCGTTGGAAAGGTCTATCTAAGCTTTACAACTTTTGGTCAACCAAATGCATGCTGAAGGCAACCATTTGGCCCCAAATCTCCAAAAAACGTCGTTTAAGGCCTCAAAACGGCCCCGAAAGTTTAGGACTCGAAAAACTACCAAAAAATAACTAGGAAACTGCCACAATGGACAATTGTTTTGAGCCAGTGGAATAGGTGGGTGGCCACCGATCTCCATCTGGATCAGTATCTTATGTATTGTAACCTGATGTTTATTCCAGGATGTATCTATTATGTATTTGAGTCATGTTGTCATGCCTCGATGTTCTGATTGAGAGGATCAATAATGTAAACAAGTCATGTCAAGTCATAGTGGGTAACCCTCCGATTGTCTAAGTGTTAAAGTCCCCGCAGTTCTGAGGCACTAGGGTTATTAGACTCTCCTAGTAGAGGTTGGCCCTAGTAGGGTTTTAGTCATGTTGGGATTAGTATAAATAGAGAACTAGAGTCTCTAATTATCACACAAGTCATACACACTCAAGTGTAGTGCATAGTTGAGGAAGGAGAAGACACTGAGGCTAGACAAGAAGAAGATTATTGTTGTTGAGAGATCACTTACTGTTTTGGGGCTTTTACTATTTTGGTGTTGATTCTATCTCTGAGGAAGTTGTAGGATTTTCTCCTTTATGGTTTCCCCAAGGAAAAACACTATGTTCATTGTCTCTTGTGTTTGATTGTTGTACTTGTTATTCTCTCAGTTAAAGATCCTAATAATGCTAGCTTACTGTTGAAAAACTAACATGGTATCAGAGCTAACCTGAGAAGAAGACATTGTGAAACTGCAGGAACTAGGGATTACTAGTTTGTGGATATTCCTCCATATATTTTCAGCAAAAGTAAGGTGGAATAACTCTCCTCCTTAGTGCGCATCTTTCTGTCGAAGCAGAATCCAATTCTGAAATTTTTCAGTTTTTGACCTGTCACTACTGCTGAAAATTAGGGCTTTTCACAGAAGAGGAATTTTTTAGTGAGACCAGGCCTAAATTGATCTCCTCCCCAAAATTGAAGTTAGGGACACATTTCAAGGCATTTGGGTGGACAAAACTTTGAAAAATAAAATCCCTAATTTGCTCCTGAACCAGCTCTGTAGGATTTCAGCACAAGTCTCAGATATGACATTTTGACCTAGTAAGATCTAAGATATCTTGTATTTCCATTTGAGATTCTCATTTTAAATATGTTTCATCATACCAAGCTTGATGAAAAGCTTGAGGGAGCTGATAACTTCTGAGCCTGGAAGTATAGGATCTCCCTGGTCATGAAAGAGAATGAATTAGACTCCTACATTCATGAGGAGGTTCCAGTTCCAGAGGGAGATGAGGCAAAGGCCTTACATAAGAATAAGATGGTTATGGAAAAGAGGATCATTGCTGATTCTATCAAGGATCACCTTATCCCACAGGTGTCCTCTCTCAAGACACCTAAAGCCATGTTTGATGCCCTAACCAAATTGTTTGAAGGAAAGAACATAAATCGAAAGATGACTCTAAGGAATCAACTGAAGAATGTGAAGATTCAAAATGTCGAGACCATCCAGTCTTACTTCACAAGGGTTTCTCAGATCAAGGAACAATTAGAATTTGTATATGAAGAAGTGGAGAATGTAGAGATTGTGATGACAACACTGAATGACCTTCCTAGGTCATGGGATGCTTTCATCCAAGGAATTTGTGCTAGAAAGAAGTTAGCCAAATTCAGCATACTATGGGAAGAATGTTCTCAAGAAGAAGCACAGATAGCAGCTTGAGAAGAGAATATGGGAAGTGAAGACCAATCCCTCATAGCCCACTCCAAGAAAAGCAGAAGAAGACCTCATTACTCCAATGGTAAGGATTCTCATCTCAAAGAGAACAGTAGAAGAGACATATCAAAATTAAGATGTTATACATGTGATGAAAGAGGACACTTTGCAAAAGACTACCCTAAGAACAAGGGCCACTCTCATAAGAAGAAGGGGAACAAAAGAAGACATCATGCTCATGCTGCAGAGGATGATGAACTATCCAAGAAGAGATCCAGATATGAAAGTGAAGATTCTTCAAGTGAGGATGAATATAATCTGATATCTGCTCTCACAGGTAACATTTCTCATGGAAGTGATGATTGGATTATAGATAGTGGGGTTTCCAAACACATGATTGGATTCAAGGAATCCTTTATGAGACTGTCAGAACATGAATCACCTCACAAGGTGAAGCTAGGAGATGACTGCAAATATCCAATAAGGTAGTGGGAAATCTTCATATAAACTAGACTTCGGTAAGTCTCTAACAATGAAAGAAGTATTGTTTGTTCTAGGACTCAAGAAGAACCTCCTCTCCATATCAGCATTAGATGCAAAAGGGATGAGGGTTGCATTCATAGATGGTCAAGTCATCATGTGGCCAAGAGGTAAGACTATCAATGATGTAGTATTGGTTGGAGAACAAGAAGGAGGGTTGTTTAAATTGAAGGGCCATCCAGAACAAGCCTTGGTCCATGACACAGTAGATCCAAATGAACTTTGGTATAGAAGGATTGCACATGTGCATTACAGAGCACTACCTATTGCAAGCAAAGCTGTTGAAGGTCTTCCAGAATTCCAAGCAAAACATGATAATGTTTACAAAGGATGTGCAAAAGGGAAGAATACAAAGAAGAAATTTCCCAGCAGTGAAAGCAAAGCCAAAGGCATACTAGAAATCATCCACTCTGATGTATGAGGTCCTATGTCATCAAAATCACTAAGCGGGTATGCATACTATGTTTCATTTATTGATGATTTTTCTAGAAAGACATGGGTTTACTTCATGAAGAACAAAGATGAAGTATTCAGTAAGTTCAAGGAATTCAAATCATTGATCGAGAACCATACTGGAAATAAGATCAAAACCATTCGATCAGATAATGGCAGAGAATTCACTTCAGATGAATTCAAAGAGCTATGCAAAGAATCAAGGATTAAGAGGGAGTTTTCCACTCCTTATAATCCACAACAAAATGGGATTGCAAAACGAAAGAATAGAACCATCATGGAAGCTGCAAGAGCAATCATTAACGATCAAGATCTTCCTATGCATCTTTGGGATAAAGCTGCTAGAACAGTGGTGTATGTACAGAACCGTACTCCACATAGAGTACTCGAGAACAAGACTCCTAAAGAAGTTTTCTCCAGCAAGAAACCAGAAGTCAGCCATCTTAGAGTATTCGGTTGTCCTGTGTACATAAACATTCCAAAAGAGAAGAGAACAAAATTAGATCCTTCAGGAAAGAAGGGCATATTTGTGGGATACTCTGAAAGCTTGAAGGCTTATAGAATCTATTTCCCAGGATACAATAATATTGACATTAGTATGGATGTGACATTTGATGAAGACACAGCTTACAACAAATCCAAAAAGAGACCTGCTGAAGAACTTGAAGAAGCAGAAGTAGAAGTACCCAGAATTCATGACACAACCATGAACGAAGAAGATCAAGAAGAAGGTCGAGATTTAGAGGAACCACAAAGACCTGTAGATCCACCTCTAGAGAAGAATCCTCATAAGAGGAAACCTGCTTGGGTATGTTAAATTATCCAAGGTGCAGAAAGATATGGGGCTCCAGAAGAGAATCACAGAGAAAGAAAGAAGACCTGATCCTGCTCCGGGTATGTAGCTTTACTATGTGATTTCATTGATAAAGAACCTTCCGATTATGAAGAAACAGCAGAACGAAAAGAATGGAAGGATGCTATGATTGAAGAATATCAATCGATCATGATGAATGATGTTTGGGATGTTGTCCCAAGACTAGAAGGGAAATCAGTTGTAACTTCCGAATGGATCTACAAGATCAAGCATGCTGTAGACAGTAGCATTGAAAAGTATAAGGAAATATTTATAGCTCAAGGTTTCTCTTAGAAAGAAGGAATAGACTATGAAGAAACCTTTGCACTTGTAGCTAGATACACTTCCATCAGATCAGTACTTGCTCTGGCTGCAGTGATGAAATGGAATATATACCTAATGGATGTCAAGACTGCTTTCTTGAATGGTGTAGTGGAAGAGGAAGTGTATGTAGAACAACCACTTAGTTTTGAGACACATAACAGAGAGTCCCATGTATGCAGATTGAAGAAAGCCCTGTATGGTTTGAAACAAGCACCCAATACCTAGTACGGCAGAATTGATAGCTTTCTATCTAGTTTGGGCTTTACCAAGAGTAAAGCAGATTCCAACCTTTACTATAAGGTTGAGGGTGGCAACCTAGTGATGCTTCTACTATATGTAGATGATCTATTTGTGATAGGTATGGATGGGTTGATTGCTGATACAAAGAGAAAGCTTGCTGCTGAGTTCAAAATGAAGGACTTGGTGATGATACATTACTTTCTAGGAATGGAGGTGTTGCAGAGTAAAGATGGAATCTTCCTTGGACAAGGGAAGTATGTAGTAGAGATCCTGAAGAGGTTTGGGATGATGGAATGCAAGGCTATGACCACACTTATGGCATCGAACTTGAAGCTATTGAGTGATGCTTCATTATATTCAGTTGATGCTATGATGTATCGTCAGATGATTGGGTCATTGATGTACCTAACGAACACGAGACCAGACATTTGCTTTGCTGTGAACACCTTCAGCCAGTTCTTGACAGATCTGAGAAGTGTTCACTTGATTGCTGCAAAGCATATTTTGAGGTACCTGAAGGGTACAGTTGATTATGGGCTCAAGTACGATGCGAATCAAAAGATTAACCTAGAAGGTTATGTTGATTCAGATTGGGAAGGCAGTGCCATCGATGGGAAGAGTACTTTAGGATGTTTCTTCAGTATGGGATCATGTGTGATCTCTTGGTTGAGCAGGAAGAAATCCTATGTGGCACTGAGTACAGCTAAAGCAGAGTATGTCACAGCTTGTTCAACTAGTTGTGAGGTAGTATGGTTGCGGAAGCTACTGTGTGATATATTTGATCTCCAGTTGGATGCTACTTGTTTACATTGTGACAACCATAGTTGCATGAAGTTGTCAGAGAATCCAGTGTTCCATGACAAGTTGAAGCATATCGAGATCAAGTATCACTATATCAGGGATATGGTGCAGAGGGGAGTAGTGAAGCCCCAATATGTTGTGACAGAGGAACAGATAGCTTATGCATTGACGAAGCCATTGGCAAGGTTGAAGTTCAAGTACTTCAGGGAGAAGCTTGGTGTTCTCCAGATCAAGGTTTCCTCCAAGAGAAAGTGATGAGACCCATATCCATTCTAACATGGTGAGAGGATTGGTTCCTTCCATGGTCAGATGTAAGGGCTGATCCATTCTTTCATGGTGAGAGGATTGGTTCCTTCCATGTTAGATATGAGTGCTGGCCATTCTGTCGAGTAGGACAGTTGTAAGGGAAATTTCCATTCTAGGAATGGAGGCACCTGGACAGTTACCAAAAACACTCATACTACCTGGTCAGTTTATAACTCCTCTATACTCTGGTTCTGTAGATGAGAGTGCAATGGAACTCTGTTTCTTGCTTGACCAGCTGATTGGTCCTTCAACAAGCATGAACACATATCCTGATGTTGACTTGTGATCTGTGTTGTCACCTTCCCAATCATTGTCAGTAAACCCAATCAAATCAAGATTAGATTTAGCTTTGTAGAAGATCCCATGAGTCCTTGTTCCATGAACAAAGTTAAGGATCCTTTTGGCTGCTCTCCAATGGATCTCATGAGGCTGATCGATGTATCTTGAAGCCACACTTACTGCATAAGAAATATCAGGTCGAGTATGTGTAAGGTACAGCAAACACTGAATTATTTGGGTATACATTGTATTGTTTACCATAGGTGAAGAATCAACTTCTTCAAGCTTAACTGCTGAAAGGAAGGGAGTCTTGCTTGGCTTGCAATCCTTCATGTTGAACTTGTTTAGAAAATCCAAGGCAGACTTGGACTGATGTAATTAAATTCCATGTTTGTTTTGAGCAATCTTGAGCCCCAAGAATTGGCTCAATAACCCCAAATTAGTCATAGAGAATGCATGGTTCATTGCATCCTTCAAGGAGGCAATTTCATCCTTTGAGCTTCCTGTCATGAGAAGGTCATCAACATACAAGACAATTATCATTAATGAACCATGAATCAGCTTCAAATAGACATTAGGATCTGACTTGCATTGAACAAAATTCAATGATAGCAGAAAGCTATCAATCTTGGCATACCAAGCCCTCGGGGCTTTCTTAATCCCATACAATGATTTCTTTAGCCTACACACAAGAGATGGATTAGTAGCAAATCCTTGAGGCTACTGCATGTAAATCTCTTCAGTAAGATCTCCATTCAGGAAATCACACTTCACATCCATGTGATGTACCTCCCATTGCTTCAAAGCTGCAATGGCTAAGTTTAGCCTGATGGAGTCCATCTTTTACACTGGTGCAAAGGTCTCATTGTAGTATATTCCATGTACCTATGAGTATCCCTTGGATACCAATCTAGAATTAAATTTCAAAGGTGTACCATCAGCAGCAAATTTGGTTTTGTAAACCCACTTACACTGAACTAGCTTCCTCCCTGGGGGGAGATCAACCAACTACCAAGTGTTGTTCTTCTGGAGTGAGCTGAACTCTTCTTTCATGGCTGTTTTCCATCTTGGATCATGTGCTACATATTCATATGTTTGTGGATCTAATTCAACCATTAGATAGCATTTCTCTACAAACAAAGGGTCTTTCATACACAGAGCAGTCTCAAACTGAGATCTAGTCCTGCTAGGATCATTAGGATTTCCATCTAGTTCTCCAGCTGCATGAATGGTCTTTGTTTCCCATTTTGGTATTGTAGGATTGTTAGGATATACAATTAAATAATCATTATTAGACATATCAGAATCAGCAAACTCAGCTATCTCTTCACTTACATTCAATGGTTCTAGTGGTGAAGAAGATTCTCCAACTTCCACTGCTGCTAAAGGCTCTTCTTGGAACTGAACACTCCTTTCAATGAAGGATTTGTTTGTGCTCAAATTAATCATCTTGTACCCTTTTGAATCTTCATAGTATCCAACAAATAGACACTCTTGGCTTTGGGGCTTCAAAGCCTTCCTCTTTTCTGTTTGATTTCTAACCCAAGCCCTTGAGCCAAAAATCTTGAAATGGGTCACATCTGGCTTGTGCCCACTCCATGCTTCAAAAGGAGTCATACCATCAAGATGTTTATGAGGCACCCTATTCTATACATAGGCTGCATATTTTATAGCTTCGGCCCAAAACTTTGGTGGCAAATTCTTAGCCTCCATCATGCAGGTTGCCATCTCTTTCAATGATCTGTTCTTCCTCTCAGCAACACCATTTTGCTGTGGTGTGTAAGGGATAGAATGCTACATATGAATACCTGGAACTGCACAATATTGAATGAACTCAGACTTGACATACTCACCACCATTGTCAGATTTGAGGACCTTGAGTTTTCTCCCAGACTGGTTTTCAACCAAAGCCTTAAAGACTTTGAAGAGGCCAAAAACTTCAGACTTGTGTTTCAGGAAGTAAACCCAGCAGTACCTGGAAAAGTCATCTATGAATGTCAATGCATATTTGGCCTGACTCATTGACATATGAGGAAATGGGCCAGCAACATCACTGTGGATCAACTCAAGAGGTGCAGAGGTTCTCTCATGACTAGCTTTCTCAAATTTATGCTCTAGGTGTTTTCCTAAGATGCAACCTGGACAGAATCCTTTGGAAAACTTAATCTTTGGTAACCCTATGACCATTTATTTTTCACTAAGATCAGAAAGATACTTGTAATTAAGGTGGCCAAATTTTTCATGCCAAATCTTGATTGCCTCATTAGCATGAATCAAAAGAGCAGAGGGGTTTGAGTAGGGTAGGAAGTGTGAGAACATGTATACCTTTGAAGTGTGATTTGTAACTCCTTTTGCAATGAATTTACCACTTGAGATCTCTGTGATCTCAACTTCATCACGGGAGAATATGACCTTATTTGGAGACCCTATGTGGGTCATCTGATACACTGATAAGAGGTTAGAGGCAAGACCTGTAACATACAATACATTGCTGAACTGACCATGGTCAAGATCAATCCTCCCTTTGCCCAAACTTTCATTGAGAGAGTCATCTCCCAGTACAATTGGTGGACCTTTTGACATGTCAAGTGAGGTGAATTCCTCCTTGGTCGAAACCATATGTCTTGAAGCTCCAGAATCAATGATGATACTAAGTGAGCTTGATGTGTCAGCAACCAATGCATGAACTCTCTCTCTGTATTCTGAATTTGATCCTCCTTCCCTCTTCTTTGAGCTGTCAGGAAGGGATATGCCATTCTTCTCCAAGATTTGGGTCAGCATGTCAATTTGCTTCTTCATGCAGGAGATTTTAGGAAGATTTCCCTTACTGCAGTATGTGCACTTGCTCATTTCTCTTGTGTTCTTCTTCTTCTGGGGGTTCTTCTTGGAGCTTTGGGGCTCCTCTGGAGACTTGTTCTTGTCTCTGTTTTGCTCAGGAGGCTTCTTAGATTTGTTCTTGCCTTTTGAATCCACCCTTGAATCTCCAGCAACTAGAGCTTGGTATTTGGAAGTTTTGATGGTGCCCATCATCACCAATTTATCTTGTTCTTGTGTGAGAGATTCCATGAAATCTGCAAGGCTAGGGATCTTCCAGGCTCAAGCTGTCAACTTTGTGGCATGGAAGGTAAAGAAAAACACTAAATAGTCAGGACCAAGCTTCAAGAGTATGGCCAAAACCAGTTGCTCCTCCTTATTTTCGATCCCACACTGTTTTAGCTGCAAAAAAAGGGCCTTGAACTTGGAAAAATAGAGTTGCAGGGATTCAAAGCTATTGGGACTCAGGGAGACCAATTCATTTTAAATTTGATGTCCCCTCATCTCATCTGTCTTACCAAAAATCTCAACATGATTCTCCCATACTTCATTTGGTGATGTTAATCCATCAAGATGGAAAATGACATCTCTGGATATGCTCAGACATAGGAGACCATAGGCCTCATCCCTCCTGTTGTGCCATTTAATTTTCTCTGCAGCTGCATTGGGATATGATTCTATTTCCATAGTCACTATGTAGAGGTATTTCACTCTCAACAATATCTCCATCTATGATTTCCATTCAAATAAGTTAAATGGAGTCATGATGATCTTCTGAGATTGATCCATAGCTCAGAAATTGTCCCTTTAGTCAGCAGAATGCTTCTAGTCAATGATGTTGAACCTGCAATAACAAATTGGAAGGAGAAAAATCAATCTACAAAGGCTCTGATACCATGTC
>LPNX010399371.1:83766-175360 GCA_001517045.1 Pseudotsuga menziesii | reverse complement strand
CACTGCTACCAATACCTGTCTTTGCAGGTTCTCTAGCCTGGGGTTCCAAACATTCCTACATACGGAAAACATCGAGTTGATAAGAACATTTGCAATAATAAAAAACATATCATCAAATATGAAATCATGTTAAAGCTTATAAAAATTGTAATCAATGACACTTACCCCACAACCCTTTATTTTTTGTTGTAGCTCCACCATCATTGCCTTGTCATCATCTGTCTTGGGCCATTTGCAAGCAAAGGCCAGATAATCCATGTTTGCCCTTTTGAGGGCCAAATAGACCGTTTTAATTGGGTCTATGGAGGTGAAAATTTCTTCCTCACATACATTGTCATCCACATCCAGTGCACCAAACTAAAATCATGAAACAATAAAATCAAGGAAATTAATTGTAACATCATTCAAAAATTGTTCAACTGTAAAATAATTGTTGTAGTATCAATAAAACTTATCGGATGCGGTGTAGTGGCTGGTGACTTCCCACGGTCACCCCGTGCCTGCTGAGGCTCTAGGGGTGACTTCCCACAGTGACCTCGTACCTGGTGAGACACTGCAGGTGACTTCCCATGGTCACCCCGTACCTGCTGAGACACTGCAGGTGCGCCGTGAGCACTGCTGTCACCCTGACACAATAAATCAATTAGCACAACTTGTGCAAATAATTGTACCATAAACAAACATGAGGTTTTGCAAAAATTTCACCATAAACAAAAAGTATAATATGCATGTTACTATATCGATTGTAGTCATCAAAACATTTTCTTATTCTGGTCGAATTAAGTTACTATATTTAATAATTACCTCACGAGACGGTTTGGCTTGTGACCTTCCAAGGTCACCATGTATTGTGCTAGCAGCATTTGACACATGTATATTCTAAAATGCGATTTCAATTGCCTTCAAACAATAGCTATCACTCATGTTTCAATCATGCGAAATACATGGAAGAACTGGGATCTTCAAATGAATGCAATCATAACACTGATGTTCCTTGCAAAAGGTGGCAGAGCATTTTAGTGCAAGATCAACAACGAAATAACTATTCCAAATTTATGACAATTTTGGGAGATGTATCACTGTATTCAAAGGTAGTTCTAAGGCTAAATGAAGCATCCCAATACACCTGGCAGGTTATCTGGCAGTTCCAGTTTTATTTGCAAACAATTGTGGATTTAGTTCTTTGGTTATCAAATCCTAGTATTTCTTGGTTGGTTTTCTATAATTGGTTTTTAGAGGGATTTCGAACCTCAAATTTTGGATCTAAACTGATAGCATTAATTCTATATATTGTAAAACTGAGTTTGCAAAGGGGTTCAGTTTTGGAGGCTCGAGAGAGATGAAGAAGGACCCAAATTGTCACCTTCTTGAGTGAGTTTGCTATGAGCCAATTCAATGTTCTGATTGTGAATATGGAATGTGAAACATCCTACAAGTTATCTAGAATATCTAATTTAGGAGCTTTGATTTCCATGTCCACTATCTAAACAGAACCCATAGCAATTAGTGATTGTCTGGGCACTATGTTCTCTCTCCATCTACCTGCTAAATAGAAGAAATAAGACTGGAGGATCGACCAAAGTGGATTGGATTGTATCTGTCATCCAGCTATCTATTCTATGAGATGAAAGTGGAGAACCTAGCTGGCTGGCAGCGATTTACAACAGATATTTTCCCACCTGCTAGTCCAACTTTATCTGATAGGTATCCACTATTACACAATTGTATATGTGCAGTATAAGCCGTGTTCTTAACTCTAGTGTAGAGCAGATGTTCTCTTCTTCAACCGTATTGCTCATGTGCTGAAAATAAATTTTGATAATAAAGGATTGGTTCCAAAAAACTTCTGGTTTTTACATGCCTACCTGCAGCCTGCTATACATGCGTATTCTGCCCGTTTGCGCAGTAGATTCGTCATATATTCATAGGAAGAACTTTTGCGTTTGGAAAAATCAGGTAAGATGCTTCCATTAAAAGTTTACTATGATTAAAATTTCTTTTGCAAGGGTTGTGAGTTCAGATCGAAAGCAACTAGGTCAATTAATTAAGAAGTAGAGACTAACTCAATGTATGTAGGACTTTTTGTTGTGTTTCATTATATTTCGGAATAATGCTACAATTAATCCTTCTTTCACCGACCCCTTTCTCTTCTTTAAACACTCTTTATACTAATTCCCGAATTGACAATAACTCACTAGGGCCAACTTATCTAGGAGAGTCTAATAACCCTAGGGCCCCACAATTGCAGGGACTTTAACACTTGAACAATAGCAGGGTTACCCACAATGACTTGGCATGATATTTTTACATTATTGAATCTCCTGATAGGAACATTGGGGCATGACATGACTCAAATACATTACAAACACTTCCCAGAATAAACATCAGGGGTACAAGACATAAGATATATAGGTGAATACATTCCTAAGTTACAAATACATCAACACTCCCTCTTAACTAGGAAGGTATTCTCTTGACACAATTTATCAGCACGGGTCTTCTTCTCTGTATCATATGGATCATCAATGAGTTATCGTCATCTTCATCTTCAAGTCATCTTCATATTCAGGTTATCTTCATCTTCAATTCATATTCATCTTGATCTGGATCATCACTTGATCTAGATCATCATTGTTGCATCATCACTGCGGCATCATCATCACTAGATTTGGATCATCACTCGATCTAGATCATCACTGGGTCATCATCACAGATGCTATCTCCTGATTCTTCTCGTCACAAGAATTTCTACAAATCCAACCCTTTTTCATGTTGGATGTACATCTACAGATCCATTCCTTTTTCATACTAAATGCATCATAACAGAGCTAGTCCTTTTTCATACTAGATGTGGGATCTACATAGAGCTAGTCCTTTTTCATACTAGATGTGTCTTCACAAACCCAACCCTTTTTCATTCTAAATGTGGGATCTACACAGAGCTAGTCCTTTTCCATACTAGATGTGGGATCTACACAAAGCTAGTCCCTTTTGATACTGGATGTGTCTTCACAGAGCCAACCCTTTTTCATGTTGGATGTGGGATCTACACATAGCTAGTTCCTTTTCATACTAAATGTGTCTTCACAGAACCAGCCCTTTTTCATGTTGGATGCGGGATCATCACATACATCTGACAATGGAAGGAACCATCTCTCACCATGTTAGAAAGGCATATCACGGACTCATCACTTCCTCTTGGAAGGAACCTCGATCTGGAGAACACCAAGCTTCTCCCTGAAGTATTCAAAATTTACCCTAGTCAATGGCTTAGTCCTCACGTCAACTATTTGTTCATCCGTCGCAATATACTTGAGCTTCATTGCTCCTCTCTACACCATATCCGTGATATAGTGATATTTTATCTCGATATGCTTCGACTTGTCATGGAACACCAAGTTCTTAGACAACTTCACACAAGTCTGGTTGTCACAATGTATACAAGTAGCATCCAACTGGAGATCAAATAAATTAGACAGTAGCTTCCTTAGTCATACTGCCTCACAACTAGATGAACAAGCTACGACATACTCTACTTCAGCTGTAATTAGTGCCATGCAAGACTTTTTCCTACTAAACCAAGAGATCACACCTGATCCCATACTGAAGTAGCACCCTGAATTTCTCTTCCTATTGATGGCACTACTTTCCCAATCTGAATCAACATAACCCTCTGGGTTAATCTTCTGATCAGTCCATAATCAACTGTACCCTTAGGTACCTCAGAATATGCTTTGAAGCAATCAAGTGAACATGTCTCGGATCTATCAGGAATTGGCTCAAGGCGTTCACAGCAAAGAAAATATCTGGTCTCGTATTTGTCAGGTACATCAAGGACCCAATCATCTAATGATACATCATGGCATCCATCGACTCATATGAAGCATCACTCAATAGCTTTAGATTCGATTCCATAGGTGTGTTTATGGCCTTGCAGTCCATCATACCAAACCTCTTCAGGATCTCTACTGCATACTTCCCTTGTCTAAGGAATATTCCATCCGCATTCTTCCACACCTCCATGCCTAGAAAATAGTGCATCATACCCAATTCCTTTGTTTTGAACTCGGCAGCAAGCTTTCTCTTCGTGTCAGTAATCAATCCATCCATACTTGTTACAAATAGATCATCTACATATAGTAGGAGTATCGCTGGATTTCCTTCTTCAACCTTGTAGTAAAGGTTGGAATTTGATTTACTTTTGGTAAATTTTAAAATGAATAGAAATCCATCAATTTTGTCCTACCATGTCCTCAGTTCCTGGTTAAAACCATAGAGGGATTTCTTCAATTTACACACATGATTCTCCCTATCATGTGTCTCAAAACCAAGTGGATGCTCCACATACACTTCCTCTTCCACTACACCATTCAAGAAAGCAGTCTTGACATTCATTTGGTGTATCTTCCATTTCATCACTACAACCAGAGAAAGTACTGATCTAATGGAAGTGTATATGGCTATAGGCGCAAAAGTTTCTTCATAATCTATTCCTTCTTTCTGGGAGAATCCATGAGCCACAAATATTGCTTTATATTTTTCTATATTGTCGTCTACACCATGCTTGATCTTGTAGATCCATTTGGAAGTTACCACAGACTCCCCCCAAGTCTTGGGACAACATCCCAAACATCATTCTTAATGATCGATTGGTACTCTTCGATCATAGCATCCTTCCACTCTTTATTTTCTGTCGCTTCTTCATAGTTGGAAGGTTCTTTATCAATGAAATCACATAGTGAGGCTACATAACTGGAACAGGACCTGATTCTTTTCCTTTCTCTATGTGTTTCTTCTAGAGCCCCATATCTTTTTGCACCTTGGATAGCTTATCGTGCCCAAGAAGGTTTCCTTTTGTGAGGATTCTTCTCCTGAGGTGGATCTACAGGTTCTTCTATTTCTCGATCTTCTTCTTGATATTATTCGTTCATGGTTGTGTCATGAATTCTGGGTGCTTCTATTTCTTCAGTTCTTCAGCAGGTCTCTTTTTGGATTTGTTGTAAGTTGAGTCTTCATTAAATGTTACATCCCTGATGATGTCGATCTTCTTGAATCCTGGAAATTATATTATGTCATCCTTTGAGCTTTCAAAGTATCCCACAAATATACCCTTCCTTCCTGAAGGATATAACTTTGTCCTCTTTTCTTTCAGAATGTGTATGTACACTAGACAACCAAATATTCTAAGATGGTTGACTTGTGGTTTCTTGCCGAAAAAGACTTCTTCAGGTGTCTTATTCTCAAGTACTCTGTGTGTAGTATGGTTCTGTACATACACCACTGTTCTAGCAGCTTTTTCCCATAGATGCATGGGAAGATCTTCATCATGAAGCATGGCCCTTGTAGCTTCCATGATATTTCTATTATTCCTTTCTGCAACCCCATTCTATTGTGGATTATATGGAGTGGTTAAATCCCTCTCAATCCCTGAATATTTGCATAAGTCTTTGAATTCATTCGATGTGAATTATCCACCATTATTTGATCAAAAAATATTGATCTTCTTTTATTGTGTGGTTCTTGATAAAGGATTTGAATTCCTTGAACTTGCTGAATACTTCATCTTTGTTCTTCATAAAGTATATCCATGTCTTCCTAGAAAAATCATCAATGAAAGAAACATAGTATACATACCCTCTTGATGAACTGGATAACATCAGACTGTATAAATCGTAGTGGATGATTTCCAAGATTCCTTTTGCCTTGCTCTCGCTACTTGGAAATGTCTTCTTTGTGTTCTTTCCTTTTGCACATCCTTTGCAGACACCATCATGTTTTGTCTGCATTTCTGGAAGACCTTCAACAGCTTTTCTTGCAAGTGGTAGTGCCCTGTAATGCACATGTGCAAGGCTTCTATGCCAAAGTTCATTTGGTTCTACTGATTCATGAACCAAAGCTTGTTCTGGATGGCCCTTCAATTTGTATAGACCTCCTTCTTGTTCCCTAATAATTACTGCATCATCAAAAGTCTTTCCCTTTGGCCACATAAGAACTTGGCCATCTAAAAAAGCAACCCTCATTCCTTTTGCATCCAATGCAGATATGGAGAGGAGGTTCTTCTTTAGTCCTGGTAAAAACAATACATTTTTCATCTTCATAGACTTTCTAGAGTCTAGTTTATAGGAGGATTCACCACTACCTTTTATTGGATACTGGTAGTCATCCCTAAGTTTCACCTTGTCAGGTGACTCATGTTCAGATAGTTTCATAAAGGATTCTTTGAATCCCGTCATATGTTTGGAAGCACCACTGTCTATAAGCCAGTCATTGCTTCCATGTGAGATAATTCCCGTGAGAGCTAAGATTAGCACATATTCTTAATCACTTGAAGAATCATCACTTTCTTGTCTAATTCTTTTTGTGGAAGGTTCATCATCCTCTGCAGCATGAGCATGATCTATTCTCTTCTTTCCCCTTTTCTTGTGAGAGTTCCCTTTGTTTTTAGGACAGTATTTGGATATGTGTCCTTTCTCATCACATGTGTAACATCTAATAGTAGACAGATCTCTTCTAGAGTGTGAATTATTACCTTTGGAGTGATGATGGTCCCTTTTGGTTTTCATGGTGTGGACTATGAGATCTTGATCTCCACTTCCCATATTTTCTTCTCAAGCTGCTATCCGAGCTTCTTCTTCAGAGCATTCTTCACATAGTCTACTGAACTTGACTAGCTTCTTTTTGGCACAGATCCCTTGAATAAAAGAGTCCCATGTCCTAGGGAGACCATTCAAGGTGGTCATCACAATCTCTGCATTCTCCACTTCTTCATCTACTGCTTCAAGTTGTTATGCATTCTCCACTTCTTCATCTACTGCTTCAAGTTGTTCTTTGATCTGAGAGAATATTGTAAATTAAGACTAGATGGTTTCCTCTTTTTGGATCTTTACATTCTTCAATTGGCACTAGTACAAAAGCGCGGATTTTTCCACGGAGGTTTTCCACGTTTCTTACCTTTTGGTGTAAAATCCGATGTAACAGGAACGAGGCGTCGCTGTATCCACACCTGGACTCTTAGACGTCGTTGTATCCACGCCTAAACTCTTGGATGTCGCTATATCCATGCCTGACTGTCTCTATAGCGACGACACCATCTTTTGTTGACTTTTTACAATGGTCAAGTTGACCTAGGGCCATTTTCCTTCCACATTCCAAGTGATACTTGAGCTTATTTAAATGACATAAAATTAAATAAATAAATTTCTCAAACTTTTGGTCTTCCAAAATGTTGTCCTTTAGTGAAATTTTGTATTTTTGTGGGATTTTGATTTTGGTGGACTTTGTCTTTAAGAATTTTATCTTCATTTGTTTTTCTATCAATTCCATTTACTTCCAAGGTACTTAATGACAGTCTGGATGGCCAAGCTTAATCATGGTTCTATGTTGTTATTTTGACATCCTTTGGACCTAATGGTTATTGGTATATGTATTCACTTCTCATCTCTATGGTTGACCTATTTTGGATGCCTCCTAATTGGTTTCAATTCCAAAGAATGTTCTCCCAGAAAAGTATGGACCTCTTAGGGTTTTTATGAAATTGTCTCCCAAGATGGATCTCACATTTAATATTCTCTAGCTATGGTTACTATGAGGTTTTTGGTGAATATTATTGGTCCATCCCATATTTTATAATTATTTTTCTTTTGATTTTCTAACTTTTTTATGACTTTGTTCACCTCATACCATTGCGTACATTATGGTGACTTAGTTAGGTGTGGGATCAAGAGAGGGATTTAAACCTTGGAATAATTGAAGTCTTGGTGTCCTCATGGACATACTAAAATTTACCTCTATCTAAGTTAGCCACTGGTGAAGTTTCCATGCAATTATTTTAAGATATGGAAAAGTTATCAATGTTTAAGTGACTAAGGTGACAGAAATGATAAAACACATCCCAATGATGCGAGAGAGTTAAATTTTACTCTAGCACTATGAGAGAGAGAGTTAAACTTGTCCATGGTGAAATTCCCAATGAGGGTAGAGAGTTAATTTTGTCTATGGTGTGATTCCTAAGGAGGAGAGAAAGTTAATTTTTCATGCCACAAGGAGAGAGAGTTGAATTTTGTGTAGGTGCTTAGGTTAAGTTATTCATGGAAAAAATCCCAAGGAGGATGGATAATTAAATTTTTCTATACAACTATTGGCTAGAGGGAGCAATTTCCAAAGCTAAGGGGTAGTCCAAGGGTCATCAAAGGACAAATGACTAAGGAAGGCTCCCACCTTGAATTTTTCAACCCTATTTTTTACGACAATATATCATAATGTGTAATAATAACGTTATAGGGTGTAAGGGAGTGTCATAGGAAATATTGGAAGTGTAATAGAGTGTCATAGGTACCTATTGGTGGTGCAACAACCTCTTGGATTCATTGTAACTCCCCCTCTTTTGGTTTCAACTCCATTCTTACCCCCTCATTGAACCCATTCGAAATTTAAGAGTTAGATAGAGCTCGTGAGGGGTCAGTGAATTTCTTTTTTCGGGTTGAGAGAGCTTGGATAAATTTTCTAAGTGTTTGGAAAAGCCTACCACCCTTGAGTGAGGGTTTTAGAGAGAGTATGTTAATGGGAGTAAGGTTGAGTGTTTGATTTGTAGGTTGAAGGCTTGAATAATGCTATTGGACACTTATTGTAGGCTACAACACTTCCCTCTTTTTATCTTTCTCTCATTTCCCCTTATTTATTTTTTAGCCCATTCCCCCAAGGGTGGGGTTTGAGCTTATTTTTCAATGAAAATTAATAAATCAGAAGGGGAAACCATATAAATTTTTTCCTATCTATTTTTTAAAGATCAAATAACCATGAAAAATGATCAACTACCTTCATTGCTCATCTATCTATAGTTTTGAGGGATTTAGAGCTCATTTTCATCTTATTTTGATTATTTTGAAGGCGATGACTAAAAACCTCATTTTTTTGTAGGATTGAGATTACATTGATTTTATTTTGACCCCATGAGCTTGTGGATTTGAAATTATAATGACGTTAATGGTTTTGGTGAAGAAAATTGACCCTGGATGAGCTGCTTCCAATCCCTTATTCATTGGAACTAGGAAAAATAGTGCGGGGAATCCTCCAAGCCAAAATTATCAATCTTCGATCAAGAGCCCTAGAGATTCTCACTCACGAAATATATTCCATAATGATAATTACCACTAAGAAATCCCTTGGCCGACCAAAGCTAAGAGAAGTCAAGAATTCAGTCTCAAGAATTCTTCCAAAAATCTAGAACCCCCAAAAGGTCCTCCTCCATTTATTTTATAATAATCTCAATAAATCGTTATAGGTTACAATATGACCCATCATAAGGTTTGAAGAAAATGAGATGGGTTGAGAATAGCTATCAAGAAACTTAGTAAAGGAAGTGCAAGAAGCAATAAAACCATTCCTCACAATTCATGTGTAAAATGACTAAACTCTAGATTGGGATTAAGAATATCTAAATAAAGAAGATAAATTATATTCTAAAGGAGAAGGTTGACACAACAGAGAGGATTCTCACAAGTGGAGGCTCCAAGATTAAGTTAAAATATATCATATATGGAAAAAGTCAGGAATCATTCATTGAAGAGTATATAACATTGAAAAGAACTATAACAATCCACTATGAAGCATCCTCTCTTCAAAGGTTATAGTTGTTTAGGGAGCATCACATGAATGGATTGGAGAAAATATTCTACAAGAAATCCTAGTCGCAAAGAAAAATATCTTCATGAGGAGAGTGACTTCATCCAAGTTTTGCCGCCCTCCAATTTCGTCCCTCACAACCCCCGAACGCATTTGCAGGTCCTCACAATTTTGTCCAACCCTCCAATTTGCAGGCCCTGAACGCGTTGGCTTCATGGTTTCTGGGAGCTGGAGAGAGTTGCTCCCCTTGGATAGGAGCTCGAGAAAGCCCAGGTGAACGCATTTGCAGGTCCTCACAATTTTGTCCAACCCTCCAATTTGCAGGCCCCGAACGCGTTGGCTTCACGGTTTTTGGGAGCTGGAGAGAGTTGCTCCCCTTGGCTAGGAGCTCGAGAAATCCTAGGTGAACGCATTTGCAGGCTTCCTATCACCCTCCAATTTCATCCACGAGCATCGAACATGTCTGGCCAGGTATGTCTTTTGGATTGATAGCTACCATCCGATTTTCAGTATATGTTAAAGTGAATTCGGTTGATGAAGCGTTCCAGTCACATATCTAGATCGAGACCGATATTTTAATGCTTCCACCTTTGAGTTTGAGACCCTTTTGGGTTCTATCCTCCTCGTGGCTTCGGATTCACACTGTCTATTGCTCGATTGGGGTTTCTATGAATTCAAGAAAATTAGCAGGATTATGAAATCATTTGGTTATGATGTTTCACACGGTGCTGAAACAAGGCAGCTTTGCTTTGACAAGTACATTTGGGAGAGGAAAACGATTCATCCTTTTGTGCAACATTTTGTTATTATAGGATTCCATTCCACATTTCATGGTATAGACAGTAACATTTCTGTGAGTCCATAAACCTTATTATGCTCTTGTACAGTAAATCTCCAAAGATAGGAAATGCTACAGAGGAATTGCCACGACTGAGTTTATTTTTCACTGTCTATGAAAGATAACAAGCTTGCAGTGTTCTTAATTCCCTAGCCTCTTGGACTCCAAAACCCAAATCTAATAGCCTTTTCTTTTGTCTGCCCTATTAAATTTCAAAAACTGAAAACCCTCTTCATAAGACGCTAATCAACTAAAAGTCAGACGTTGACCTTCAAAAGGGCTTGAAGATTCTTTTTGGAATGATGAAAATCAGTTGCAGGATATGTCTATGAGTAGGAAATTAGTTTCCTTTAGCATGGATACACCATGGGAAGGAATAAAGGAGAACAAGGAAGGATTTGAAATGGCATTTTCATTAGCATTAGCCACTTTATAGAACCCTGATTCATCTGATATATCTATTAAGTTTTTTTTTTTTTTTTAATGTACTTAAACATGTTCATTCCATATTTTAGAGGAGAATCCTCTTTTGTGCTAGTTGATAAATTACTATCAATGGGGTGTACACTTGAAATTTCTAGTTTCCTTCACATTTATCCAATAGTGCATTTAATTCAAGATTGGGATTTCAATTTGTGTGCTAAATATTATGTGGAGCCATACCTTATTCATTATGTTTCTCTATGTAGATTGTTCAACATTTATTTTCATACTTGGATTTTGGTGATAGAGTATGCAAGGGTATGAAAGGACCCAAGTTTATATTACAGAGGTGAAGGTATAACTAAATAGTCACATCGTATTGTATTTTCTAGTGGTCATGTTGAACATGCACTCTTGTTTCAAACCAGGGAAACTATTTGAAACTTTAGCCAAGGAACATTGATGATTTCTCTATTGATCTTCTAATGCAGCATGAGTTTTGGGCATTGTACATGCCACACCATTCATGGTTGTATATTTTAAATATCACTAACAACCTTTCATTTTCCTTTACATTATGGAAAATCCCTCATCAAGTTCTCTTCTCCACAAACATAGAACCATAGGAGAGGTCTTGTCCTTTTTCTTGAGACTTATGTTGGTTTTGTTCCACTCTACAAAAGGTAATCTGGCTAGAAGGTATCTTATTGGTTACTAAAGAAAATTTTCCGATGTCATAGCTAAAATTAGCATGTGTGATTAAATTCCAAAGGAATAATGCTATTCAAACCTCAACTTAGAGGTGTTACCCACTGTCACCTTAGTAACCACCTCTCTACATTTTAGGTTGGCTATTCTCCAACTCAGGGAGGCCTTCCCTAAGGTATGATTGCTAAAGTTTGGTAATGAGGCACAAGGTGATATGAATATATGGGATTAGAAATTTTTTTTTGTTGTAATAGTATGGGAAAAAAGAAGGGCGGTTGGGAAACCGTGAAGAATATTGGTTCCAATCCCCAAGGCAAGAGGAGTCAAAGGAGGTTAGTTCATGAATTGTTAGGGGAATTAGGATTTCATACGCATGCTACAAATAAACCTTGAATGTTGAAATTTGGTAATATTCCCCAAGAATGGTGCCACATTAAAACATATCTAACTAGGGTGTGTCTCATATAATAAATTATTACAAGCAGTTACTCTAGATTCTAGAAAATGACTGGAGAAATGTAATATATTCATGCATAAGGAATCAAAGGAAACAATTCTCACATAAAACCATTCCAATAAGGCAAGTTATTCTTTTAATTGGCCCTAATTAAGAAGTTATACTTATTCTTCAATTTATTAGTAAGATTTACAAAAAGGATTAAGGATGCCACACTTTAAATGGAAAAGAATCCCTTACACTTCAAGTTGCACCATGAAAGACATGTCTATTAGGATCCAAAAGAGATATCTCTCAAATTCCAACCATTAAGAATGAATGAGAGAGAAAATCCTTATACAAGTTGTAGCTTTATCTAATTTTACAATAAAATATTAATAAACTAGGCCAAAACCCTAGATATAGCCTAGGGTGGAGTAAATGAAACAAAATACTCAACTAAACCATAAAAAAATTAACTTTATCCATGAAGTGAGGTGTTCAAATACACAAGTAAAATATCCAAGAGGGGAAAGGCCCAAGAAGGAGGGTCTCTACATGAATCAAGGAATAAATACCAAGTGAAACCCAAATGGATGGCCTTCAAAGGACCCCCAAGGTAGTCCTCCAAGAAACTAGATTAATAAGCACAGACTAAACCATACATCTAGGGTTTTACTCCCTAGACATCCTCTGTGATGAAACAATCTTCTCAAAATATATGAAAAGTAACTCCAAACTTGATAACTCCAATAAATATGATAAAACAAGCCATGAATAACCTTGGATATAGGGTTTGTAACCTCCTAGATCCACTCCAATGTCCAACAACCTCCAATGATTGAGAAACTAACCCTCTAAAATGGCATGGAAGACCCTCCAAAGGGTGGGTGCTAGCTCCAAACGGGGTTCAAACATCATCCATTCACCTCTCAAAGTAGGATTCTCCTTGGGATTGGGCATAAACATGTGTGTAATCCATGAACCAGCTAGAATATTCTAAAAAAAAAGGAAAATAATAATGTGTAGGTCACTTCCAAGATGAAGGATCCCATTGGTAAAAGCATAAATACATGTGCAAATAGCCCTCCATGGTAGAGTGTTCCCTCATAAAGGCCTAGGAATGAGTCAAAGATCCTCCCTCAAATGAATGCTTCAAGAGATAAGTGTGAATTATTATGCAATAAAATTAAACAAGTGTAATGATAAGGCTTCACCATTGGCCAAGCCAGTCCATATGTCCATTTATCAACCCATCCTAACATCCAAGCCAACTTGTAGCCATCCACATGTACTAAGAATGTTGAATATAGGGAATAACTCTTCAAAAATGGAATGGACAATAATAAATAAGGCTTCTGAAGAGTGAAGGCCCCTCTAGAAAATATCATGAAGCATATCTAACAATAGTTGTGACATTTTCAAGGGATAGACACATAAAAACATAAATCAAATATTTCTCCTTATGAAGTCTTCGCCTTCTTTGCTGCAATAGTATTTGAAATATGGTATTTGGGTCATCAAATGTAATGAACATGTTACATATCAAGGACGCTCTAAATTTCTGCATACCAGGGAATCCCATTATGCTATAAAATCCTCTTGCAATAGAAATTCAACTCCTACAGGTTAACTCGGATGCTGCACATGGTTTTGTTGAATAGTACTCAATCATGACACTAGAAACTATGCACACAACAAGCTGGAAATAATCAGGTAGGATCAACAATCAATGTATCAAAATTTGCAACTCATTTTGGTGGACAAATAATTTATTTGAGGGTGATCAAACCAAATAGTTTATTGTTGTACTACACCAATGCTCTTTCTTGTAGGTTTCAATACTTCGGAACTGATTTCTGACATAAAAAATTACATCCAACAATCTATATGCAATGATGGAACACTTGTCCATAAATCTCTTCCCAATTTGCAACCAATTTTTCCCTAGATCTCTAATATTTAAGAGTACATGCATGCTGTCACAGTACCCTAATTGCTGGTTGTTTTGCAAAATTTCAGACAGGTCTTTATTTTTAATGTAAATTGTGTCAAAGTATGAATGCAACCAATGAAGCTCAAGTCTTTCTTCCTCCTCCCTTGGGCAACCAAAAATAAAAACATCCCTTTGAGCATCAAATAACAAGAAGTTATAACTTATAAGAGAGCGAGGGGTAAAGGGAAGGACAAGAGGCTAAATTTTCAGTTCCCATTCCCCTCTCACTTATTTTCATTTTCTATTTTATTTAAATCTTTTTTTCTCTCTTATCTCATTTAATTTTACATCTCCATTGTCCTTACTGTCTAGCTGGAGAAGGGTTTTCATAGTCCTGATTTGGTTGGTTTAGGCCTCATCTTACTTAGAAAGGGCCCTACATGAAATCTAATAATTAACACAGTCCCTCTATCCTACCGTAGCCCTTGACTAGCCTCCAAACTCTAACGCTTTCAAAAGTTGTCATATTTTGTGATCATTTCTAAGTAAAGTATGGATGGAACCAAACCTATCCAGGCCCTCCTTCAAGTGGTTTCTTCATTATTCCATTTATCTCAGGATATTGGGAAAAATCTTTGAAATGTTGTATAGTCTATGGTGGCTCTAAATGCCCTATGCACATTCAAATTTGATTTTTTTAATAAAAAATTCAAAAACAAATAAAAAAATGAAATTTTAATTTTAATTTAAAAATAAAACTAAAAATTTTTAACCTAGAATTACCTTTACCATTTGGAATTTACGGTTTACCTTTTTATTTTATCCTCCTCATTCTGAACCGGCCACATCTCAACAGCGTGAGCTTCTCCTTGAGCTGTGAACCATCCGCTTGTGTGCTGGTCGGTGTGCTGAGAGCCCATGAGGTTTGATCCTTCATCCTTGTGCTGAGAGCCCATGATCACTGTGGTGAGAGCTCGTGAGCAGTGAGCAATTGTTGTGACCATTTGCTAGAGTTGTGACTCGTGAGCCCGTGAGCTGTGGACGTGGATGAACTAAAGCAGTGGCGTGAGGAGTGAAGCGTGGACTGTCTGATTGGAGGCCGCGTGACTGTGGACTATGGACAGTGTTGAGACTCGAGAGGTATTTAAATTTTAATTTATTTTAAACTAATTGGAGGAAATACAGTCAGTTATCTTAACATGGCATACATACAATCAGTTACCTTAATATGGTTCTTATAACATGGCATCCTCATGTTGATATGAATAATTATATTCCAGTGTCTAGTATTGTTGAGACTGCTGCATTAGAAAAGATGTTGCAAATGTTTTCCAGAATTCCAATTTCAAGCTAAAAACTTGGCAAAGACCTTGACACTTGAATCTTAACCACCGAATCAAACATATCCACACATATCCTGCTAACCAAAAAAAGATAATTCTAATCTAATCATCTCTGTTGTTTTATTTTGCAGCAGACAAATTGCTTTTGCAAAAATAGACTTTGTAATTAATTATTATACCCTTCCTTCATGCAGATCTGATTAATTACACTCCAATTTCCAGCATTGTTGAGACTTCTGCATTGGGAAAGGTATTGCAGAACATTTTCCAGAATTCCACTTTCAAACTGGAAACTTGGCAAAGGGCACCTAAATTTTAACCATCAAGTCAAACATATGCACACATATCCTGCTAAACAAACAAGGAGAATATAAATTTCAAGCAGCATTAGATATGGCCATATGAACTACCTTGCCACAAAGTATACAAGAGGAAGTTGCACAGTGACAAGCAAACAAGTGAATCAAATGTATCCAAAAAGTGCATTTAAAGGTGCTAATGATGTTGTTTAAGACTCAAAATATGTACAAAACCAACATGGCAAGAACGAAATCAACCATTATATCTAAGTCACAAAATTTGGGGTGCATTTATTTCAGGAACAACACAAGGTGAAGAATTTGGAGATGAAGCTAAATCCAATAGAGATATTCTGTGTAGCAGAGTGGCAGCAATACCTTCACACTGGGTTCACCACCATACATAGGAATTCATTCAAAATTCAATGTAGATTAACTCATGCTGAATAAGCCATTAATGTTACGCAAAAAAATGGACCAACTGTGTATTTTAGACTTGACTGCAGGGAACAACAAAACTATTAGAGGATGTTATTTGGAAACAATTTTCCTCTTACTGTTAGATGGATTTTGAGTCAAGGGGTGTTGTCTGAATGCTTGGTTGAAACTATAATATGCAAGTTGTCATCTGTGGAGAAAAAACAAACTTAAATTTAAGCATGACAATGGAAAACCCTCTTTAAGTCTATATATAGGTGTTACAAGGAAATCATAACACACATTCTTGTTTGGAAACAAATAACCATGGGTACAACAACCAAATGGTCAATAAGAGCTAGCACTAAGGCTGACACAATTTATCATGCATGGATAGAAAGGAGCTCAAGAATTTAAAAACATATGCTGAGTTAGTGTGTGAAAAGAGTTCATTGGCATTGCTTTTAAGCTTAAAAAAATATAAAGGCTAACATATACCTGAATCAGGGTTCCAGTGAGACACCAACGACAATCAGCAATAAGGGCATATGCAGCATGAGACAACTGGCTCTTGGGTAACTTTATGGTATGTGCTTCAGTTATATTCATATCTGAGTGGAGATTCTGTCCAGCATAGCTAGCCCATTGTACATATTGAGCTTTTCCTCCAAAGTTCACATAATTGTTTGCCAAGCTAAGTATTAGTCTGAGACCATACTTTTTGTCCTCAGAGACCACGAAGTCCAGGGCCTTCATTACAAAACAGAGAAAGCAAAACAACCACCACAAACAGAAAAACAAACAATGTCAGCAGATCTAGCCACCGACCAAATACAAAAAACAAACAATGCCAGCAGATCTAGGGCCCATGCATGAACCTGAAAGACTTGTTCATCATATACATCAGGAGAAGTCTGCAATGCCTTCTACTGGCCATCATTGAAATCCCAAGTCCTGGCAACATTGAGCCCATGAGCTGTAGCTTCTTCAAACACAGAGGTAACCTTATTCCTCTATGTTGTATCTGTTTCCATAATCATCAACCAGTAAGAGTTGAACCCATTGACAAATAGAGCATTCCCATTGACAGAAAAATGGGTGCCCTCTGTCTTCACATACCCACTTCCTCCTGCTGCAGCTTGATGAAGAAAAATAAGAAAGAACAGACAGGAAAGAGCCCAAAAGCTCATCTGCCTACCACTACCCATTTGATAAAAATAGCTCCATGTGAAGAGTTGTTGATCAATTACAACTTAAATCGAATAGATGCGCCTATGGGGGTAGATATTGTATCTACCATTCAACTAAACCTCTAATAAATCGCTGTTATAATTTAGTTTGGTCAATCTCATTTATGTTGATCAGGTAATTATTAAATATGGTAACTCAATTCAACTAGAAAAAGTAAATGTTTTGATGACTGCATTCGATTATATTTCTTCGTGCTTATTATGAATGTTTCCATATAGTAACATGCATATTATACATTTTCTTTATGGTAAAATTTTTGCAATATCTCATTTTTGTTTATGGTACAATTATTTGGAAAACTTACTAATTGATTTATCATGTCAAGGTGACGGCAGCGGAAGGTCAAATGCTACAAGCACAATACATGGTGACCGTGGAAAGTCACAAGCCAAACCGTCTCGTGAGGTAATTATTAAATATAGTAACTTAATTCGACCAGAATAAGTAAATGTTTTGATGACTACAATCGATATAGTAACATGCATATTATACTTTTTGTTTATGGTGAAATTTTTGCAAAACCTCATTTTTGTTTATGGTACAATTATTTGCACAACTTGTACTAATTGATTTATTGTGTCAGGGTGACGGTAGTGCTCATGGTGCACCCGTGACTACCAGGATACATGGTGACCGTGGAAGGTCACACGCCGTACTGCCTCCACAGGTAATTGTTAAATATTTCATTTTTTTCTGTCCATAATTATGTACATAGATTTTATTGATTGATTTATTGTGCCAAGGTCACAGCCATGGAAGGTCACCCGCGGTGTCAGCGCACCATGTACGGGGTGATAGTGGGAAGTCACTCGCGGAGCCTCAGTAGGTACGAGGTGACCGTGGAAGGTCACCCGCGATGTCTCAGCAGGTACGGGGTGACTGTGGGAAGTCACCTGCAGTGTCTCACCAGGTACGGGGTGACCGTGGGAAGTCACTCGTGGAGCCTCAGCAGGCATGGGGTGACCGTGGGAAGTCACCAGCCACTATGCCGCATCCGGTAAGTTTTATTGATACTACAAAACTATTTTACAGGTGAACAATTTTTGAATGATGTTACAATTAATTTCCTTGATTTTATTGTTTCATGCTTTTAGTTCGGTGCACTGGATGTGGATGACAATGTAAGTGAGGAAGAAATTTTCACCTCCCTAGACCCAATGAAAACGGTCTATTTGGCCCTCAAAAGGGCAAACAAGGATTTACTGGCCTTTGCTTGCAAATGGCCCAAGACAAATGATGACAAGGAAATGATGGTGGAGCTACAACAAAAAATAAAGGGTTATGCGGTAAGTGTCATCGATTACAATTTTTATAAGCTTTAACATGATTTCATATTTGATGATATGTTTTCTATTATTGCAAATTGTTATCTCTAGGGTTGTTCCTAGTGTGTCTTTTCAAATTTTTGCTTTGCATTGGTTTTTCTTGTTTTAAATTCCATCTTGTTTTGAGTGTTATGATTGTTTGCTATCCTTTATCATTCCTTTAGATACCTTAAATCATTAAAGTTCCATTCAGAAAATAAAAAACCTATGTATGTGTAAAGAATTATGCGTTACATGGTAGATTTTGCAAACTGGCAGCGAAATTCCCAAACTGGCAGCTTATTGAGAGCTTGCAGCATATGGCGTTTTGATGGTATATGGTATGTTTTGGAAAGGTTTATGGTTTATGATATTAAACTTTTGATTGATATAAGCTTTGATCATAGTATTGAATATATGCTTTAAGCATGAACCTTCGGTATTCTTATGTCTTAATGCTCTATACCATAAAATGATGACTCAATACAGAAGCATAATAAAGGATACAGGTGGTGTCCTTTCACCATTGTAGTCATTCATCCAATGAATGCTGATGGGTTGTCGTGGCAAAAAACAGCTAAACACTCAGTTTTCCCCAATTCATGTTTCATTTGGCTGCTGAAAAGAAGTGTGAGAGCGCTGGTTTTGTTCACAGTTCACCTGCATGAGCTGTGTTATATCATGTTCAGGATATTTTCTTTTGTGTTCGAACCCTAAAGTTTGCAGGGCATTGGTGTATATCCAGTTGTTATTTGCATTTGCAGCAGTGTTGGGTGCAGCAGTGTTGGGTTCAGCATGAAGATTCGATAGCTCTATAAAATCTCCTGTGTAGAAAATATATTCGGAGGGTTTTCTGATTGACAGAGTTTCATAGTTATGAGCAGTGTTATGTGGATACGCAGAAAATTAGGGTTGCTTTTCAAACCCTAAATCTTGTAAACTCAGGGCTATTGGCTACTAAGGGAAAATGGAGTCCAAAGTACTCCATTGGATTTAGTTGCAGATTGCTTATCCTATATAACTGAAATATGACCACCGTGGCAGCTGGATCTTGCTGTGTCAATAGAGATCAATTTCATGTACCGTGGATTTTGTTTGATTAGACAATTAAGGGTATAGGCTGCCTGGCTTGTGAATCCCTGATTGGAACGGAACGGGAAGGTTGCATACTATAGGCGCAGGGGAATAGCGGGGTTGCTCGCTTGGGCTGCCGATGTGGTTGGAGGAAATGCTAATGCGAATGGGAATGGTGTCCAGTACATTGTGTTGCCGAAATCCAGTGGAAAGGAAGAACGAGTAATGGATAAAGAGTTTATAGAAGTTACTATTCCTACAAATCTTATGGTTGGAACGGAAAAGGAATTGTTTGATTACATTGCTTCAAAACTAGCAAAATTTGTCACGAGCAAAGGAAAAAACTTCCGTCTAGAACCTGGCCGACAAAGGGAGCTCGGTTTCACTTTCTCTTTTCCAGTGCATCAAACAGCAATTGCCTCTGGCACACTAATCAAATGGAGCAAGGGATTTTCTGTCGCAGAAACGGTTGGCAAGGATGTGGTGGTATCCTTGAAGGAGGCCATGGAAAGACAAGGTTTAAAGATGCATGTATCTGCCCTAGTAAATGATACAATGGGGACATTGGCTGGAGGATGGTATCGGGATGAGGATGTTATGGTTGTTGTTATTTTGGGCACTGGTACAAATGCCTGTTATCTGGAACGTACAAGATGCAATTCCAAAATCTCAAGGTCTTCTCCCAAAATCTGGCTATATGGTTATCAACACAGAGTGGGGGAACTTTTGGTCTTCTCATCTTCCAGTAATAGAATTTGATGAGGCTCTTGACGCCGATAGTATAAATCCTGGTGATCATATATTTGAAAAGCTAATCTCAGGAATGTATTTGGGAGAGATTGTAAGAAGTTTGCTACTGAAATTGGCTGAAGATGCTTCTTTATTTGGAGATAAAATTCCATCCAGACTTAGAAAGCAATATGTATTAACCACCCCGAATATATCTGCTATGCACCAGGACACCTCATCTGACCTTAAAGTTAGTTGAAATTACTTTGAAGAATGTATTTGGGATATCGCACGTTCCTTTGAGGACATGGAAACTTGTAGTTGAACTATGCGACATTGTAGCAGTACGTGCTGCTCGTTTAGCAGGAGCTGGAATTGTGGGAATACTAAAGAAACTAGGGAGAGATGTCATTGGAGACTCAGGTAAAATGAGGACTGTTGTGGCAATTGATGGAGGTCTGTATGAGCACTATCCACTTTTCAGACATAATATGCAGAGTGCTGTTAAAGAATTGCTTGGAAGTGAGGTTTCAGAAACTGTGATTTTAGAACATTCAAATGATGGTTCAGGTATTGGGGTTACTCTTCTTGCTGCATCTAACTCAAGATATTCAAAGAGCTCTTGATGCAGATACTACAGACATTTCTGTAGTCAAGCTTCTGACAGATCAACTATGAAAGATAAAGATGGAGAAACTGCAATTAGAAAATGAGAAAATGGTGAAGGAGCAAGATCATAGGTGGCAAGGAAATCATCACATGAAGAGATCAATCCCATATTTCAAGGAGCAATTGGTTCCAGATGTTATGTAGCCAGTAAAGGATTCGATTCCTCTTTATTTATAGTTTTCCAGCCAAGATGAACAAATAAACTTTGTTACTTGTTTTTAGCAAAGACTGATATGTTCTTTCCAGCTATCGAAGACTCCAAATTAAATATATTGTTTGATTTCCTTTTATGTAGGATTTATCCTATTATTTTGTTGATTAGTTTATCTAAGCTATTTTAGGATGATTCGATCCTCTTTTATAGGATCTGATCCTTCATTGTAAAAGGATATAAATGCCCAGCTTTTCTAAGAACAAAGGGTGTCCCAGCAGAGGTCTCGATTGAGGAGAAGTCTCGAGAAGGGGACTGGGGTTGGCAGATTTTGGGATAATGCTGGAGGAATTGCACAGCTTTGTATAGCATAAGATCTTTACAGCTTCAACAGGTTTTAGCTTTGAATGAAATATATTAATGATTTGTCCCTGTACTTTATAAACTGTTTCCTATGGTAATTCTTTTAGGTGTTGGTCACCTATATTCCAGTGTCTAATTATTATCAGAAGAAATAGTTATCTTTATGGTTCATACACAGTCACAGTTTCATTTTATATTATCAGGATCATAGAACCTCTGTTATTGATGCTGTTTTGTATGTTTATGCTATATAATCTATATGATTTTTCTTGCTGCCCTCATGGTTTTACCAGCCTGATATACACTTTGATATCTTTGTAAATACTTGTATTTAGTTATCTGTTACATATATTGGTTGCATATATCTTTGATATTGTGATCTCATACCTGAAAACTGTATAAACATATGATACCAACCTAGTACATTGTAATACTGTAAAGATAAACTAGCCTTAAGTTTTATACCAGTTTTCCTGCTTGAGTTGATTTCATTTGATTTAGTCATTGTCAATATAAGATTTCCTAAGCTTGGATCCCCTGTAGTCTAGGTCCAACTTTAGGGATAACATCTTCTGGCGCCGTTGCCGGGGACGGAGGATTGAAGATAATCTTCCCCGGGAAAGAATGACAGAGATCAGATCCAGTTCTTGATGGTGAACAGGAGCAGGGCGTTAGTTAGACTACAGATTTATTCTCCGGGCGACTCCATGTTCGAAGAATCCAGAGGCAATTTTACAAGATGTGTAAGCGTATGGAAACCATGGTGGCAGAGAGATTCGCTCCGTTCAATTTCTCAGATATTCCTGGCTTTCCACATGAAGTACCTACCATGGATGAATGGGTAGATTTTCTTCCCCGATTCAGAGAAGAGGAGGAGGACAATCCGGCATATCATGTACTTAAATTTCATCAATACATGGATCAGCTGAATATACATCATGAAGACGTATTGATGAAAATGTTTATGTGTTCATTAGATGGTTCTGCAAGAAAATGGTACAGAACTCTTCCTCCTTCCAGTATTTCCTCTTTGAAAAACTTTCATGATACCTTTAATTCATATTATAAGAGGATATACCCAGATGAGTGCATTCTTGAGGATTGTTGTAGGGGATATGCATTATCTATAAAGAGGTTAGAAGCAGATTTTTCCAGTAGTAAGGATGCAGCTGATGATTATGATATAAAGAAAGAAGAAGATTCATTATCTTCCTCTACTTCTGTTTCACAAGAAGAAATTTTTCAAAATTCTGATGAGAGCATCATAGAACAGAAATCTTTGTCTTTAGAAATTGATCAGAATGCTCCATTGTATGATGAAGACATTAAAATTCTAGATGTGGAACCTCCAAGAGAAGACATTGAAGTTCTAGATTTGGATCAGCATCTGATTCACTCTGAAGATATCCCAATCTATGATGACTATCCAGATGAAACAGAGCAGATCCCTACATTAGCTTCTGTTGATTTGAGGAGCAGCCAACAGGTGTATGATAATTATGAATCAAGTTTTGGTGAGGAACAACATTGTATAGAAATCAATCATCCTGAATCTGTAGAAGACATTGAGCAGCCATATGTACAATTCAATTTGCAGGTAGTTGAAAGTGGCAGCCATTATGAGGAGGAGGATATACAGAGATGTTTTGATCTTCAGCAAAAGGTAATTCCATATAATTTCATTGATCCATTTGTTGATTATATGGAATATTTAAGCAGTTCAAATGTCAGATTGTTTTTGACAAAGGAAGGTTGTATTTTCCTTTCTGCTGAAATGAATCTTCATATTCCATGGTCCCCTTTATGCATCATTTCCAGATCAGTAGATTTGCCAGTGGGGTCGATTAAGTCATCAATAGATTTTTGGATTATATTGGAGAAGACAGAGTTTAGGGCATATATTCTTTCCATTAAAAATTTAAAAGAATGGAGTGATATTCATGAAAAAATTTCTTCCATTTTGTCTGCTCATCTGATGTCAAATTCAGAATTTGAAGTCATATTTTTAAAAGAATTTGCTGAGAAAGAGATTGAAGTTGTGGAGGTAAAAATACAGGAGTTGTCATTTCAAAGTTCTTTTCAGCTGTCTTTTTGATATAAGGATTGAGAATAATGATGAGTTTGATAGTCCAAAACGAAGGAAATGGTATGACCCGATAGCTGAATACATCAAGGAATCTATCAATTCAAGGTTTCAGTATACATTATATGAAAAGGCTGAAAATCAAAATTCCAGACATATGATGATTGTTGTTCCTGTCTTCAATTTGCTCATACACAGATCAAGATTTTCATTAAGTATTCAGATACTTGTTTGGCTTCACTGGAAACATGATTTTACCTGATCAAAAGAAGTAGTTTTGATTAGTGTAGGAGATGTGAATAAATAAGCTTGATGCTTCAAGCATTTCTTTAAAAGTTTGTACAGTGTGTTCAGATCGTTGTGAGAAGATTATTTCACTTTGCAGAATAGTTTAAAGATCAGTCAGTGGTTGGTTAAGTAGCAGAGATTTGTGATGAAAGACTCCAGCCCAACGGAAACAAGGCACAGGTCTACTTGTTCCTGGTAGCTCACAGGGAGCATGCCATCCCCAGATGGAGCCAGATGTTATCTATAGGGTTGTTCCTAGTGTGTCTTTTCAAATTTTTGCTTTGCATTGGTTTTTCTTGTTTTAAATTCCATCTTGTTTTGAGTGTTATGATTGTTTGCTAGCCTTTATCATTCCTTTAGATACCTTAAATCATTAAAGTTCCATTCAGCAAATAAAAAACCTATGTATGTGTAAAGAATTATGCGTTACATGGTAGATTTTGCAAACTGGCAGCGAAATTCCCAAACTGGCAACTTATTGAGAGCTTGCAGCATATGGCGTTTTGATGGTATATGGTATGTTTTGGAAAGGTTTATGGTTTATGATATTAAAATTTTGATTGATATAAGCTTTGATCATAGTATTGAATATATGCTTTAAGCATGAACCTTCGGTATTCTTATGTCTTAATGCTCTATACCATAAAATGATGACTCAATACGGAAGCATAATAAAGGATATAGGTGGTGTCCTTTCACCAATGTAGTCATTCATGCAATGAATGCTGATGGGTTATCGTGGCAAAAAACAGCTAAACACTCAGTTTTCCCCAATTCATGTTTCATTTGGCTGCTGAAAAGAAGTGTGAGAGCGCTGGTTTTGTTCACAGTTCACCTGCATGAGCTGTGTTATATCATATTCAGGATATTTTCTTTTGTGTTCGAACCCTAGAGTTTGCAGGGCATTGGTGTATATCCAGTTGCTATTTGCGTTTGCAGCAGTGTTGGGTGTAGCAGTGTTGGGTTCAGCGTGAAGATTCGATAGCTCTATAAAATATTTTGTGTAGAAAATATATTCAGAGGGTTTTCTGATTGACAGAGTTTCATAGTTATGAGCAGTGTTATGTGGATACGCAGAAAATTAGGGTTGCTTTTCAAACCCTAAAGCTTGTAAACTCAGGGCTATTGGCTAATAAGGGAAAATGGAGTCCAAAGTACTCCATTGGATTTAGTTGCAGATTGCTTATCCTATATAACTGAAATATGCACCACCGTGGCAGCTAGATCTTGCTGTGTCAATAGAGATCAATTTCATGTACCGTGGATTTTGTTTGATTAGAAAATTAAGGGTATAGGCTTCCTGGCTTGTGAATCCCTGATTGGAACGGAACAGGAAGGTTGCATACTATAGGCACAGGGGAATAACGGGGTTTCTCGCTTGGGCTGCCGATGTGGTTGGAGGAAACGCTAATGCGAATGCGAATGGGAATGGGAATGGTGTCCAGTACATTGTGTTGCCGAAATCTAGTGGAAAGGAAGAACGAGTAATGGATAAAGAGTTTATAGAAGTTACTATTCCTACAAATCTTATGGTTGGAACAGAAAAGGAATTGTTTGATTACATTGCTTCAAAACTAGCAAAATTTGTCGCGAGCGAAGGCAAAAACTTCCGTCTAGAACCTGGCCGACAAAGGGAGCTCGGTTTCACTTTCTCTTTTCCAGTGCATCAAACAGCAATTGCCTCTGGCACACTAATCAAATGGAGCAAGGGATTTTCTGTCGCAGAAACGGTTGGCAAGGATGTGGTGGTATCCTTGAAGGAGGCCATGGAAAGACAAGGTTTAAAGATGCATGTATCTGCCCTGGTAAATGATACAACGGGGACATTGGCTTGAGGATGGTATCGGGATGAGGATGTTATGGTTGCTGTTATTTTGGGCACTGGTACAAATTCCTGTTATGTGGAACGTACAAGATGCAATTCCAAAATCTCAAGGTCTTCTCCCAAAATCTGGCTATATGGTTATCAACACATAGTGGGGGAACTTTTGGTCTTCTCATCTTCCAGTAACAGAATTTGATGAGGCTCTTGACACCGATAGTATAAATCCTGGTGATCATATATTTGAAAAGATAATCTCAGGAATGTATTTGGGAGATATTGTAAGAAGTTTGCTACTGAAATTGGCTAAAGATGCTTCTTTATTTGGAGATAAAATTCCATCCAGACTTAGAAAGCAATCTGTATTAACCACCCCGAATATATCTGCTATGCACCAGGACACGTCATCTGACCTTAAAGTTAGTTGAAATTACTTTGAATAATGTATTTGGGATATCGCACGTTCCTTTGAGGACACGGAAACTTGTAGTTGAACTATGCGACATTGTAGCAGTACGTGCTGCTCGTTTAGCAGGAGCTGGAATTGTGGGCATACTAAAGAAACTAGGGAGAGATGTCATTGGAGACTCAGGTAAAATGAGGACTGTTGTGGCAATTGATGGAGGTCTGTATGAGCACTATCCACTTTTCAGACATAATATGCAGAGTGCTGTTAAAGAATTGCTTGGAAGTGAGGTTTCAGAAACTGTGATTTTAGAACATTCAAATGATGGTTCAGGTATTGGGGTTACTCTTCTTGCTGCATCTAACTCAAGATATTCAAAGAGCTCTTGATGCAGATACTACAGACATTTCTATAGTCAAGCTTCTGATAGATCTACTACGAAAGATAAAGATGGAGAAACTGCAATTAGAAAATGAGAAAATGGTGAAGGAGCAAGATCATAGGTGGCAAGGAAATCATCACATGAAGAGATCAATCCCATATTTCAAGGAGCAATTGGTTCCAGATGTTATGTAGCCAGTAAAGGATTCGATTCCTCTTTAGTTATAGTTTTCCAGCCAAGATGAACAAATAAAGTTTGTTACTCGTTTTTAGCAAAGACTGATATGTTCTTTCCAGCTGTCGAAGACTCCAAATTAAATATATTGTTTGATTTCCTTTTATGTAGGATTTATCCTATTATTTTGTTGATTAGTTTATCTAAGCTATTTTAGGATGATTCGATCCTCTTTTATAGGATCTGATCCTTCATTGTAAAAGGATATAAATGCCCAGCTTTTCTAAGAACAAAGGGTGTCCCAGCAGAGGTCTCGATTGAGGAGAAGTCTCGAGAAGGGGACTGGGGTTGGCAGATTTTGGGATAATGCTGGAGGAATTGCACAGCTTTGTATAGCATAAGATATTTACAGCTTCAATAGGTTTTAGCTTTGAATGAAATATATTAATGATTTGTCCCTGTACTTTATAAACTGTTTCCTATGGTAATTCTTTTAGGTGTTGGTCACTCATATTCCAGTGTCTAATTCTTATCAGAAGAAATAGTTATCTTTATGGTTCATACACAGTCACAGTTTCATTTTATATTATCAGGATCATAGAACCTCTGTTATTGATGCTGTTCTGTATGTTTATGCTATATAATCTATATGATTTTTCTTGGTGCCCTCATCGTTTTACCAGCCTGATATACACTTTGCTGTCTTTGTAAATACTTGTATTTAGTTATCTGTTACATATATTGGTTGCATATATCTTTGATATTGTGATCTCATACCTGAAAACTGTATAAACATATGATACCAACCTAGTACATTGTAATACTGTAAAGATAAACTAGCCTTAAGTTTTATACCAGTTTGCCTGCTTGAGTTGATTTCATTTGATTTAGTCATTGTCAATATAAGATTTCCTAAGCTTGGATCCCCTGTAGTCTAGGTCCAACTTTAGGGATAACACAAATGTTCTTATCAACTCGATGTTTTCCGTATCTAGGAATATTTGGAACCCCACGCTAGAGAACCTGGAAAGATAGGTATTGGTAGTAGTGACCATCCATTGCATAAAAAAGCTCATCAAAGCAAGGTACCAATGAGGCTTTTTGAGGATTTCCTCGAAGCCAATGATGAGGGCAATGATGATGAGATGGAGCATGATCATGACATGGAGCATGATGATGAGATGGAGCCACCTGGGACTCCACATGACGCTAGAGATGAACCTACTGTAGATGGCCAGGAAACTTTTCCTGGAGCAGCACGAGTCAAAAGCACTGAATCACTGGATGTGACATTTCTAGTCGATGAAGCATGTGTTCCTATGAAAATACAAAAGATGGCAGGTATTTTTTAATTGTTTTTATCAATGTTTTCATTAAATTGAAATGGACATATTCTGAAAATATTGTAAATTAAGCTGTAAATGTTTATGCAGGCAATAATGTCTTCTACAGACACTTATATGACAAAGCATTAGAGCCGTTTGGGCCCACCATTCGCACAGGGTGGCAAAAACAAAACAACAATTTAAAAGATGAATTGATTAGACACATGATTTACTTGTTCGGTGACACTTTCAACAAGAAAGTGGTTTTAAAGTTAGCTAGAGATGGTTTGAAATATACCAGGGCCCAATATCGGGGAAAACTGGTAGATAACCCCAAGCATGAGCTCCCTCCCATGGTACCGGAGTAAGAGTGGAAGGCACTTATGGCTGATGCCAAATTTACTTTGTTAAGAAATCAAGGAAAACAACCATGGACTGATAAAGCAAGGTACATGACGTATAATTATACTATTTGTTAGGATATTTAGACACTTAGGAGTTAGTTAAGATCAACTTGTGTAATATATCCGTTAGGTAAAAGTGTGTTTCTTTAGTATGCATTAGTATGCATTTGTAAATATTCTAATCCGACGGTCACGATATGTTCTAGACATAGAGTGATCCGACGGTTCAACTTCTCTTAGATCATACCTACCATTGATCCGTGGCTTAACACCCGATTGGTCTATGATCTCTATTTAAAGAGCATAGAGGGTCCTTGGCTAGTTGATCGATTATGAGAAGCTCATGTAACTTTCTTTCTTTTGCATAATAAATTGCTCCGAAGTAGCTATTTGGCCGGGGCCGTGGACTGTTTCCCTCTCGAGGGTTTTAACCACGTGACAAACATTGGTGTATTGATCTGTGATCTGTTTGTGTGAAGCGGCTATTCTTGGTGTTCGGTGCTTTGGGAGTACCCTGTGTACCCTAACACTATTGCGATATGCTCAATTTTATTTTATGCTTTGTGTCAAGCAACAAATCATACATTTAACATATGTCATAAATTTCATAAACAGGTTTCCTGACACATCCAAGGCAACCAAGGCAAGAATGGATAAGGTTGGCCAGCATAAACTCGGCCAGAATGGCTACAGAAAACTAAGGCACCGAATCGTAAGAATTTGTAATATTCCTTTTTATAAATTTTTGAAATCTTACCAAGTGTTGGGGTTTGAGATTTGTGCCTACTAATTAAATTCATAGTTTTCTTAGAATAGTTTTCATTGTTTTTAATCATATTAAACAGTATTGAACTTTGAGTTCTTGAGTCCTTTTAGACTAGCACATAATATGCTGCATCCTCTCTAATAATAAACTTCTCTTTGCAATATTGTAGGGAAGTACGTTCGCAGATGCCGCCACTGAGGAAGACCTCAAGATTGGTTTCAAGTATGGTTTTGAAAGTGTGGTTGAGCATAGAAAAAGCTTGGGGCAGACTCCAATCAGCCCAATTGTGGGAATGCAGGTAAATAGAATGAATAAGGACATTTGAAATATTCTTACTTCATATTTTCCCACAGTAGACCAATAACTATATTTTATGTTTGTTTGGCAACAACAGTGCAACCGCAGCAATGGATCCAGTGGTACTGGGAGGGTGCCAGTTCATATCGGGGAGGACCCGTTGGATGATAATGTGGAGCAGGCTAGGGATTCAGGTAGTGAGTTTTAGAAATATATATATGTATTTTGATTATAGATATTTATTTTTTTACGTATACTTACATATTTCATTCTTTAAATGGAAGAGCATGTAGCTCATGAGGATGAACTGGAAGAGGAACAAATGACTAAAGCAGTCAGAACACCGACCTTCACAGATAGACAAACATGTAAAAAGTGATATTGTAATGTTTATCAAAACAATGAAATAGTGATTTGAATCAATTTTCAACCTAAGAAAAATGGTCTTTTCGTTGTTGCAGTTCTTTACCGTTCGCGGCGATCTCCACGCCCTGTTTAGCGACGTACCAGGAGTATGGTACATGAGGGCACGCAAATTACACAAACCACAGAAGGACAGGGCTCAGCAGATACATTGCAAAATGATGAATTTGAGATGCCACTTGTTGGTATTTTCGAAAAAAACAAAGTCACACGAAGAAAAAATTGTAAAATATCATGACTTGTATTTTATATCAATGTTAACATGAAATGTTGTTTGTATGGATTACCTTCTTGTGTTTTGATGTTTATATGTTTATGTGATTTGATGTTTCAATGTTTATATGTTTATGTGATTTGATGTTTCAATGTTTATATGTTTAGTTTTTTATATGTTTTCTATGTAAACAAAATAATTTAAAGGGTAAGGGGAATTGAGAGCAAGTCTTCATGATCAAAATGCAACTAGTCAACAACTCTTGGCGATCTTTTAATTTCAGGTACAAATTTCAGTAGTCTTATAAAAATTTTGTGTCATGGTATTTCATATGTTGCTTTTGTCTCATGGTCTTTCGTACCTTCTATTTGTAGATTATCTGAGTGTTTCCTAGAGATTTGGCTAGGTTTCTGAGCGTTTATGTCTCACTGGCCTCCGATACATCACTAGACCCTTGTTATCCTTCATTAGGCCTAACGCTGCTCCTAAAAGTATTCCAAGTAGAACTCAGATTTCAAGTGTAATGTAAGTTAAATATCCTTGGCTAGGCGTCTAAAAATGACTTCTCATAGAACAATTTCCCATTCTTCCAACTGGGTATTAGATATTTTAATGTTATATTCTTGGAAAATACGCTCCAAATGGAATAGATTCCTGAAACTATTACTATTACTAGAATTTGTTTAAACTTGAGGCCAAAAATTAGCTAGTCTAGTCATATAAAATATTATAGCTAATGACGAGTTTATCAAATTTGTGTGTGAAGAGCCAAGTCTGAGTATGTCGAGAACAACTTCTAGCAAATGGAAAAGATAAACCTAGCAAAGGTAACCATGTGACTGTCCAAACATATCTGAATTTCAAGGCCAGTCAAAGGTAACCATGTGACTGTCCAAAGGACACATTCCAGGCCTAGTAAAACTCAGTGGTTGATAACTGTAATGCATTCAACTTTGTTCCAGGAGCTGCTAACTCCAAGCCATTGTTCCCATTAGCTTCAATTGGTGCTGAATCTGCAGGAGGTTCCTCTGTTATATCCTCTAATTATGACCTCACAAAGGCTTCCCTTGAACCCATTCTATCATGCCCATATCCTCTTTGATGACTACACTGTTTCCTGAAGAAAAAATCATATTAGGAAAGATATGATGTGCTCTCAGACAGTTTTTCAGGATTAGGTACTCTAGTGTCAAATTGGAAAATGCCTCATATCCCATAGCCAGTTGAGGATTGGCATGTCCTCCTAAGCCAAAACTTGTAGAAATATATAAGTCGAAGGGGTGCCAGTCTGTAGCAAGTAAGAGAAATTAGATATGTCTAAAGTTGAATTTCAATAGACCTTCATGAGGGGATTCAACTACCATCGTGGTGGATTGTCATTTTATGCAAATGAGATTTACATACCAAGCGTAGCTGAGTTCACAATTTCATAGGTTGCAGTGCCACTTGATATTAGCATAATATTTGTAACATGTATCATTTGCAAGATTGGTGTTGAGATTGTAAATCTACAACATTTTTAAATTCTAGCTAGCTCCTCAAACAAATGGATTTCCATTTCAGTTGCATTTCCTCATTAGAGCCACTACACAAGTGAAACTCCTATAATTTCAATGCAAGGAAGCTGCCTCTCTTATTATTGACCAAAGATATGGAATTCTCCGTTGACTAAGTTCATTATAAGGCTAGAAGCCTGCTTGAACCATTGTAAGTAGTCTTTACATCAAGTGTCAAGGATGATGTGCTAATGCTTAGCAAGGGTATGTTGTACCATGCTGGTTTAATGGTTCTCAAGTTGAAAAGCATCTAAGCATTGGTTTCATAATATGGGAGCTCCAACTAGAAGAGATGTTGAAGCAAACAACACTATTAATCAAATGTATGGGAGCTCCAACTAGAAAAGATGATGAGCAAACAACACTATAATTCAAATGGGTAGCTGGGGATACAAGCCTATACTTCAAAAACTTATCTTGCAGGTTATTGATAATAAAGACTAGTTTCTAGAGATGTTGGTTCAAATGGTAAGTGTATTTCTTGATATGAGATTAGTAAGCCTAGAGTAAGTGTGTTAAGATCTGAAAATTTGTTATATAATGTGATGTAAGGGGCCAATCATGTACATTCTCAACAATAGATCTAGTACTATGTGGAAACTTTTTATTCACTTAAATCACCATTTCAAGTACTAAGGCATCCCATCCATTTGTTGAGTTGCATATTTACTTATTGACTTAAAGAGTCTTTGAAGACCTAGTTGGCAGCTTCAGTAAAATTTCAATTGCATGACCATTTTGGTTTGGCAAACAAATATTGTTAGTTGTGATTTACATTTGTATTGTGGACCTCAATATGGCCTTTGATTCAAGCAGCTTTGAGCCATATGCAAGGGAATGTTACAATAATGCAAAGTTCAATCAGTTGTTGGGAATCATGCCTGTGTGATTATGGATGTCAACCAATTACAAAACTGGTCTAACTTTCAAGCAACTCTAAGCGAGATTGTCACGAACCAAAGTCTAAGGCCTTTAGCACTCATCAATTTTTCACTTTTAGTCAAATGCTATTATTTTCATTCAAGGGAGATGCTCCTTGCATTTATGTGGCTTGGAACCATGAGTATCAGATTTTACTTATTCTACGAAGTCAAATACTGCATTTACTGTAGTATTCAGGAAGCGTAGAATTTACATTTTGACCCCAAAGGGGCAACAAAGCCAACGAAGTAGGCCATGGCTTTAAACATAGCTTTCAAACATTCACAGTCATGTCTTTCTTTTGGCTTCTCCTCTTACCATTACAGATCCACCTTTAAATGATAGATTAATATTTCTTTCATAAGAATGATATTAGGCAGAGGATTCTTCTGTCGAATCACATCAATTACTTTGCCTATGTGATCTCACATCATGTATTTTCCTAGAATCTCTTTGTTTGAAAGATTTTGGTGATGGAAATATATGATTAAGTGATATCTAACAATATATTTTGCATCAAGGCAATGATTGACCATTCATATATGCAAACGTTACACATATTATCTGACTGTTAGTGGGAAATTCAAACTCTAAAGGGTCAACACAGTCCTTGGAAGAGATATGAAAGTCCCAAGCATGTATTCCAGTTGAACAAATGACTGTAAAAAATGATGTAAATTCTAGATCTGAAATCACAATAATAAAATATATCCACCACAACTTCTAGCTCATCAGTAGTTTCTAACCAAGATATTAAATACAAATGACTGTCAAAGATATACTTTCCAACTTATTAGATTATCACTTCAAGTTTACAAAATGATATCTTCTAGCTCTTCAAAATTGTTGTAACATAGGCTAAGTGTATGACAACTTCCTTTTGTATTTGTTTGCCAACAAATGAATGATACAAAAGATTATGTTATGACAGTCCCAAACAGATGTGTATATGTGCCTAGCTGAAGTGACATTAATGAGGAAGAACCCAAGCATTAGGATATTGTTTGAATAGAAGTGATGGGTAATAGCATCCCCATCGCTATTCCTAGGGTTTGCATTTTTTTTTTTAAACTTATACAAAGAGTGGATATAGCGATGGCTAGGCATGGATACAGAGATGGAAAGGCATGGATACAGAGATGGCAAGGCGTGGCTATAGCGACGTCTTATTCTTGGGTTTGCATTTTTTTTTAAAACCTTATACAGAGCGTGAATACAGCAACGGCTAGGCGTGGATACAGAGACGGCCAGGCGTGGATATAGAGACGGCTTAGACATCTAACGAAATATAGAACATTGTCGCTCTTGCAACACAAATTAGGGGTCGTCTCTATTGCAACGGAATTGTTTCCACGAAAAAAAAACACTTACACGTGGCAATATCCATGCTTTTCCGTGGATATTGCCACGTTTTTCCATGGCAAAATTGATCACTTGTACTAGTGTGGTTTATGAGAGTCATCTTTCGATTTATGTTCTTCCCTTCAAATAGTTTGGTCAAGGAATCAAACATAGCTTTAGGTGTCTTTATGGAGGACACATGTGGTAAGGTGATCCTTGATTGAATCCACAATGATCCTCTCATCCATGACCAATTTCTTCTTGTGTAATGCCTTAGCCTCATCTCCCTCTGGAACTGGAACCTCCTCATTGATATAGGAGTCCAACTCATTTTATTCCAGGACCAGAGAGATCCTATACTTCGAGGCTCAGAAGTTATCATCTCCCTCAAGCTTTTCATCAATCTTGGTATGATGAGACATCTTAACTGAGAACCTCAAATGGAAATACAAAATATTTAGATCTTACTAGGTCAAGATGTCATATCTGGATCTGGAGTTGAATTTTTGCAGTGCTTGTTCAGGAGCATATTAGGGTTTGAATTTCCCAGAGTTTTGTCCAACCAAAAACTTTGATCTTGATCTCTAAACTTTGATTTTGAGGAGGAGATAAATCTAGGCCTGGGCTCACTTAAAAATTCCACTTCTGTGGAAATCCTTAATTTTCGGTAGTAGTGTCGGGTCAAAAACTAAAAATACTTAGAATCAGATTCTGCTTCGACAAAAAGACGCAGCCTGGAGAGGAGAGTCAGCCCAACCTTATTTTTCTGAAAATTTGTGGAGAGAGATCCAAAAAGTAGGAAGCCCTAGTTTAAAAAGATGCACAGTGTCTTCTTCTCAAGTCAGCTTTGATACCATGTTAGACTTTTATCATTCAAGCTAGAATTATATTAGGATCTTTAACGAAGAGAATAACAAGCACAACAATCAAACACAAGAGACAATGAACACAATGTTTTTCCTCGGGGAAACCATAAATGGAAAAAACCCTGCAACTTCCTCGGATATAAATCAGCACCAAAAGTAAAACCCCAAAACAGTAAGATGATCTTCCGACAATAGTATTCTCTTTCTTTCTAGCCCCAACAACTTCTTCTTTCTCAGCTATGTGCTACAAGTGAGTGTAAGTGAGTGTGTGTTAAATAGAGAGGCTCACTCTCTATTTATACTAATTCTTGACTTTACAATAACTCACTAGGGCTGACTTCTCTATGAGAGTCTAATAACCCTAGGGCCCCGCAACTATGGGGAATTTAACCCTTAAACAATAGGAGGGTTACCCACAATGACTTGACATGACTTGTTTACATTATTGAATCTCCTAATAAGAACATCGGGGCATGACATGACTTAAATACATTACAAACACTCCCCGGAATAAACATCGGGGTACAAGACATAAGATATACAAGTGAATACATTCCAAAGTTACAAATACATCGACACATGTATCATGATCTGAGAAGAGAATAAAGAATGAATAACACAGATTGTAGAAGTTCCAAAGTGTTGATATTGTAGGAGACATAGTCATCGATCACAAATTGTTAAGATAAAGATAACAAATGACAAAAATTGCAGATTAAAGAAGACTTTGACTACAAAAGATGCAAATCACATATCACAGAAGTTGTAAAGTGTTGATATTTTAGATATAAGAGGACGTGAATAGAAGATCATCGGATTTGCAGTTTTGATATAAATATATTCATTTTAGGTTGACAGGAAAGGGAAAGGAAATGGAGTTGTAGCTTCCTTCATGTTTAAGATGGAGAATACAAATAAAGGGTTTGTGCTTCCATTGAATGGTGTTGAAGAAGAATAAGAGAGAGTGAAGTCTCCATTCAGGTTGATTCTTGAACACTGCAATTGAGTTCTTACACAAAATGATTGATATCCATTTAGGTTGGTGTTTGTAGTCAACAAGTTGGTGCTTGTATAGAAGATCTAAATCCTTATAGGCTGGTGTATGTAATCAGTAAGTGGGTGCTTACATATGGGATTGGTGTCTGAAGTAATTTGGTGCTCACATTTGGAAATTGTGTCCCCTATCCATGTAATCAATTTATATATATGTGTGTGTGTGTGTGTGTGTGTGTCTATGTGTTGTTGGTTGTGGATCCTGATCTTCTAGATCCAAAGATATTATTTAGTCGTGTTGTTACCCTAGTTGTATTGTACACTCATTAGCCATATTTTTGGGATGTTTGTTGGCCAACAGCTTTGTGGACCCATGGTGTTAGGTTAACCATAGTATTTTCCCATCGTATTTTTTCCCCTATAAAAGAAAGCATTGTAACACGATTTGTATGGAATTATAGCATTGTAAACAATCTCTGTGATTGTGTGAGAGAGATTGTGAGAATGTGAAGAGGAAGTGCAGCGATTTCACTGCAGGTTGTATCCCTGCATCTTTCTGGACTGTAATAAAAGGACTGACAATTTCTTTGTGGACATAGCCCATCACTTGGGTGAGCCATGTTATATTTGTGTCTCTTTGTAATGTGTTTAATGTGTTTTGCATATTATTTAATGATTTAACTGTATATCTGTTATTGCTCTGTGGTCCTGTTTTCTAACAATTGGTATTAGAGCCAAAATGTCTATTTGGATGGTAAACTCGTAGGAAAGAAGGGTTCCTAGTTCAAGTGGGAGAAATGGTGGAAGAGGGAGCATTTAGGGTTGAGAAATTTAACAGCCAAAACTATCAGTTATGGAAGATGAAAATGGAGGACTATTTGTACCAGAAGGATATGTACCTGTCATTGGGTGGAAAAGAAAACAACCCACAGCTATGAAGGATGAAAAATGGGAGGTTCTTGATAGAAAGGCACTGGGAACAATACGAATGTGCCTGGCTTCGTTAGTGGCTTCCAATATTTCAAAACATAAAACAATGGATGGTTTGATGAGCGCATTGGGTAAACTCTACGAAAAACCCTCAACTTCCAACAAGGTATTTTTAATGAAGCATGTATTTAATATGAAGACGTCGAAAGGTGGATCTGTTGCTGATCATTTAAATGAGTTTAATACACTTACCAGTCAGTTAAGTTCTATAAACATGAACTTTTATGATGCGTTTAGGGCTCTTTTAATCTTGTGCTCATTTCCAGAAAGCTGGAATAGCTTGGTCATGGTTTTAAGTAACTATGTATCTAGTTCAAACACTCTTAAGTTTGATTTTGTTGTTGTTGTTATTCTTAGCGAAGAAATGCGAAGAAAAAAAACAGGTGAGACATTAGGTAATTCGTTTATCATGGAGAGTTGAGAGAGACAAAATGAGAGAAGAAGGACCCCGGGAAATCGCAACAAGTCTAAAAAGGGCAGATCCAACTACAAATTCAGAAAAACAGAGTGTTGGAACTGTGGTAAGAAAGGACACCTAGAGAAATACTGCAGAGCACCAAAGAAGAAAGGTGAGAGGCAGTGTTGGGTGTTATATCGACTAGATTAATACACCTAATATCTAATTATCGACCGAGGTTGGTAGACATAGAGTTGCTACAAAATATATGTGAAGGTAGAGGGGTTCCTAGGGCGTTGTAGAAATATGTTAACAAACAAAAGATCAGAAGATCTTTCAAAATGAAAAAAACAAGTCAAACTTCTAAGACTACAACTATTAAAGTGATTTAGAACCAATACGAAACATCAAACTAAAATAAGATCAATCTATATTACTTTATTCAACAAATTAGAATACAATCATTACTTTTTATGACAAAGTCTATTTAGTGACCTAAAAAAAAACTAACTAATCAAAGAAAGTGTATATTTGGAAATACAATTACAACAACTAAATAATTTATAAATAAATAACTCCTAACTAAAAAGGATACTATCAACAACTACTTAAAATGCTATAATGCAAAGGAAACTTAAATAAGTGAATGGAAAACTAAGTAACAGAAACAAGTAGAAAACATAATAAAGAAAATAGAATAAGAGAAGCAAATAGAAAACCTAATAAAGAAATTGAATTCTTTCCTACGAGTCTCTGTTGGTAATCATACAGTTAAAAAAAATGAAACTATCCCTAAGGATACCACTACTAATCCTAAGTTTACATGCAAATGGATAAATTAGTCCAAAAGCATAATTATAAAACAATAGAAGAGTGTTAATAAAAAGGAATTAGAAACAAATAAAAGAAACAAAACATAACCTAACTCAAAACATGGTTAAAGTGAAAGGATATATCTTTGATAAATAAAAACAATATAACTTTAAGTCTAAATGATCAATAAAACTGTTATTTAACTATTACAGTCAAAGCATATCTAGAAACCAAAGAAACAAAGCTTCAAACAAATTCAAAACTCATTAAAAACATTAAAATTGAATCAGTAAGCTGAATAATAGACTAAACGAATGACTGGATAATAGAATGGAAAGATGACTAGACAGACAGACTGAATGAAAGACAAAATAGACAGTTTGAATGGAGTCTGTATACAGAAAATGGTAGAAAAAGACCTAAATGATCTAATTATCAGCTGATTTTGTGCACATGTTCATACAATGCATAAAGGAAATAAATAAACCTATTTAATCATCATATTTAACAGTGAAATAAACAAATACAAATACATGAAAATAAGAAAATCATTCCATATTAATAAACAAACTCGAATTTAAATTGCATAAACTTATAACATGAAAGAAATAAATAGAACTTAATTTATTTAAATTGATAAAAACAATCTACTCTATCTTATGAACAAAACTAAATAATAAGTTGGAAATGAAATGACAGAACCAAATAGAAAACAACTATGCACGCAATCTAGCTATTTAATTCTGGAAATAAAATGTATTACAGAAAACAAATGAAATAAACATTTAGAGTAACTTAATGAAATAAACAAACTAGAAATCAAAACTGAATTAGCTACAAAGAAAAATAATGAAAACAACAAAAGAAAACCTCTGGTTGATGAGGGGCTCTCTTAGCAATCAGGGGTGACTCCCGGCTAGCGCTTACTCAAATGGAATCATAAACAACAATGCACACAACTCTTTATTAAAATGATGGAACCGAGTTACAAAAATCTCCAAAAAACAATTGTTTAACAAATGAAAATGAACAACTACAACACTCACGCAGAGGCTGGTATTTATATATTGTTTACAAGGGATGAGCAAGTCGACCCTTTAGCGGTTGACTTCTCTCTAATTTTAGCCGATCATAAAATGCAATAATTGTTACAGGCCTATGCATGAGCATCTGCCTCCTTCGACGTGAGTTTGTTCTTCTTCAGCGTGATTATGGAACACAGGCTCCTGTTTTATCGTGGTTGAAAGAACGGTGTCAAGCACAAGAAGCATACATGGTAGGTCTTCTAGAATGGAGACTCTCCATCAACCGAATGCATGGATGATAAGCATGTATGATGTCGAGTAGTGGTAGCATGAGGGAGATATTCTAGAACAAGCACTTCTTTATCAACCGAATGCGTGTACAGCAGGTTTTTTGCAGGACTGTTTCAACATTAAATGCCTGAAATCAGTTATGGACAATGCCCAACCTAATTAACGAGCTCGACAAAAACCTGGACAACAACCTGCATGATGAGTTGCATAATGATCTGCACGATGAGTTGTGCAATGAGCTGGATAGCGAGCTACATGATGAGCTGGATCATGAGCTAGACATCGATACACAGATCTGGATGAATGCTTGTCTGCTTGTTGGTCTGTTTAACAGGCTGATAATAAACATGCATGATTTACACTAATATGTCTATTACGAGCTTGCTCAAAAACTGTAAATCTACAAACAAATACATAAGTTAATAAATATATCAAATATTCTTTCACATAATATAAATTTGAGTCAATAAAATCATAAAAATGATATTAATAACCAAAGTTGTATAAACATCAAATTTGTTCTTACCCCATGCTAAATAGCGATCTGCTTGACATAAAATACATGAAAGATAATAAAATATGCATTTAAATGTGTTATTTTAATGCCAAAAGTGATAACAAAATGAGGCTTAACATTCCCCCAAACCGAAGAAATGCCAAGTCCCACTGAGCAAAAAAAAGGATAAGAGATCATACCGTCAAAGCGAGCTTTGAAATGTGAGCGAGCAACAGGCACATGCATGAATGAGTGAGTTCATAAATTTTATAATTAGTTCAACCATTCCAAAGTAAAACTTTGGACAAGTTGAAAATATGACACAAAAGGTATGAAACTAATCATTTGATAGTTTACATGCATGATTGAGTAAAAGGATAGGGTTACTAATAGTGAAATGATGACTAAAAAAAAAATTTAGGGTCAAAGCATTCTCATGGAGGTAAAAACTATTTGTCAAAAAAAAAATTTAGTTAGCAAATTTTAGTCATAAGTGTTGTAATATCACCAAGTTTTATTAGATCGTCATTTGGTATTTCATTTGGATTATCCTTCGATCCTTCATATAGTCTTCCATATTGATTTTCTATAAAAATATGCTCCATGCTATAAATTCCACTGATCATGAAAAGCACTTATCATTTTGTCACAGATAAATAGTTTTGTCAGAAATAATAATAGATAAAAGTAGATGAATCTCCCTAATCCCATCCCAAACCAAAGATATGGCGTGTCCCCAAGCCATACAAGAGAGAAGAATAGATTGTTCTAGATAATAAAAAGTACTAGCATGTTGTTTTATTATTTTGTAAAAAGAAAAACTAACTAGTAAATGGAAATGATTCAGATATGTATATTCATGAAAAATAAAACAATGCTAAGAAATATCATGTAAAATGAGAATAATATAATTAGAAGAAAACCATAGGAAAAACTATCCATCCATGCCTCATTGTAAAGATATCCTGTCACCGTCAAGTATTTTAAGTGTACCCTAGAGTGTGTGAGATTTACAGCTATAGGTCCCATTTCTAAGATAATTACATCTTAGATATATACGGAATTAGATGCCTAGGGCAAAGTCATTTTAGAGCCATTGCCAAATGACAGTATAAACAATTGGCCATGACATAATTTTTTGAAATTGTTTTCATATATTATCACTATTTGACAAACTATGTGTATAGTGGTGTATTAACGAGGTCTCATTTACTAGAAATTTCCCTGCTGCCAGTAGGCCTGTTCAATACCCCAGCGGGTTTATATTGGTACCATGCAAGCATAGCCCTGCTGCCAGCGAGCCTGTTTATTACATCGATGGGTTTACTTGCATTTATCGATCTTCTTGTTATAAGATTTTTATTCAGCATTGACTTGCTGCCAGTGAGCCTGTGCAGTACCCCGGTGGGTTTTCCTTGTATAATGATATTAAATATATGGAAGTCGATTGGTACTAGAGCGTGTTCATTTCTTCTAAACACATAATTCAATTTTGTAAAATAAACTTATAATTAATTTAATAATGGCCTTAATCATAGATTGTGTCAAAAGAGAATAACTGAAAGTTGTTAACCTAACAATCCTTCTTCTTTATAAAGTAAAGTAATGTTCCCTAGAGATTAAAATTCCACTTACTTTCGAGCTATCCCGAAAATACTCAAGAGACAAGTTTTGATAACAAGGATGAACTAGTAATTCATATGTAGAAATGTGAAAAATATGAAAGTGGGTCTTATCAAGTAACTGCTTGAAATAGCAGATCAGAAATATACATGTCTGAATCAAAATACCCAAACTATCTGAATCATAAAAGAAATGGTTAAGAATGAAATAGAGAAAATTGTTTTTAATTATTACTATAAGCTGGAAAATTTAAAAGTATTTCCAAGAAAAGTTAAGATACCTTATAAGTGTTTTAGTGTACTTCCCATTTCCAAATAATACTCCATGAACTGCTTATAGAGATGAAATATTAAACTGCAAAACCACTTGTTAGATGATTCAATTTATTCATAAAAAAATAAAAACAAAAGAGTCGCATGTATTCAATTTTATCAGAAGTGAGTCTTATTTATTCAAGGAAACAAACACACATATTTACATATATATCCTATTCTACTTAAAAACAAAGAAAACAATTGCATTCAAGTGTATTAATCCTTCCAATATAACCAAGTTTGAAGCAAAATTAAAAATATACCTTTATCCACATACAAGAAAAATATTACAGTGATTGTTTGGATATGAAGAACCAAGCAACCTGTTCAATTTAGCAGCAATAAACATTGAAGGAGGGGATGGTACCATGTCTTGGTTCCCTCTTGGAACCATAGTTCAATGTGGCTTATGTATTCTAGATTCTCTTCTTCATTTGTTATGTCACGAGGTCTTTCATTAAACCCTATAATGCATACAGAATTTGAGTTTGGTGATGGGGAATATTCAGGTTCTAATGTCTGTCCCTCATCAATTGAGATGCATTCCATCATCGATCTTATGTTATTGTGGAAAAGGCCAAGTAGAAACTTCATTTTCTTCCATATTGTCTATGACTCCTAGATCTACCACCTCTCCACGTCTTGTATGAATTTCTTGCAGTAATGTTGGTGAGGTAGGTAAGGTGGATAAATGTTGCAGTGAAACACTGTAAGCATATTGTATTTCTTTATTATTGTCAGAATGTGGAATGGATTGAACATGAATGTATGTAGGGAATAAAGGAAGTTTATGATAAGGTGATTGTGGAAGGTGTCGTTGATTGGATTGTTTAGTTAATCCTTCCTGGAAAATTTGTTGAAAATATTGTGGAGAGTGTAGAGGAACAGGAAGTGTTGCAACATATGAGAGAGTATCCCTATGATCATAAGATGAGACAGAAAGGCTTTGTGAACAAGGTTGACAGGGGTTAAGATGAGGCTGGGAAGAGGGTATATTCTTACTAATCTTGAATTTTCTTCTTGAATACCTTCTACATAATTCACAAACATCATCATATGATAACTGAAATACATCACATGTTCCCATCAGATTTAAAATTTATAAATATTCATTTTTTATGCCTTTGAGTAAAAGTTTTTTTAAGCTATCCTTTCCTGACTGTCTTAGTTTTGATCTCTTAAGGTTGTATTGAAAGCGTTCGACATAATTTTCCAAAGTTTTTTCTTTTACCTGTGTTATTTCGAAGATGTCATCATTGACCCTGTAATAATCTTGGTATCTTTTCAAGAACATATGTTTCATGTCTTCCCAAGCTTGAATGCAATTCCCACCTAGGCTTATGAACCATTGGAGGGATGCTCTTTTCAAAGTAAGAGGGAAAAAATTCATACTTTGAACATTATATGCTCTACAGAGTATTTCTAATTGAAATAAAAATTCATTAGGTTCTTCATTCTCTAGTTCGTGAAAATTTGGTAAAATGTATGGGGGAACGTACTATATTTGTGCCACTCCTCCTAGATGTCTAATAGGGAATTCAAAGGTAACGACTTCTTCATCCTTCTCTCCTATCATATCTTCCCACAATATAAATAGTTTTTCATGTGTTATCTTAAACATCTCCTTTCAAATATTCCTGTTAGTTTGTTAGAAGGATGGGTGGTGCTTACAACACCACTAAGTGATTTAACTATAAAATGAGTACCTATACTTGCATATGGGTAAATTGTATGAAATTAAATTAACTAAAGGCACATGTAGATCAAATTGAACTCATGAAAAAGTAAACTATCTACATCTGTGAAAAGAAAAGTACGCTTAAGGGAAATAAATCAAACTTTGTATAAAGTAAACACACTTGTGCGAAAAAGGAACAACAAGGCTTTGGGGTGACCCACTAAAGTGGATGTGTCAGGCTGTCACACTATGGAAATTTCGTAGTGAAGTCGTCTTTGCATCTTACCGTCTCCCCTTCCCCTTTGTTATGTAACGTAAAGGAAACCTATCTATCCTAGACTCTGTACATGAAAAACTAAACTAAAGGAAAACCTAGACTACTGCTATTGATGGGTTTGGGAGTTCCTGTTATAATAGATGCGCAGGTTCTTACCTCTCGTCTTACTGCTCCCCCGCCACCAACCTATCCCTAAACTTCATAAGAAAATTCTATGTTTTATACCTTAGAGAACAACTCCCTGGCAACGTCGCCAAAATGTTGGGTGTTATATTGACTAGATTAATACACCTAATATTTAATTATTGACTAGGGTTGGTAGACTTAGAGTTGCTACAAAATATATGCGAAGATAGAGTGGTTCTTAGGGCGTTGTATAGATATTTTAACAAACAAAAGATCGGAAGATATTTCAAAATGAGAAAAATGAGTCAAACTTCTAAGACTACAACTATTAAAGTGATTTAGAACCAAGACTAAAGATCAAACTAAAATAAGATCAAGCTATATTACTTTATTCAACAAATGAGAATACAATCATTACTTTTTATGACAAAGTCTATTTAGTGACTTCAAAAAAAACTAACTAATCAAAGAAAGTGTATATTTGGAAATACAATTACAACAACTAAATAATTTATAAATAAATAACTCCTAACTAAAAAGGATACTATCAACAACTACTTAAAAGGCCATCATGCAAATGAAACTTAAATAGGTGAATAAAAAACTAAGAGAAACAAGTAGAAAACTTAATAAATAAAACTGAATAAGAGAAGCAAACAGAAAACTTAATAAAGAAACTCAATTCTATCCTACGAGTCTATGTTGGTAATCATATAGTAAAAAAAAATGAAACTATTCCTAAAGATAACACTACTAATCCTAAGTTTACATGCAAATGGATAAATTAGTCCAAAAGCATAATTATAAAACAATACAAGAGTGTTAATAAAAAGGAATGAGAAACAAATAAAAGAAACAAAACATAACCTAACTCAAAACATGTTTAAAGTGAAAGGATACATCTTTAATAAATAAAAACAATATAACTTTAAGTCTAAATGATCAATAAAAATGTCATTTAACTATTACAATCAAAGCATATCTAAAAACAAAAGAAACAAAGCTTCAAATAGATTCAAAACTCATTAAAAACATTAAAAATGAAACAGTAAGCTGAATAACATACTAGACAAATGACTGGATAATAGACTGGACGGATGACTGGATAGACAGACTGAATGAAAGACAGAACAGACAGTCCGAATGGAAGTCTCTATAGATAAAATGGTAGAAAAATACCTAAATGATCTAATTATCAGTTAATTTTGTGCACATGTTTATACAATGCATAAAGGAAATAAATAAATTTATTTAACTGTCATATTTAATAGTGAAATAAACAAATTCAAATACATGAAAATAAGAAAACCATTGCATATTAATAAACAAACTAGAATTTAAATTCCATAACTTATAACAGGAAATAAATAAAGAGAACTTAATCTATTTAAATTGATAAAAACAATCTACTCTGTCTTCTCATGAACACAACTAAATAATAAGATGGAAATGAAATGATATAAACAAATAGAAAACAACTATGCGCGCAATCTAGCTATTTAATTATGGAAATAAAATGCATTATAGAAAGAAAATGAAATAAACATTTAGAGTAACTTAATGAAATAAACAAACTAGAAATCAAAACTGAATTAGCTACAAAGAAAAATAATGAGAACAACAAAAGAAAACCTCTGGTTGATGAGGGCCCCTCTCAGTAATCAGGGGTGAATCCCGGTTAGCGCTTACTCAAACGGAATCATAAACAACAACGCACACAACTCTTTATTAAAATGATGGAACAAAGTTACAAAACTCTCCAAAAAATGATTATTTAACAAATGAAAATGAATAACTACCACACTCACTGAGAGGTTGGTATTTATATATTGTTTACAAGGGATGAGCAAGTTGAACCTTTAGTGGTCGACTGCTCTCTAATTTTAGCTGATCATAAAAGAAAATAATTGTTTAGAGGCCAGTGCATGAGCATCTTCCTCCTTTAACGTGAGTTTGTTCTTCTTCAGCGTGATAATGGCACACAGGCTCCTCTTTTATCGTGGCTGAGGGAATGGTGTCAAGCACAAGAAGCATACACGATAGGTCTTCTAGATTGGATACTCTCCATTAATCGAACACATGAATGATGAGCATGTGTGATGTCGAGCAATGGCAGCATGAGGGTGATATTCTAGAACATGAGCTTCTCCATTAACTGAACGCATGGAAAACAAGCCATTTGCAAGACTGTTTCAACATTAAATGCCTGAAATCGGTTATGGACAGCACACATCCTGATTAATGAGCTGGACATCATGCTGGACAACAAACTGCGTGATGAGTTGTGCAATGAGGTGCACGATGAGATAGACAACAAGCTGCGTGATGAGATGGATTGTGAGCTGGACAACGATATGCAGATCTGGCTAGATGTGTGTATGATTTTTGGTCTATTTAACAGGATGATAATAAACATGCATGATTTCCACTAATATCTCTATTACGAGTTTGCTCAAAAACTATAAATCTACAAACAAATACATAAGTTAATAAATATATCAAATATGCTTTCACATAATATAAATTTGAGTCAATAAAATCATAAAAATGATATTAATAACCAAAGTTGTATAAACATTAAATTTGTTCTTACCTCATGCTAAATAACGATCTGCATGACATAAAATACACGAAAGATAATAAAATATGCATTAAAATGTGTTATTTTAATGCCAAAAGTGATAACAATATGAGGCTCAATAGGAAGCAAGAGACTACTCAGGAAGTGAATGTAGCAGGTGATGTGTTACAAGATGCTTTGATTCTTGCATTAGATAATACTAGTGATTACTAGGTAGTAGATTCAGGGGCTTCATGTCATGCTACACCCCATAGGAAATTATTTCATGATTATGTTCAAGGTGATTTTCGACATGTTTTATTGGGGGATGATGAACCATCTAAAATTGTTGGAAAGGGTAAGGTACGGATTAAGTTAAATAATGGAAATGAATGGTTGCTAAAATATGTTAGGAACATTCCTGCTATGAAAATAAATCTAATCTTAACAGAGTAGTTGGGAGATAGCGATTGCTTGTCTACGTTTGGAGAAACGTGGTGGAAGATCACTAAAGGATCAATGGTAATAACAAAAGGATATAGGATAGGTACATTATATTTATGTCTTAATAATACTGATTATTTTATCTCTGTAACTTCCACAAAAACAAGTGCGGCATTGTGGGATCATAGGCTTGGCCACATGAGTGAGAAGGGGATGTAGATTCTCCACTCAAGCAAAATGCTTCCAGATCTGAAGCATGTAAGTTTGGAACTATGTGAGAACTGTGTTTATGGAAAAGAGAAGAGAGTTATATTTCTTAGGTTTGGGAAATAAAATAAGAGTGAAAAGTTAGAGCTTGTCCATACATATCGATGGGGACCAACTCAGGTACAATCTTTTTGTGGCTCTCATTATTGTGTTACTTTTATTAATGGTGCAACTAGAAAAACTTGGGTTTATTGCATTAGATAGAAATATGATGTGTTTGATACTTTTAAGAAGTGGAAATATTTGGCTGAGAACGAGACATGAAAAAGGTTGAAATATCTCAGATCTGATAATGAAGGTGAATACTGCAACAAGGAGTTTGATAGTTATTGTTCACAGAATGGGATTCAGAGAGAGAAGAAAGTCCCTAGAACACCACAAGAAAATGGTGTGTCAGAAAAGATGAACACAACAATCATGGAGCGTACAAGGTGTATGATATTGCATGCAGGGTTTCCCTTATAGTTTTGGGTTGATGCTATAAATACTGCTATTTATTTAATAAACATAGGGCCTTCAAGCGCTTTGGATGTTAGGAATCCAAAGGAGGCATGGACATGTAAACAGGTAAAATACTCATTTCTGAGAACTTTTGGTTGTGAAGCATTTTTCCATATTGATAAAGATGATAGAACAAAGCTTGAGGCTAAATCCAAGAAATGTACCTTTATTGGATACGGGGTTGATGATTTTGGTTATCATTTGTGGGATTATGAAAAATGAAAAAAATCATTAGGAGTAGAGATGTAGTATTCAATGAAAATGTCATGTACAAAGATTAGTTTCATGGAAAGAAAGTGGAAAAGGAAAACACAAAGTACACAGTGCTTGATGAAATCAAAGAAGATGAAGTTCCAAAGGCATAAGAAAATCAAGAACAACAACATGTACCTCAAACTTGTGAAACTGTAAGAAAATATACCAGGTTAAGTAGACCCCCTGAACAATTCTCTCCTTCACTATATTATTTATTGATGACTAATTCTAGTGAGCCAAAATGTTATGAAGAGGCAATGCGGGTAGAAACTATAAAGAAGTGGGAGCAAGCCATGAATGAGGATATGGACTCATTGGTAAGAAACTAGACTTGGGATTTGGTTCAGTTTCCTGCAGGAAAAAGGGCATTGCAGAATCATTGGGTTTACAGGTTGGAGGAATAATACGAAGGTAAGAAGTTGTACAAGTATAGACTTGTTGAAGGTGTTTGCACAAAAGAAAGGAATATATTTTGATGTAATATTTTCTCCTGTTGTTAAAATGACTTCAATTAGAAATATTTTAAGTCTAGTGGTGGTAGAAGATTTGCATCTTGAACAGTTAGATGTAAAAACAACCTTTCTCCATGGGGATTTGGAGGAAGAGATTTATATGCAGCAGCCACAGGGGTATGAGGTCAAAGGTAAGGAGAATTTGGTTTGCAGGTTGAAGAAGAGATTGTATGGCCTGAAGAAAGCTCCAAGGTAGTGGTATCTAAAATTTGATAAGTTTATGACAGAACAGAGTTATGATAGATGCCATTCTGATCACTGTGTTTATTTCAAGAGGCTAGATAATCAAATATGTATTATCTTGTTATTGTATGTGGATGACAAGCTTGTTGCAGGTTCTAACATGCAGGATATAAATGTGCTAAAAAAAAATCTAGCTAAATCATTTGTGATGAAGGATTTGGGTGCTGCAAAGCAAATCCTTGGTATGAGAATAACAGGAGACAAGAAAAATCACAAATTGACGTTGTCTCAAGGTGAGTACATAGAAAAGGTGTTGCATAGGTTTAGAATGTAGAATCCAAAACCAATTAGTACACCTTTAGCCAACCATTTCAAACTAAGTAAGGAGATGTGACCAAAGACACATGAAGAGATAGATTACATGTCCAGGATTCCATATTCATCAGCTATTGGAAACTTGATGTATGCCATGGTGTGCACAAGACCAGATATTGCACATGCAGTGGGAGTTGTGAGCAGGTATATGAATAATCTAGGTAAATAGCATTGGAAAGCCGTACAGTGGATTCTCAGGTATTTGAGAGGTACCATTTCTCATGCAATATGTTTTGGAGGTTCAGACACTGTTCTACAGGGATATGTTGATGCAGATATGGCTGGTGGTAAAGACAACAGGAAGAGCACCACCAAGTATGTGTTTAATGTGGGTGGAACAACAGTAAGTTGGATTTCAAAACTGCAACAAGTTTTTGCACTTTCAACAATGGAAGCAAAGTATGTTGCTGCTACAGAGGCCAGTAAGGAGATGATTTGGTTGCAGAGGTTCATGGAAGAATTGGATAAGAAGTAGGAGAATAGTAGCTTGTATAGTGACATCCAGAGTGCCATTCATCTTGCAAAGAAATCAGCCTTTCATTCGAAGACTAAGCATATACAACTCAAGTACCATTTCATAAGATCCATTCTAGATGAAGAACTATTAAAACTGGAAAAGATACATACTAGCCAGAATCCTGTAGACATGTTGAAAAAGGGACTAACCGGATAGAAACTGAGTTTGTGCTCGGTTTCTATTGGCCTTCAAGAATGAAGGTGAAAATAATAAATTTTCCAAGTCCAAGGTCCAGAGCATAGTCCAGCAAGTGCAGTAGCGGTGGAGTTGCTGTGATCAATCTCCAAGTGGGACATTGTTGGTTGTGGAGCCTTATCTTCTAGAGCCAGAGATATTATTCGGTTGTGTTTGTACCCCGGGTGTACTGTACACTCGTTCCCCCTTCTTTGGTTTCGGGGGCAACGCTCCTGAGAAATGAGGGTTCGGGGGTGGACAGTTTGTTGGCCAACAGTTTTGCAGACCCATGGTATTGGGTTAACCGTAGTATTTTCCCATGGTATTTTTCCCCTATAAAAGCGAACATTGTAACACGACTATGTATGGCATTATAGAATTGTAAACAATCTCTATGATTGTGTGAGAGAGACTATGAGAGTGTGAAGAGGAAGTGCAACAGTTTTGCTACAGGCTGTATCCCTTCATCTGTCTAGACTATAATAAAAGGACTCGTAATTTCTCTATGGACGTAGCCCATCGTTTGAGTGAACCAAATTATATATGTGTCTCCTTGTAATGTGTTTAATGTGTTTTGCATCTTTTTTTAATGATTTAACTATATATTTGTTATTGCTTTGTGGTCCTGTTTTCTAACATATATATAAAGTTACTTTATAGATTATTTGTGCAATTGTGTCTTTTACTATTTTTGGCATAAAAAGTTTTGACGTATAAATTATTAAGTGAAAATTGTGTAATATGTGCTTTATACGCATGCCACCCCCTCTAAGGAAATAAGAATTCTAAAAATTGGTATCACAACGAGTCGCTTCAGTAGCATTTTAACCAGTGGAAGGTAAATATTTGTGCAAAAATGGACAAACAAGAAGGACTGTCCACCAAGAGAGTACCAAGATTTGATGGTTCAAATTATAATTTATGGAGAATGAAGATGGATGTATATCTGCAATCACTTGGAATCGATGTCTAGAAGTAAGTTAAAAATGACTATAATACGCCTAAAAATAATCCAGTTAATGTAGTTGATAGAAGAAAATGTGAATATAATGCAAGGGAAATAAATGCAATACTGTGTGGTATGCCATATTTTGAATTTACCAAAGTCATGCAGTGCACTTCAGCCAAGGAAATATGGGATAATATGAACAACATATATGAAGGAGATGAAAATGTCAAAAAGGAAAAGTTTCAAACTTTTTTAGTGTTACTTGAAACTCTACAAATGAAAAAAGAAGAAAATATTGTAGCTTGTTTTCTTCAGGTTGATGAAATTGTAAATTCTACCAGAGGAATTGAAGTAAAAATCGATGAAGAACCAGTCATGAAAAAAGTACTGAGAATATTTCCACCTATATTTACTTCAAAATTATTAGTCCCAGAAGACATAAATAATTTATAAAACCTAACAAAGGACGAACTGGATGGGATTCTTATTGCATATGAAATGAGGATTGAAAAGGAGAATCCCTCTAGGAAAGAAGTATCCTTCAAATCTAGAAAGAAATCAAAATACAGAAAGAAAAAACACAAGAACCCATTTAATGTATCACATGAAAAGGAAGCAAATTTTGTGAGAAAGCTTAAGAGGGGATGTGGAAAATATAAAGGAAAGTTACATTTTAGGTGCGTCACATGTTGTAGAGTAGGCCATTTCTCCTCCAAGTGGCCTTTTAAAGAATGTAGAGATAATGATAGTGGTGAAGAACTCGATCATAAAGAATAAAGGAAGATATACCAGCAAAGCAGGGTTGAAGGAAGAAAGAAGTTTGCTAAACAAAGGGAGAGCCTATATTCCAAGGAAGACAATAGTTCATCCAAAATAGATGGGTTGAAGGCAGAAAGAAGTTTGTGAAACAAAGGGAGAGCCTATATTCCAAGGAATACAATACTTCATCCAAACAAGATGACAACAACTATGGTAGTCCAATAGAAGTACTTTCTGTGGGATTTATTCAATATGTAGACTCAAAAGATAAAGAGAGTTGCTTATATTTTATGAAGGAAGTATCATCAGATCAAGAGACACAAAAGTTAAACATAAACATTAATAAATCATTCTTACAATGGGAGTTATATCTCACCTTGAAAATAAGAGGTAGAAGATGGATTAAGCAGTGTAGAAAAAATATTCAAATATGAATGAGGAAATTATAGAAGTTGGATGGGAAGGTTAGATCATTTGTTCTTTGGAATAATTAAAGAATTCAATAAGTGAGAACAAATACTTAAAGTAACATTTGGAAAAAGTAGAAGAAAAGTCCAAAGAGGCAAAGGTCAATCAAGAAACACAATAAAAACAAATGAATAAGAATGTATGTAACTAATTTCCTCCATGCTATTTTTGGAAATGTGGTATGGTTTTTTTAATGTATTTATTTACCATTATTTGAACAACCCAAAGTGTTCATCTCATTCTAAGAATGCAAATAAAACCTATTCTTCACCATTGATTAGCAATTCTTAATGATTTAAACTAACTTAAACTATATTATCTCCTTATGTATGTGGTTGGGCCAAAGTAGATATCACTACCTTTATTTGGTTACCTTTTAGAACCTATTAGTAATTGATATAATAAAACAAATCATAACTTAATGAAACCACCAAAATATTGTTGATGTATCATAGAAACTAAAAGGTATATTCATTTGGTCTTATGTTCTAAAATACATCTCATCATATAATTGTATGTGTCTTATTGCTGTATTAAAACTGTCACTTTGATAAGATATTGTCAACATACTATAGATATTGTCAACATACTATAACCATCGGGTTTTACTAGAGAATTATGTTACTCAATATTTATGGGTAATATAATTTTTTCAAACTCATTAAAATCACATCTATAAGTGATTAAACTCATATTATTTTATTATCAAATATAGAATCCAACACCTATACTTGTCCATACAAGCTTGTGTTCTTGAGCTACACAATATTCCTCAAGTCTACAAGTACTTATATATGCATTATATATTTAACTATTATAAATTGATCGTACCATTTTAAGTGGATAAGTGGATACGAGAGAATGCAGTTTATCCTCCCTAATTTCCATCGTCCTCTAAAGAAAGTCTTATTAATAATAAAGATATATCCTATTAGTTAAATTATTTACAAGATTGGTAGAATTTATCCTTAACCTTTTGTTGTTAACATCTATAGGCTTTGAGCCATAACATTCATCATTTTTATTCTCACCTACTTTCCTAAGCTCTCACTTTTATTATAAATATTATATATGGAAGTAGCTCTTAACTTTCCATTTACACTATGATAATTAGTCAAGTAAAGTAACATAAATGTTGTTACAATATTAAATCATACTTAAACATTTTAACTTATTTTCACTTATTCCAAGGAAAACAAATGCATATCGTAATCACACTTCTACATAATTTCCACAATCTTTATATTTTTTCAATCAACTATTTGAACCACAAAATGTTAACAACTTAACATAGAAGGAAGAACTATTATACCTATGCATCTTCAATGATATCTTTTCAAAATGAAATCATTATCCAATCAAAAGGAAGTATACAAAGCACGATTGGATCGCCTCTCCTTCTCTAGAGGATTCCGTTCCAACCAAGATCTTTCCCAAGGAACATAAATCACTATTCTTGTTTATCTTCACACAGGCAGAGGCATTTCATAATTATAAAAACAACTGATGCTAAGGGATACAACTCGAAGAGGCCATTAAAATATTTCTATATTAATCAAAAGATTTCTATATTTTCTTAATGCATCCCAAAAACTAACAAGGTATTTATCAAATGAGACTTTTACGGCAATCACATGTGAAAAGTGGGAGTGTTATTTCTTAGCATTGAAAGTTAAGAAGACACTATTTTTCCATTAAAACATGAAAGATACTCGAAATTGTAATATATATCCTTACCGGTTATTTCGGAACACAAGAGATAGGTCATATGAAGAATCTTACTCTAATCATTCATATAATTCATTGCGAGTATGATATTTACATCCTTGTTCTAAGGGTTTTCCTTGCATTATTTTAATTGATATCTAAACTACTACCCAAAGGAGATGCACAATACTAAGTAATTTGTAAAAATGCATTGTAAGGGATATATGCATTGTGCATCTATTAATATTCTAAAACCATCTCTCTTTAATCTTAACAATATTTTTTTTAATAAAAATTGAGATCTATTCAAAACCAGAAAAATGTACTTATCTTGTTTAGGATGACTAAACCATCAATTTAGTTTGAGCACAATCACCATCCATCCATCCATAGGTTTCTTGGATTGACTTTGGAGTCCTATCCCATCAACTACTTTCTCTCAAAATCACAAGGTTAGTTTATCTTCATAATCAATGTTTTGCTCATCTCCTACTACAAAAATTTCAAATTACAATAAATTTAACATGAAACAAGAATAAATAAATAAAGGACATACTGCTTTAAACTACATCCCAAAATGCCACATTCATATCCATATTAATGAAAAAAAAAGGATTTATATAATTCCTACCATTCACACTTTAAAATTTAAATGATTCAAGATTAGCGAGGAAAATGTTTCCTTCATATTCACCTCATTTATTTATACCTCATTTATTTATGTTATCTATAATGAGCTCATTTGTTATTTTATAAAGTTTGAATTTTATTTCAGCCCAATAAGTATGAGTGCTGCAAGGTTAGCTATATTTTTTTTAATTTATTTTTTGTCATCATTTGAAAAACTCATTATGTTCATCTCATTTTGAGTATGGAGATAAAACCTATGATTTTCCATTGATTAGTAGTTCGTAATGATTTAAAGATTAACTTAAACTATACTCTCTCCTTATGTATGTGGTTGAGCCAAGGTAATGTAGATATCACTACCTTTCCTTAGTTATCTTTTAGCACCTAATAGTCATTAATATAATAATAGAAATCAGAACTTAATGCAATCAAAATTAGTCATTAATATAATAACAGAAATCATAACTTAATGCAACCACCGAAATATTGTTCATGTATCATAGAAACTAGAAGGTGTATTCATTTATTCTTATGTCACATAGAATACTTCTCATTATATAATTGTCTGTCTTATTTATGTATTAGAATTATCGCTTTGATAAGATATTGTCAACATACTATTTACATTCATTATATGTATTCATCATTTTAATATTCACCGGGTTATATTAGAGAATTATGTTACTCAATATTTGTGGGTAGTATAATTTGTTCAAGCTAATTAAAATCACATCTAAAAGTAATAAGCTCAAATTACTTTATTATAAAATTATCAAGTATAGAATCCAACAAGTATAAAGCTATACTTGTCGGTACAAGCAACACAAATGTTCTTAATCTAGATGATATTCGTCAAGTCTATAAGTACTTATATGTATTATATATTTAATTATTAGAAATTCATCCTATTATTCGATGATAAAGTTTATATTTCCTAATTTTCATTATCCTTTAAGGAAAATCTTATTAATAATCATGATATATCTTATTAGTGAACTTATTTACAAGATAAGTAGAATTTATCCTTCACCTTTTGTTGCTAAAATCTATATCCATGAGCCACAACCTTCATAATTGTTATTCTCACCTACTTCCCTCACTTATGATCTCACTTTTATTGAAAATATTATATATAAAAGTAGTTCTTAACTTAGTATTTACACCCCAATAATTATTCAAATAAGTAAATTAGTAAAAATGAAGATGCAATATTAAATATTTTTTTTAAAATATTTCAACTTATTTTCACACTTTCCGAGGAATACAAATGTATATCATAATCACACTTCTACTTAATTTACATATCTTTTATATTTTTTCTCTCAACTATTTGAACAACAAAATGTTAGCAACTTAACATAGAAGGAAGAGCTATTACATGTATTCATCTTCAATAATACCTTTTCAAAATGAAATCATTACCCATATCCTAATCAATGATATCTATCATTTACTCATGAACATTGCAATTTTCACATAAAAGAATATTTCCAAGCTCAAATCAAATCATTTAACTTAATCATAACAATAATGTAATTTGAAAGAATTTTAGCAATATTAACATGAAATTTAAGGAATATTTATCCCAATCATGCGGACTTGGGCCACTAAAATATTGACTTCAACTTTCCTTCCAATCAACTAACACTATGTCCGGCTTATGTTTTCTGCCAAGAGACTACCCGGAGACCGACTACAAATCAACAAAGGCAAAAGTATAACTATAATCTTTCCCATATTTATTAATGTGTCCTCGTTGTTAAACTCTCATCCAATCCGAACAAAGAAGGTATGGTTTCTTGCTATTTCACATTAGTCTCCATTTCCTTCAATGAAAGCATCTTTAGATTATTAATGCCCAATTGAAATTCCATTTCCAAAACAAAATAAAAGTATCACTAAACATTAAGACTTTATATTTAAGGTCAACGATTTCTCACCAAAGGGATGCTACGCAGAACAATACCGTAGTAATAAAGAAAAATACACAACAATAATCAAATAAAAAAAACATTGTTTTGATCATATGAGATCACCCAAACCTTCATAATACCTAAATGGAGTCATGTAGTCACGTAGAGAAGAGATATATGTGAGAAACAAAGGAAGATTGGGACTTGAATCCATTGGTCATCACTCCTCTGCAGAGAAAAACAAAATATATTAAAATTGGAAAATTAGATGACTCCACTGTGATTCCATTAGTGTCCCTCTTCCAGTGTTCACACAGAAAATAAATAAATTATGAATCATTAATGCAGAGACATGGGATTGAATTCAATGGCAATACTCTTTACTAGTTCACGTAGAAATAATGAAAGTAATTTGAATCAATAGTGTAGAGATAAAGAAGGTAGAGAAATAAACAAGGTATGAATCTGTTGTAGCTACAACGTTTTTCCAAATTTCTAAAAATTTTGGACCCTCCTTTTAATTTTATCTGGCCTCGATTTGCTTTTGATTGATGAACTTTGTTGTCCTCTGCTACAAATTTCGATCTTTGAGGTTAAATTGATGTAAATTGTTGAATGACTATCATTGTCTACTGATTTTTTGAATTACGGATGATTTCCTTTTTCGCTGTTGGAATCTTATCAAACTGTGAATCGGGGCCATAGTTTTTTACGCAACCGCCGTTGCGAAAGCTCTATAACGAATGGCCTGATCCAAAGCCTTGTTTTTTTCCAACGTGTTTTTCGTCTCATCACCGTCGGAGCATAAGTCCTTTGTGTGGCCGCCGTTTCAGATGGAAAATTGCAAGCACTTCGACGGAAACCCTTATTGTTGCCAATTCCACGGTTTTTTTTTGAAATGATTTTGCTCTTTTCGCTATCAGAACTGTGTTGGACTTTTGATTGGGGGATTAGTCTTTGGTTGTTTCGATCGCCGATAGTTTCATGTTTTGCAGAAGCCGTAGTCTATTTGAATCTCGATGTTGCGGCTTCGGAGTGAACTAACCATCTAACATGGTTGTTCTATTTTTTGCCGATGTTTTGATTTTCACCCTTGGTTTGATTTTTGCCGATTATTTTCTATTATTGCGGAGCCCTTAGTCCATGCGACGTTTGTCATTGCGGCTCCCATTTGAACTAATTGTCCGACGCTGTAGTGGTTCTGAGGTCTAATGCTATAGTTGTTCTGATCTCTGATGCGACAGATTTTAATGCTTTATTTCGCCAACGTTTTATGCTGACCCAGGATCCTTAGTCTTTTTGGTTTCCACCATTGTGGGGGCTTAGTGAACCAACGTTCCGACTTGTAGTTTTTCCATTCACCGATGAGGATTTTTATCTACCCGATGCTTAGTTTTCCCATCGGCGAGGATTGTTCTCGTCGTTTTGTGTGTGTTTTAACCTTATTTTATGGACAATGGAGGTTTCTGATGCTTTTATTGTTTTGGGATTTTCGCGACAAGAGCATTGTACAGGGCCTCACTTTTGATGATTAGTTTTACTGTTAGTATGGTTTACATTTTTTGAAAATATGCAATCCAAATTAACGATGAATTTTTTGTTTTAATTACAAACAGACTTAGAATATTCTCCAGACCTAGTTTGATGATTATTGTTGCGAAGAAGGACAAAGAAGAAGGGAGTTAGCTGAAAAGTGATAGGCAAAGATGTTCTGAGATCAACGGGATTGTAAAAAGGACAAATAAAAGACAAAGCAGAATCGATAGCAGCAAAGGCCCAGGCTTGGAAAAGGTTCATCAGTTACCGAGCTGGTCCCATTTTATGAAGTACTCACAAGTCTTAATCCGAAATGTAATGTATTATATGAATCATGAGCACTCACAAAAGGACAAAATTGTGAGATTAAACGGTTGGGGGAGCCCAAAGGTCACTCAAGGGGGTTAGCCGAGGGGTTTTGCTATTTTGTTTAAATGTAGGGAAGCTAGAGGGAATAAAAGACTTTTTCCCAGTTAGACTTCTGAAAACATGTTGTAAGAAGAACTATTTCCTTTTGCAATAGAAAATTGCAATTTTTCCTGTTAGAGAAAGCTTTTGTGGAATGTTCAAATGCTGTGCAATGGATGTTGTTGAAAGGGAACTATTTCATTTTCAGCTTTTATCCATTAACTGTGATATCGTTCTAACTTGTTGAACCTATGTTCTTGTATGAATGCTCTCTAGTTTATTTTATGGAATTTCCACTATGAGTAATGAATTCTTTTCATAAACAATGAGCTATCTTGTTGTTCATCTATCTATTCATGTTTATGTGTTTTGAAATAAAGAACAACTACCTGTGATTTTTCTTAATGCATGAACAGTGATACATTACTCATTAAATGATAATATCGCTCCCTAGGGACAGTTTAGTTAAGTTAGTTTTAGTTTTCTTGCTGTGTGTGATTTAGATGCGAGAGAGTTAAGAGAAGAGGTAAGAACCTGCGCATCACATTGTGACTGCTCGTATTCTCTATCAATCTGCATTCTGAGATAGGAACTTGCATATCATACTAAAAACTAAAAAACTAAAATATACACGATGGACTGGGTCGTAATCGGTAAAACCCTTTATTTTGGTTACTTGACCTACAATAGTCGGACCGCAAACCAGACGGATTCCCCATACCAAACAGTAACGGGCTAGTTGGGAACGTTTATTGGGGAGAATCCCTTGCTGTTGTCGCTTGCATTTTCTAGGCCTCAACAGTTTTTGGCTCTAGAAGGAGGGAAGCCAGTGCATGTGTTGCCGAGGAAACCCATTTCCTCGAAATTACTTTACTAGTGATAATTTTAAAAGTACTTCATTTCCCAATCCGATTCCTGAAGAGAAAGGTAAAGAACATTTGTATTCTATAAACAACGAAGTACTTAATGATCTGAGAAGACATACTAGGGCATATGTGAAAAGTATTGGAAGATTACCGATTATCAGGGATGATTTTAAGAACCCCCCCTAGAATTATATGTATAAAAATTGGGCGAAGCTCTCCGATATATAGGAAACGTTGAAGGCGATTTTATCAATAATATAGTATGTATATATAAAAAAATTGGCAAATCTTTTATTTTATAATATAATGTTGTAAAATTTTGGTGAATCTTTCATTTTATTATATAATATTGTAAAATCTTGGCAAATCTTTCATTTTATTATATAATGTTGTAAAATCTTGGCTAATATTTAACTTCATTATAAAAAATTGTAAAAACTGGCGAATCTTTCACTGATTTTTATAATATTGTCAAAATAAAAGAATAACAACATTAGTCAAATAACATGAATCACATCATCAACAATAGAACATGTAGACTCACAAGTCACAATAGGAAGGTGTCAGTGAAACACAATTGCACTGACTAGATTCAAGGCAAGTCGGGACTCCACTTGTTATCTTGTCCCTTAATGGTCCAACGGACATGTGGGGACCTGAATCTTGACAAACTGATAAACTCATAGAATCATACATTATGCTCGATCTTGTCCTCCACTAGCCAATGATGGTCATGGAGGCTAATACAATTATGCATTTTAATTATGCCAATTGATTATTGCATTAGATGAATGTTGGTCTTGTGCCAATAGGTATCCTACGATCAATGCATAGGAACCTAGTGCATAGACCATTTTTCTCTTCGCTTAGAAGAAAATGGTTTACAAGTCTTTCCAAGGAAAAAGTCCCTTGTAAGTTCTAACTTTCCAATATTTAAACTACAACAGCAGATCGTTTGGGCTGCCCCCAAACGTGTGACTCTCCAGTCCCTCAAACGTTTCAGATCCTTCTTTTCTGTGCAAACCCATGATTGGGTGACTCACTGACGGACCTTTCAGTTCTATGCCTTGGTAGCTACTGGTCTTGTCTTCTATTCCACTTGTCCTCCTTGTGCTTTTGCTGGTTTCAGTTATACCTCTACCAAATGGTCCGTCTCCCTTAGCGCCGCAGTAGTTTGACCAATCTTCGGAAACCATTTGCAATCAAACGACGTGCATCATTCATTGGAAACGCATTCAAACCATATCAACTAAAACTGCTAAGCATTAAGAAGGCCATGTACTACGTTACTACCACAAGGCTTAACAAACGCTCGCACCACTACTTTGTCTAACTATGGGTTCGAAGGAAAACACCCATGACAGGAAAGGTGAACTTCATCGGAGGCTCAGAGCGCTAACCTCGGCAGGGTAGACCTATTCACAGCCGCAACGGCGGAAAAGAAGAGGTTAAGGACACGCGACCCACGGGTGGGAAAAATCTTAATCGGAAGTTGGAAGATATTGACATCAGAAGCCAATTGCTCCACACAGCCGCAACGGTGGGAAAGGAAAAGAGTACGGACAAGCGACCTGCATCAGCAGTGGAACACTTTTCACTTCGGGTGGCTAATTGATTTGGGAACCGCAATGACAGAAGTGAAAAGGCTATAAACATGCGACTAGAGGGCCGACACACATCAGCGAGTGGAGCACTTTACCATTGGGCGCTTAGTTGCTTTGGGAGCTGCAACGGTGGAAGGGAAATGGACAGCAGCCGTCGATTTAACATAGTATGACGCCCGATTAATAGAAAAATTAAGTGTTCGAACAGTTTTAAAAATCAACAGTGGTCAAAATACATTTCACCTCTGAAACAACGGCCTTTCAAAGATCCATCAGCAAAACCAAACTTACAATCGGTGACCCAAACCATTTCAAACACATGCGGCCTCCGAAAACAGGCCTAGAGTCAATCCTTTAAAATCATCCAGCATTAAAGCATGTCCAAAAGGTTCAAAGGATCCAACGATTAAAAACAACGCTAAATCATGAGGAGGGGCCCAAAAATTAAGAAATTTGGGGAGAACGGTTGCAGCTGCAACAGGTCCTATGGTTGAAATTTTGGAGAACTAAATCAAAGACAAGGTAGCAAGAGATCATTGGGATTTTCGGCCTGTGTGATCTCTTGGGCACTATGGCTTTCCAGGAAGAAAATGATGTTTTAGAAAAAGGAAATTCCTCTGCTTTAGGTTATTCATCAAATCATGTATGTATTTGGAGAATTGTGAAAAGTTAAAACACAGGCTGGAAAACTATCCAAGAGTAATTGCCAGTTCTTATATAGATTAATCCATTGCTTGGTGTTTCCTTTAGATAGATCCTGTCAAGGCATAACTAGGAAAAGTGGAGCTAGTGGAGACTTATTTCTCAATGAAGGCCACAAATCTTTTATACCGTTGCTCTGGCAGAAGGGAAAAATAATTGGGCACTTATGAACTCTCTATGGATGTTGATGAGGATGACTCTAGAGAAAGAGGTTTTACAAATCCATATGACCTGTCTAAACAAGATTTACATTTGAAAGCAGGTACAATCTATTCAGAGGAAGAAATGCAGGGACTCAACAACCAACTATTCTTAGATCCCTAATATAATTAAACATTAGAGTTGATAAGCAATAGTCTCAAGGCTCAAGCTAGGGTGGATGCTAGATAAAGCTGCTTTATTGTTGTTTTCTGTCGATCTGAATGGAGTATACCAAGAAAGATATTTTTATGTAAGACTATATCAATATATAGCAAGTTATATTGATATTTTGTAAGATCGATAAACAACACTTTTTCTGATTGAAAATAGCGTTTTTTAATTTTCATTTTGATGCTTGATTAGAGTAATTATCAAGTGCTATTATGCACATTACACTGTAAATGTTTATCTGTACTAGAAATATATGATTCTTTTCTTGGAAAAAAATACTGGGTGTCATTCATGAGTACAAGAACCCATAATGTTTTTGGAACTTTACATGAAAAAACGTATTACTCGTTTGAATGGGATTCTTAATGGGATAAATAATTGAATAGATAGAATGTGTCATTTTATAGGTGACTATGGGTGTAGCATTGTTAGTTAATAGAACAGTAACTTTGAGATGCAAGGATGTTGGATAGCAACTATCACCATGGAAATCTACATATTCATCCAAATTATTGGTGATGACATCAAAGTTTCAAACTATGCAAAGGATAAGGTGTCTTTTTTATAGGTGACCATGGGTGTAGTATTGTTAGTTAATAGAACAGTAACTTTGAGATGCAAGGATGTTGGACAGTAACTATCGCCATGGAAATCTACATATTCATCCAAATTATTGGTGATGACATCAAAGTTTCAAACTATGCAAAGGATAAGGTGTAGTGAATAATAGGTTTGCAAGATAGATATCAAAATGTTAACCCCAACTTTAGTTGGCGATAATATAGATTTAGATAAAGCATTTTCGTTGCAAGCCCTCAGAAATGATCCACTTAGAATTTTTATTGAGATACAGTATTGTAGGTTGGAATCATACAATAAGGTATTTAAATATCCCTTTCAACATCCCAGGTTCAAGAGTCAAAGATTTGAACCAATTTTCGAGAAAATGTTAAAACTTTTAATAAAATCTTGGAACTTTGTTATATTTATTTGGTAAGAAGAGTTCTAATGCTCTACCATGCTTTCAATGGATAAATTTCGTATACACCTAAATTCCTAATCTATACTAAAAGTATCATTTAAGATTTTATGAACTATTTGTGGAGTTCTTGCAAAACATAGCAATACCAAGGTATGATCTTCAAGTAGTAGCCTGTCTAGAATATAGCTGTACTTTATGAAGCAAATTAAAAAATTGTAGGTGGATGTGCAGTGTGTACAGAGCTTAGTTGTTACTGTTATTGACTGGGGTTAAGGTGAAATAAACTCGCAGAACATATGTACTATACAGGGTTTTTCTCTACGGTAACTGAATCGACTATGGCTCACTTGAATGGGAATCTTATTGGTAGTAGGTCTGAATTGAAAGGATGGGTTTTGAGTAGGTGGCAATGGGTGTAGCATTGTTGATTATTGGAATAGTAACTATGAGATGTAGGACTGTTCCCTTGGGAATCTACATATTCCCCCAAATTATTGGCGATGACATCATACCATACAAGGGATAGTGTAGTGAATAGAAAGTTTATAAGATAGCCATCAGAATGTCTAGGATTTAGTAAGAACTAAAGTAGATCTAAATGTTTCAAGCCCACATAAATGCTCAGCGTTTAAATTAGATTAAGATAGGATAACACAAGAAGGAACTTAAATTTCCCTCTCAACGTCCTATGTACCGATTGTCCAGAAAATCGTAGGAAGAGTATGAGCTTTAAACAAAGTTCCTAATTCTATTTTATAAATTGCACGTGCACCTAAAATATAATAAAAGTATGGTTTTAGAGTTGTTTTAAGGGTTCCTGAAAAAAATAACTCATTCAATGATATATCAATAGAAACTAACTCAGGTAGAATAAAAAGACTAAAAAAATTTTATTCAAAGAGTATCCAGCTCGCCTCAAGTTCTAGGGCAGAGAGAAAGGAAGTCCTATCTGTCTAGCGTATTGTCTGAAGTAAGGAAAGTGATTAAGGTCCCCTACTCCTAGTGGTAAGTTCTTCCGGGTATAAAGAGTGGTGACTGATCCACCTACCCGATAATCAATCTGGTTCTCGTCTTTTCGGAGTGCACCCGTAACCGAAAACAGGTAAGAGAACTCACCGACTCCTCAGGTGGAAAAACAGAGGATCCATGGCTAATGAGCTCCATGGATCTTGATTACTATAACTTACAACCAATCCAATAGAATCTAGAGGGTCCATATCGAAAGCAAAAATAAAGACAACATAAATCCCCAAAAAACTAGAGCCAGTCCCCACTATCAAATATTCCTATTTAAAATATCGAAATTCAAAGAAGTCAGTCCAGCCCTTCCACTAGAACTGAACTAAAAATGAGAACCAAACAGAATAAAAGTTAAAACCAACCGAGTGCCAAAGAATAATATCCAGATTCCAATTTGGAAAACCCATCAAGCTGTGGTCTAGCAACAAGGTTGAGTGCTCACAGCAACTAACCTATAAAAAGCCTGCAAATAGAAGAAGATTCAAGAAACTAACCTGTAAAAAGCCTGCACAGTGCAGATAGAAGAAACTTTCTGAAATTGGTTCCCACGAATCCACTCAGCCTGACAGCCACTTTAAAGACTGATTTGCAATAGAAATCAAGCTTGATGTTGAGCCTGAGTCCTGACTCTTGCACCATTATATAGGTAAAAAACGTCCTCACTTGACTAAATTTATGGACCAAATTCAGTGAAAAAACTTCCCCAATTGATTAAATCTCCACATTTTACTCAAATAATTGTCCACAAATCGAAATCCAGGACAAACTATGTCCAATTTACCCCAATCGAGGTGGAAGTAATACCAGTTTACAGAAATATTCATAAATCCCAACGAAATAACAAATTTTTAATTGTATTATCCATAAATCCTGGGCGAAATACCAATTTTTCAAACTATTATCCATAAATCCGGTGAACAATCTTCATTTCTCCTCCCAATCGGAAAAAATTGGGTGAATTTGGGCAAATATCTCCTCGCAGACAGAAAAATTCAGGCAAATGTGGGCAAAAATAAATAATTTCGTGGGCTAATATTCTTTTTCTAGATTTTCTCTAAATCGAGATGAATGCGATTTACCTTGGCATAGCTATATACAAAATAAATAATGGGCGAATATATTAAATAAAATAATAACATTTTAATATAAAAATTCGCCCACTTTTTTTTCGGTAACCCTTAAAATTCGCCATTGGGCTATAATTCGCCCCTAAAATCATCCATGTCGATTATCCCTGACTTACCTAGAAGAGAGTATAAGAAAAAATATCGTCCTGTATTGGAAGACTCAGTGTTGGTTGGAGATTTGGAAGAACTGGTAGAAACAACCTTACAGGAAGTTGTTCAGCCTTTGAATCAAGTGGGCCCAAACACACCTTGCTGTTCACCTGTTCATACTCCTGTTCATTGACCACCTCACTCTCCACCCAGACTCATGGCAAGAATAAACGCTAATCAGCCACCTAATCCACCAAATCCACTACCTGCTTGGAAATCCAGATCACCTTTAAACCTTCATTAGAGAGAATTTGAGGTCAAAAATGGGCCTCAAAAGGACCAAAATGTACTATAAAAATAAACCAATTGCATTCTAGTAGATGACATCATTCCCCATGGTTGAGGTGGCATTGCATGAGTTAAGAATACTTATTTGTCACATTTTCTATGGATGAGTTATATATATATTGAATCATACACATTCATTTATATCATGTTTGAATGTATAAAACAACATGTTGATATGATAAATGTTTGTATGATTATAACTTTATTATGATTATAATAAAGTTATAATCATTATAATTTTTTTTTGACAAAAAAAAATCATTATAATTTTTTAATAGATAATTTTATAGAATAATATGCAAATTATGTTGTTATAACTTGTTAAATATTAATTAATAATAATGTCATTATGATAATAATTATAATAAATGTTATCATGTTAGTTTTAATAATAAAAATATTTTAGAATTTTAATGATTAATAAATTTAATAAAATTAATTAAGTCATTTATATTTAATTTGTAATTATAACATAATGTGTAAAACTGTATTATGACACATTTTTTTAACAAATTAGTAATATTATTTTTTACATGTATATTTTGTTTTTATAATTTTTTTAGTTGCAGGAAATATTTTTCTTAGATAAGTATTTATATTATAAAAATATTTTTAAAATGTATAAATTTTTTTTTAATAATTTAGTTTCATCTATCAAAAATATTAAAATAATTTATGCTTTAACTAATAAATTAAAATAATTTATACACCACCATTCACTTATTAAATTAATATCATATATTATTTATTCACAACTTTTTTATTGCTAAAAATTAATATACATTGAAATCAACTAATAAATTAAAAGAATTTATAAACCATTGTTGACTTATTCACTTAATAAGATATATTATTTACTTGTAATTTTTTTTATTATTAAAAAATAATATACATAACTTTTTATTTCTAAAAACAACATACATTAAAATCTTATATTCTAATATTACATATTTTCATAATGTATAAATATTTTTTTAATAATCTATTTAAGAATAAATTAAGTCTTATATTATTTTTTATAAGAGATTTAATTATAACATTCATTTACAATAAAATGAATATATAAAAAAAAATTATGATTTTGATATTAATTTATTCTAATAATGCAATAAATATTATAATAATATTGTTAAAATTTTACATGTAAATAAATCTCAATTAAATCACATTAAAATTAAAGTGATAAGGAATGTACTAAATATAAAAAGTCAACATAAATTAAAAAAAAACTCCTAAATATATATTTTTGTTTAATTTCGTTTACAAGTTCAAGACAAATAAATGCTAAAGGACAATAATTTTTTGGGAATTTACAATGAATCTTAGTCACATCATTGTAGACTTATTTTATTAATTTTATTTATAGTCAATTTAGAAAAGTAACTCAACAATGGTTACTTATATTGTGCATAAAAAATAGTGTAGGAGGTGAGTTGTCATATATACCTACCCCATAAAACCCCTAACTCATAATATTTTAATATATCTTATATTTTTGTACTAAATCTCTTAGGAGGCCCATTTTTGACCTCAAATTCTCTCTAATGACACCTCTTTTGCATGACTTACCTCAGGATTTTGAGAAAATGCTGCCCAAATTTGACCCAAGTGAAAAGATTTTAGTAGATGATCACTTGTAAAGTTTTTACTTAGCCATAGAAGGACTAAAGGCTGGAGAACATGAAGATGTAGTTTGCAAACTTTTTTCACATACCCTTAAAAGAGTAGCAGCCTCATGGTATTTTGGTCTGCTTGCAAACTCAATCCCATATTGGGACACTTTTGAAAGGATATTCAGAAGTAAATATGCGGCACAAAAAACTCATACAACTCTCATGAAAGGACTGTGCGCTTTAAAGAAAGAAAGAAAAAAAAGGTGCATAGTTTTACCCAAATGTTTGCTGCTTATCTTAAAAATTTCTCTGGAGTTGATAAGCCCTCTAATAAAGTTCTGATTAAGTATTATACTTCAGCTTTAGGGCGTGATTTGGCCATGTTTTCCAAGATGCAAGTCAAACCTACTTTGTCAGAAACATATGAAGAGGCGGAGAGAGTAGAAGCTTAAAAAGAGAGCATAGAAGACTATCCTCAGTAGTCGAGAGGAAAAACTTTTGGTAAGAAAGCCTTATTATTTACTAAGCCCAAGGAAGGGCAGTCACATGACTTTGAGGGGATGGTAAAAATGATGCAGAAGCTATCTAAAAGAATAATATATTTAGAAAAAGAAAAGGAAACTTGGAAATCTTTTAAGCCTTACTGTAAGAGGAGAGACGGCAACAATCAACATAAACCTCCTACACACAGTCCTGCAACAATGAACTTGACAGAGGTAGGTATGGATAAGTTTTTCACTTTTCATTAACATCCCCATTATGAAAAAAATTGCTCTCAATGGATAAATTCGATGACATTAGTTATGAATCAACTATTGGACTCTAAATTAACAGAATCTGATAATGAAGAAGAAAAGAATAGTAAACCCACACAAAAACAAGAGGATGATGCTCTGGTTTTATGGGACTGTGTCTCACTTTTTGATACAGAAGAGGAAGAAACAACAGAAACAAATGTGACAACAAGAATTCAAGGCTAGTTAAGTAAAGGTAGATCAGTAATCCCGAAAATTAAGAGACTTCAAGAGAATGTAAAGAAAATTCAGAAAAGCACCACAGCTGATAAAATACCTGAATTCACCATTACGAGTCATGATCCAAAGCAAATCAGCATGCATGTTAATCCCATTGAAGAGAAGACTGATGGAGTATGACATTGTGGAAGATATTAAGAAGGCTAAGGAAAATATCTCGCTGTTTGAAATGTGTAATATGCCTCAGCAGAAAGAAATATTGTTGAAAGCACTTGAGATGCCTTAAGAAAAGATTTCCGCTGACAATCAACCAGAAGAAGAGGAAATTGGTAAAGCAAGTGTGGGAGGTCAGGCTAAATGCAAAACTCCACCATTTCTTCTGACTTTTGAAATTTTCAATCATAACATACACAACTATTTAGTGGACTCAGGGGCATCATTAAATGTTCTACCACTTTCAGTCTGCAAAAAGATAAATGGACGGCCTAAACCATCTACCTGGTAGGTTATTCAGTTAGACAGAAAAAATGTGAAGGTAATTGGGGAAATGAAGGATGTTTTGATTCGACTATCTTCAAATGAAAATTTATGTTAGTTCATAGATATTGTAGTAGAAGACATACCTGAAGCTTATGGACTTGTTTTGAGTCAGGATTGGTCAACAAAGCTAAATGGGTATTTTGCTTCAGATTGGTCACATCTATGGTTTCCTTATAAGGAAAGTACCAATCAAATTAAAGTATTAAGAGAGCCCCACATGAAGTACAATGTTACTCAGCTAAAGGGTAAGAATGAACCAGCGAATTCTGTATTGGGGAATTACTTCATTGAACTAGAACTGGGAAACTACCAAGTGGAAGAAGTCAGCAGCACACCAGACACACAGCTTGATCTCCTTCGGTTTTCACGGGATGATGAATTTGACTATAAAATAGTAGAATTAGTTTCAGATGTAGTTATTGATTCAAGTACAACAGAAGTAGATAGTTTTTGGACACTTTTTTTTTATGGATCTAAAACTTTGGAAGGATCAGGAGCTGGTTGTGTCCTGATTGATCCAAAGAAGAATAAACATTTTCTTTCATGTAGATTAGAGTTTGAATGTACCAATAACACAGCCAAATATGAATCATTAGTTCAAGGACTAAGGAAAACAATTGAATTAAAAGTAGAAAATCTGAAAGTATATGGGGGTTATGAAATAATTGTAAAACAAATTCGAAAACAGATACATTGCATCTTACCTCATTTAAAAGTTTATTAGAATGAAGTATGGGATTTGTTGACAAATTTTTATGCATTTAATATTTTATCCATTCCTAGACTTAAGAATGCAGCAGCTGACTTGTTAGCTACCTCGGCTGCAAGGCTTGTGTCTACAAATAACAAGTGTTCTATTGAATTACTTTTCAGGCCTTCGGTTCCAGACACGATTACTTATCTACGAGTTTTTGATGATGATCAACAAATATTGGAATGTTTAATGAATGATGAAATTTTCAAAGGGGCAATTGTCGATGACAAACAACACCAAGCTGAATTAAAATTTGACAACTTCATTCCTAAAGGGGTCAGGACTTTAGAGCGGATGTTTGATTTAGACAGCAAGTTCAGAAGACCAGCAAATGTCAAGACTCACAGCTCGTCATTGCAATTCGAGCTGATAAATTTGGGAACTGAAGTTAAACACAAATATGTAATTTTGGGAAAGTGTTACTCCCCGAGTGAAAGAAATAAGTTCATTAGTTTGTTCAAAGAATACAAATATGTATTTTCCTAGACATATGAATAACTTAAAACATATGATACCAATATTATACAACACATTATTCCTATTGGATCTGGAGTCAAGCCTTATTAGCAACCTGTTGCATCTGCAACAATTTCCCAAAATTCTAAAAATTTTGGGACCCCCTTTTTACTTTGAATTAGTTAGTTTCCTTTTCTTGATTTCACCCCTTTTGATTTTAGCTTATGGATCTTGAAGCGCCTTTTGGATTCCCTCAATCGACTGGTTTCTCATCATTTAATTGTTAAGGAATTCCATATTAAATTGAGCTCCTTGTCATTTTGTTTGCAAAACCTTGTAAAGCCTTTGTTTCAAAGCTTGCGTGTATCGGGAGTTAGTTCGCGGACGAACCCACCGTTGCGGGTGTGTTTCGAATCCTCATGATCTGTTGTCGGGCCGCCGTTGCGGGCACCTTTGAACTCTTGATTGGATTTGTCGAAGCCCACCATTGCGGGTGTCCGTCCAGTCTACGCAGTCTCTTGTCGCACCGACGTTGCGGGGGGATTTTTCAACTTTCGATTTTCTTTTCGTCCTGCTGTTGCGGATGATCTCCAATTCTTGGTTGTCGTTTTGCGTCGACTGTTGCGGAGATTGGTGATTTTGTTTTACCGTTGCGGGTGGAGGATGTTTCCTTTACGTTGCGGGTGTGGTTTTTATGCCGCGTCGGAGGGGGATGAACACTGCCGTCGCTGCCATTGCGGATCAGTGGAAATTTTGAAGTTTTCATCTCCCGCCGACCATGTGTATCCGCCGCCGCCCGACCGTGGTTATAGTTCGCTCGTTTTGATTTTTGCGTTGCGGGTGATGTTGTATGGAGGATGGTCCGTCGTTGCGGAGGGAGCTGAGCTTTAGTCGCCCAACTTAACTTTCATGTCCGCCCCGATCGAGTTGACCCGTCGCACATGTGAAGTTTTTATATATACGGGGGTGTATGTGTGGATTTTTTATCGTTATTTTGCACCCGAAGCCGTCGTAATCCACTCCGCGCTATCGACCTCGTGTTTTTGGTGGAGCTCCGTGCTTGTGCCCGTGTCCAGCTGTCGATTGGAAACTCGGTTGTGGTCACCACAGCAGCTTTGTACCCCTGCCAGGTAGGATCGTAATCACCTTGCCTAGTGCTTTTCAAGGGTTTGAATGGATAATGTTGGTTTTGGTGGGGGGTTACTAGGTTTGGGTTCCCATTGTCTTTTCTGCCTGCGTCCGGATGGTTATTAGTTTCTTCCCCGTGGCTAGGGTTGTCGTAACCGTTTCCCCGGTGGATTTTGCTCACGTTCTATTTTCACCGGTTGGGTAGTTGTCTGCGGTCAGAAGGGGGGGGATTTTTTCCTTTGTAGAACCTTCGTTTATTTCTCACGGTCGTTCTGGTTCCGCCTTGAGCAAGTGGAGGGAGATGAGGTGCAGGCGGCCGTTGTGCCTCTTGCACCTGGTTTGATGCTAGTAATGATGGGGTCCATCAATACTTTGATGGGGTCTTCACCGAAATTTTCATGGAGATACCCAACTGGTCGAGTCCCTTATGCGTTTTCCCTTTTCTCGAGCCCTAACTTATGCCTGCGCTGCACTGTTCGTCGTTCTCCACCACGCGAAACCCTAGGGCCTCACCGTTGTTGGTTTTTGACGATTTGGGGGTAGAATGAATGGTGGTACTGGTGGGAGCGCCCTACACGAAATGTTGTCATGGGTGCCCGTGGTTTATGGCCGCATAAATGTGATTATCGTGTCCGCGAACGACATAAGCTTTGCCATTTTTATCCTTGCTAGAACGTTGTATAAGTTTAAGTGATAGTCTCACCTTGCGTTTTGCATTTGCACTGCATATAGTTGCATTGGTAGAAAATGGCATGTTGGGGAATTCTGTAGTCTTGATGACAGACCGTTGGATGAAGTAAATCTTTTAGTGTTATGGCTCATTATATTGCAGAAATAGTCTGAGTTTTTGTGCTAATAGTTTCAGATAGTCAGGATATATGTTGGTTGTGCTTACATGTGAGGGTTGCTTTCTTACTTACACATTAATATAAGCTAATAGCACAGCTCAAAATATTACTCAACCATTTCAAATCTTTCAGCCTGAAGGGCCTAATTCTAAATCCCGTTATAAGCTCTGATGTACTTGAGAAAAGATAAAACTGATGCAAAATGTTCACAAGCCTGAAAATGCTTAATATCATAATGTTTCACATTGCAGGAAGAGTCTACAATGTCCAAGAGACAGAAGAAGAAAGCCCCAGCGGTGGAGGAAGTACCAGCACCAGACACAGAAGCAAGAACTGAGTACATCTATGAAGACACCCAATGTGTCTCGGGGGTTGAACCCGAATACAAATGGGGAGACACATACAGGATGATCTCCCGTAGGGAAGTACCAGGTATGGGCTTGGAGGAAGCACCAATTTACGCAAATATAGAAAAATCATCCATTATGAAGATTGCCACTAGGCCCGAGCTGTTTCCATGCCCGGAAGTGATGAGATGGGTCCTCCCGAATACCAACCACAACTCAATGCTCATGTGTAATGTCGAGGGCCAGGGTTATGCCACCTTTAGCCCTAGGTATGTGGCCTTAGCTTACCACCTGCCGGAGCCTCAGCTCTTCTTAACAAATGACTGGCTGGACAACCTTAGGATGGATTTTGTAGAAACCATGAAGAGGATGCTCTTGCCAGGGAAGCTATATCGACATAGAGCAACTGAAGAATATGACACAGCCAGTCTCAGGCCTCCTTACAGATTCGTAGCTTTAATGTTGAATAGGATCTTCGGGAGAGCAAATGGCAGACTATTTAAATTCGAATGGATACCCCTGATGTTCTATGTGGCCATGGAAGGCAAAATCTTCAATTGGGCAAGTATAGTATCAAGCAGCCTCTCCTCTTGTGTGGCTGTAGCTTTGGAAGGAGAAACCAGAAAGACATCTGAGTTTTATATGAGCTCAATCCTGATAGATTGCATACTTTGTCACCAGCCTTTCCTCGGCCTCCAGTGTGTATGGGATAAAGAAAAAATGCCCGTATATGCGGCCTACAAACCCCTAGGGGCTCATCTATATCACAGTCACTACAGAGAAGTCTGTGAGCAGTTCCTCATGCCATTATACAAGCTCATCTTCCGGGGAGAATCTAACTGCATGTCAGAAGACGCTATGCAGGTCATTAGTGAATATGGAGATTACTTTATGACTGAAAATGGTATGTATATCAGGATGTTTGGAGGGTCAAAGACCCCTTTTTTACTGCCCAAATATGCTACAGATTATATAATACACAAAGAGGCAGTTAGACAAGTATACATTGGTGGAGTTGGTCACTTCTTGTTCCAGTACAAGAAGACTACATATCCTCCTCTTCCATTCAAACTGGGAAATTATAAATTTGCAAATGTAAAACAAGCGCCCGAGTTCATATAAGAACTAGGGAGGTTCCGCTTTGGTGAAATGACTTTTCGGAGAAATGATACGCATGGCAGAGTAGCAGAACTCTGCAAGAAACACAAGGTGACCTACGAATACAGCCACCACTTTGATAGCGATGAATCGGTTTACAGGATGGCTCCAAATATGACAGAGCTCCGCAAGAGATTCAAACCTAAACACTCCACCAAGGGTGGAAAAGGATCTGAGCAAGAGAAGGCTGAACAAGCTAAGGCTGAAGAAGCAGCCAGAAGAATAAGAGAAGAGGCTCAGAGGTTGGAAGAGGAGGCTGCAGAATGGATGCGAAGGGAAGAAGAAGAAAAGAGGAAAGCTGCCCAAGAAGCAGCTGAACGAGCCAATGAAGCAGCCAGAGAAACAGAAGAAGCTGCTAAGCAAGCAGCCGAAGAAGCCCAAAGAAAGCTAGATGAAGAACTGCAAGAGCAGGAGGCCGACCAGATAAAGTTGACGCAGCAGCAAGCTCCCGAGGCGTCATCAGGTCTAAGTCAGGGAGATGAAAACCCCGATATGCAGATCCCTCAAGTACCCACTACCATCGAAGCTGCTACCCCTATGATTCAGCTGGTACCTTTCGTACAGGAAAAGGGGGAAGAAGTCCCTGATTTCAGTACTGTTTATTATGATAGGGCTACCAAAAGAATCATGAGAAGAACAGAGAAAAATATAGAAGCAAAAGGAATGACTAGCAAGATGATATTAGATAAAGCTGTGATGGTAGGGACAGATGCAGATCCGAGGTTCACCATAAGTGCTGGGAAGGCAGCCATACATGCTTCAGAGGACAACATAGATCGACTGATGAATGAAGTAGAATCTACCAAGAAGACCTCTTCTCAGCTGAAGGACACCCTGAGAAAGGAAAGAGAGGAGGGCAATAAACTGAAAAGGAAATATGATCATGTGCTCAGAGAAATGGAGGCTACAAAGAGCGAAATATACACCATCCAGGTAGCAGCACATGCACAGGAAACAACACAAGAAGCCCTGGAAAGAGCACAGCAAGAAATCCAGGACTTGAAAAATGAAAAGGAGCAGTTAAAGGAAAAGATAAAAGACCTGGAAGCGCATCATTATATTATCTATGAGTCTAATACTGCATATGTTAAAGAACTAAAAGAGCAACTAGAAGCAGCTAAACAACAGCAGGTTGATCTGCAGCCGATCAAAGAACACATCCAGTGTTGGAGACATTTACCATCATACACACTCTTTAGTCAAATTGGCCTAGTTAAACCACTATCCTAAGTTTAATTGACATCAAGGAGCATTAATTACCATCATCTCAGTCACTCCCACGCCTACCTACAGTCAAGGAAGATAACTTAGCCTTTCCTACAGTCAAGGAGGCTAACTGGAGCACTCCAGGGGTGATCTGGTTGACATTCATGCACCTAATTGCTGACTGGGGGTTACTTTCAGTTCAACCAATCAGTTACAGTCAGTTAAGGCGCCTCCATGCATTAAATATATTATTTAATCATTATTTATTGATTATTTTATTATTATTTAATGAACTGGAGTGAACTAGGCGCTTTCACCAACTTCTGATGGTCAGTTCAGCTTCAGTTAACCTCATCAAGGTTTATTGGAGTCATGCAGTACTAGCACTTGATGGTTGGTTGCTATGACATGTGTTTGATCTCCTTCAGTTGAGATTAAGTCATTTATTGCACTCCAACTTCAGTTAGGATTGGTGAGTCAATTAAGGCTTTTTGTCAAGTGGTTAACTGAGTGAGATTGCATGGCAAAGAGTCAGTTAAGCTAGACTCACTCATTGAGTTAAACCATTGCTATGCATGGAATTGTAATCCTTTATCGTTTATATAATATACAGAGAGGAAACCTATTGGGTATTCCAGTTATTGCTAATTCATGAGTAATTGTTAATAATTCTTTGATGAGATTGAATCTTAGTTCCTAGATCATGTCCAAGAATTAATATCCAGGCCCAAAAAACTAAGATGCTGCACCTGCAAACTGTTCTCGAAGAAGAGAGATGCCAGATTCTCCAGGTTGATAGCCGATTAGAAGAAATCCTGGAGACTGCTTCTTACTTTGTTGATAGGTCACAAGATATCCTCGAAGTGTTGACCACCAGGATGGCAAGGGTAGAGAAAGGAGAAGAAGTCCCAGCAGGACTGCCAGACAAAGATAGACAAACCCTTCAGCGAGATTATGACTTGATGGAGTTCGCTATCACTACTACAGAGGACTTCAAGAAAACCGTCCAGAAAACAAAGGGACTGTGCACCGAATTTTTCAGGAGAGCCTTAGTCATTTACAACCGGTTTCAAGAAGAAGAGAAGCAAAGGCTACACGAGTTCCCAAATCATGACTCATTTACAGAAATGCTGCAGAAAAGACAACAAGAGGAAGAGGCCAAAGTACAAGGCATCCAAGCCATTGATGAACAAATCCTGAAGATGGAAATAGGCCATACAGCCATTTGTTTGCATCTCCTAGAAGAACGGGTGAGACTAAATGCAACCAGGGTCGAGGCCATCAAGAAAAAGGCTGAAAAGTTTGAGATTAATATCCAATTCTTGGAGCCCAACTCTTTTGAAGATCTCGCCAAGGAAGCTGCAGCGTGGAAGAAATTTCTAGAGAGTCAAGCAGGACCCTCTTAGTGAAAAGTCGGTCATTTTAATGTTGTAAAATACTTGTAAAAGTTTTTGGGAAAAGGGGAGGCGTTAGGAAGACCAAGGGTTGGGATGCCCAAAGGTCCCTTTGGGTAGCCCAACCATTTCTTGCATTTAGTATAAAAGTAGGTGACATAGATAATGAACAAGCTTTTTTTCCCAGTAATACTGGAGGACCTATTGTAAGAAGAACTACTTCCTTTTGCAATAAAGATTTTAGTTTTCCTGTTGGAGAAAAGCTGTGAAGTTTCCAAATGTTATGCGATGGATGGCTGAAAGATGAATTACTTTATTTTTCAGCTTATGTCCATAAATCGTGAGATTGTTCTAACTATGTGACCTATGTCTTGTTGAATGATTTCTGATTTATTTCGTGGAAAATTCACTCAGAGTAATGCTTGTGTTTCATATAACAGTTAGCTATCTAATTGTTAGAAGATATTCTAGTTCATGTGTTGTAAACATAAATATCAGCTACCTGTAATTGTGTTTATCATACATGGAGATAATGCATTACTCACTAATAATCATTTTCTGGCTCCCCGGGGATAGATAGTTAAGTGTTTAAATAGTCAGTTGTTTTATTTCCTGGCTGCATATGTGGTTTAGATGTTGTGAACCTAAGACGAGAGGTAAGAACCTGTGCAGCACATTGTGTAGTTCCTTGCATCTTTATCACCCTGCATGATTAAGATAGGCACATGCATTGCATACATTAAGTCAAAATACAAATTCCGGTGGACTGGGCCGCAACCGGTAAACCCTTGTTCTTACTTTGACCTATGGTAGCCAGACCGTAAACCGGACGGATTCCCTATACCAAACAGTCAGCGGGCTAGTTGGGAACGCTGATTGGGGAGAATTGCTTACTGTTGCCGCCTGCGAATTTCCAGGCCTCAACACAACCTTTGAGCAAGATGCATCCAAAACTGGAGCCATTAATTCAGAGTGAAGTGAAGAAATTATTGGATGCCCAAATTATATTCAAAGTTAGACACTTAGAATGGGTTTCAAATTTGGTACCAGTAAGGAAGAAATATGGAGAAATCAGAATATGTGTGGATTTCAGAAACTTAAATCATGCTTCAGACAAAGACAACTATCCAGTCCTGCCCATGGAACAGATATTGTAGATGGTTTTGGGTTCTGAGTTATTTTCATTATTAGATAGATTCCATGGCTACAATCAAGTGTTAGTAGCTGAAGAAGATAGAATTAAGACTACATTCAGAAAAAAATGGGGAACTTTTGCTTACAGAAGGATGCCCTTTGGACTCATTAAAGCTAGAGCCACTTTCCAGAGGGCTATGGAAATAGCTTTCCGCGGTCTAATTGGCCATATTTTTGTAGTGTATCTTGACGATGTGATGATATTTTCAAAGAAGAGAGAAGAACACGCGTTCCATTTAAAACAAATTTTTGAGCGTTGTCAAAAATACGACATCTCACTGAATCCAAGGAAATGTGTGTTTGCTGTTATAGAAGGAAAGCTACTGGGTCAAGTGGGTTCTAAAAAGGGGATCTCCATAGAACCAGAAAGGATCAGAGCTATTGAACGTATCCCTTACCCCATAACAAGAAAGGGATGCAATCATTCATGGGGACAATAAATTTTGTGCAATGGTTTGTGCCGGATTTCACTCAAATTGTTAAACCTTTGCAGAAAATGGTGAAAAAAGTGTACAATTCAAGTGGATTGATGTAGAGAAGAATACATTTAGTAAAATAAAGACATCTATTTCTCATGCACCCTCTCTCAAAATTCCATATTTTGAGGAGGATTTTATTTTGTACACTTTCACTTCTGACGATTCACTAGCAGCGGTGCTTACTCAGAAGGAAGATGGGGGAGATGAGTTCCCCATATCATTTATGAGCACTGGTCTGCAGGGGGGTGAATTGAACTACCCAGCAATAGATAAACAAACTTATGTAGTCTTCAAAGTGGTAAAACAATTTAGGTCATACATACTTAAGAACCGGACAAAGATAATAGTTCCACACTCAGCTATGAGGTCTCTTTTTGTACAAAAGAAATTAGGAGAAAGAAGAGGCAATAGGGTAACAACTTTATAAGAATATGACCTCAAATTCAAACCAGCGTGCATAGTTAAAGGGCAAAGACTATGCAAATTATCGGCTGAAGGTAAAAAAATGAAGAAAACGATTGGGAAAATGAAGCTGAATTACATATGATGGATGTATGTCCTTGTTCATACCAAGACCTTGTTCATTACCTTCAGGAAGGATTGTTGCCAGAACATTGGAATTCTAAACAGTGAAGAGAGTTGTGCCTTAAATCAGCTGCATATCATATCATTGATGGAATTTTATTCAGGAATAATTATGATGGAGTCTTTCTCATATGCTTAGAGAAAGAAGATGCAAAAAAGGTCAAAACAGAGTTACACGATGGGCCTGCTGGAGGCCATTTTTCCAGAGATACGACAGCCCAAAAGATTCACAGAGCCGGAGACTATTGGCCCACGTTGTTCAAGGATGCTCATGCCCATGTTAGAAAGTGTGATATCTTCCAGAGGTGTGGGGGAAGACAAGCCAAAGCAGCAGGACCATTGAAGCCTGTGGTGATAATGGAACCATTTGAGCAGTGCGGAATTGATATCATTGGAGAAATAAAACCAAATTCTTCTTTGCAGCACAATAATATTTTAATGGCAACTGACTACTTCACTAGATCGGTTGAGGCCATTCCGCTACGTAAGGTCAATGAAGATGCAGTCATGGATTTCTTGTAAGACCATATTATGACAAGGTTTGGGGTTCCAATTTCCCTAGTTATTTATAATGCTACTTATTTCTCTTCTATTAGATTAACTGCATTTGCTCATGAAAAAGGAATTAAGTTGAATTATTCTGTCAACTACTACCCCCAAGGGAATGGTTTGGCAGAATCTACAAACAAGAATCTGATTAGGATCTTAAAAAAGACTGTGATAGAAAACCAAAGAAGTTGGCATTTATCATTACCAAATGCTCTTTGGGATGATAGGGTCCCACCCAACAATTCCTTAGGTGTGTCACTATATACCATTATTTATGGAAAAGAGGTAATACATTCTCCTAACATTATGCTACCATATTCCATAATAGCCTAAGAGTCTAGAAGCACAGATAACAAAATCCTGCAACGTAGATTCTATAATCTTTTGAAGGAGGAAGAGTCTAGATCTAGGGCCAAAGAACGTTTTAAGCAAAAACAGGAGGTAGTGAAGAGGTGGTTTGATAAGCACAAAGCTGGAACAAAGAAATTTGAAGTGGGAGACTTGGTTCTTAAGTGGGATCACCCGCATGATGAAAAGGGGAAGCACACGAAGTTTCAACAGTTATGCGTAGGCTCTTTTCAGATTGCAACAAAACTTGGGCCCTCAAGCTATAAAGTGCAAGACTTACAGGGGTGGGAAGAGAACTTACTAGTAAATGGTTTTGTTCTCAAACCTTATTTTTCCTGATTTTTTGTTTTTTGTTTTGTACATAAATAAACTAATTTTGATTATTTGTTTGATTTATTTTATTTCTGCTTGTTTTCAATTTCGATTTTGATTGATTTCAATAAAAAGAGGCAAACTTTTGGTTGCAAGAGGGGCATCAGGATTTTGGATTAACTAAATTCCTTAAGTGTAAGACTGTGTACTATTGTTTTATCTAAATGAATTTCTTTTAGTTTAACAGTTTTTCCTGAATGGCTATGAACACATTGAAGTCCTACTTAATCCCTGTAAAATAACTCAGGATCAGAAGTCTAGAATACTGTTTCGAGGCTCCATCCATCTCACATTTAAAAATGTCTTAGGGGGTGACAGCGAAAGACCCATGGAAAGGAAGCAAAGTAAACAATATATTATATATAAATAATCCCATGCAAAGAATTGAAACCCAAAAGGAAAATAAGAGTAAAAAATATTCTAAGAAAGCTATATGTATCAAAACAAAGTACTAAACCGTATAAGTACAAAATTTCCAAAAGTTCTTCTTCGTTCGTGAGCTGAAAATTAAATACATCTCTCACACAAAAGGACACTGTGGATAGAGGAGCCTGAATAAAAATTTAGAAAGAAAGGCATGCAGGAGGACTCAAAAGAAATGACAAAAGTCCAAAAGCACATAAAGTGTAAAATGGCATGGGAATGAGGAACAAATGAATATTTCTATTTACCATATGTTACAATCCTCTGTTGTCCAAGATGGAAGCTACTTGAAGACAGAGGTAATAAATGAAACTCATATTCCTGGCCTCAAAAAAGTTATCTTGACTTTGAAATCCTAGTTTCCATTTTCCTAATTGGACTACCATCAATGATTAAAAGCAGACATGGTTGCCATTTGGGAAATATAGACATCTAGAAGAATTCAACATGTTGGTTTTATTGTTAAAAAGTCTGTTACTTAAGGAAGAAATTGTCTAGAGATCTGGGTTCCCCAGGTAGTCGCTAATTGTTATAGTTGCAACGTTTTCCCAAATTTCTAAAAATTTTGGACCCTCTTTTAATTTTATTTGGCCTGGATTTGCTTTTGATTGATGAACTTTGTTGTCCTCTGCTACAAATTTAGATCTTTGAGGTTAAATTGATGTAAATTGTTGAATGACTATCCTTGTCTGTTGATGTTTGGAATTATGGATGATTTCCTTTTTCGCTGTTGGAAGCTTATCGAACTATGAATCGGGGCCGTAGTTTTTTACGTAGCCGCCGTTGCGAAATCTCAATAACGAATGGCCCAATCCAAAGCCTTGTTTTTCGCCAATGTGTTTTTCGTTTTATATTCATATCGGCATTTTTCATCTCATCGCCATTGGAGCATAAGTCCTTTGTGTGGCCACCGTTTCAGATGGCAGATTGCGAGCACTTCGACATAAGCCCTTATTGTTGCTAATTCCACGGTTTTCTTTTAAAATGATTTTTCTCTTTTCGCTATCAGAACTGTGTTGGAATTTTGATCGGGAGATTAGTCTTTGGTTGTTCCGATTGCTGATGGTTTCGTGTTTTGCGGAGGTCATAGTCTATTTGAACCCCGCTGTTGTGGCTCTGGAGCAGATTAACCATCTGGCATGGTTGTTCTATTTTTTGCCATTGGTTTGTTTTCGCCGATTATTTTCTATTATTGCAGAGCCCTTAGTCCATGCATCTTTCGCCGTTGCGTCTCCTATTTGAACTAGTTGTCCGACGCTGTAGTGGTTCTGAGCTCCGATGCTATAGTTGTTCTGATCTCCGGTGCGATAGATTGTAATGCTTTATTTCGCCAACGTTTTATGCTGACCTAGGATCCTTAGTCTTTTTGGTTTCCGCCATTGCGGCAGCTTAGTGAACCAACCTTTCGACTTGTGGTTTTTCCATTCACAGATGAGGATTTTTATCTGCCCGATGCTTAGTTTTCCCACCGGCGAGGGTTTTTCCCACTGTTTTGTGTGTGTTTTAACCTTATTTTATGGACGGTGGAGGTTTCATATGCTTTTATTGTTTTGGGGTTTTCACGACGAGAGCGCAGTACAGGGCCTCACTTTTGATGATTCGTTTTATTGTTAGTATGTTTTACGTTTTTTGAAAAGATGCAATCTAAATTAACGATGAATTTTTCGTTTTAATTGTAGACGGACTTAGAAGATTCTCCAAACCCAGTTTGATGATTAGTATTGCGAAGAAGGACAAAGCAGAAGGGAGTTGGCTGAAAAGTGATAGACAAAGATGTTCTGAGATCAACGGGATTGTAAAAAGGACAAATAAAAGACAAAGTAGAATCGATAGCAGCAAAGGCCCAGGCCCTGGAAAAGGTTCATCAGTTATCGAGCTGGTCCCATTTTATGAAGTGCTCATAATTCTTAATCCAAAATGTAACGTATTATATGAATCACGAGCACTCACAAAAGAACAAATTTGTGATATTAAACGGTTGGGGGAGCCCGAAGGTCACCCGCGAGGGGGGGGGTAGCCCAGGGGTTTTGCTGTTTTGTTTAAATGTAGGGAAGTTAAAGGGAATAAAGGAATTTTTCCCAGTTAGACTTGTGAGAACATGTTGTAAGAAGAACTATTTCCTTTTGCAATAGATAATTACAATTTTGCCTATTGGAGAAAGCTTTGGTGGAATGTTCAAATGCTGTGCAATGGGTGTTGTTGAAGGGGAGATATTTTGTTTTCAGCTTTTGTCCATTAACTGTGAGATCGTTCTAACTTGTTGAACCTATGTTCTTGTATGAATGCTCTCTAGTTTATTTTATGGAATTTCCACTATGAGTAATGAATGCTTTTTATAAACAATGATAGTATTTTGTTGTTCATCTATCTATTCATGTTTATATGTTTTGAAATAAAGAACAACTACCTGTGATTTTTCTTAATGCATGAACAGTAATACATTACTCATTCAATAATAATCTCGCTCCCTAGGGACAGTTTAGTTAAGCTAGTTTTAGTTTTCTCGATGTGTGTGATTTAGATGCGAGAGAGTTAAGATGAGAGGTAAGAACCTGCACATCACATTGTGACCGCGCCTCGTATTCTCTATGAATCTGCACTCTTAGATAGGCACTTGCATATCATACTAAAAACTAAAAAACTAAAATATACATGGTGGACCGGGCCGTAACTAGTAAAACCCTTTATTTTGGTTACTTGACCTATGGTATCCGGACCGCAAACCGGACGGATTCCCCTTACCAAACAGTAAAGGGCTAGCTGGGAACGTTTACTGGGGAGAATCCCTTGCTGTTGTCGCCTGCGATTTTCTAGGACTCAACAAAATCAATAATGTAGAGACATGGGATTGAATTCAATGGCAATACTCTTTACTGTTCATGTAGAGAAATAATGAAAGTAATTTGAATTAATAGTGTAAAGACTCGGGCTTGGTTTCAATGCCATTCCCTCTTCTCCTATTTACACAAAGAAATAAATGAAGTATGAATCACTAATACAAATACTTAGGCTTGTATTCAATTCCATTCCCCTTCTACTATTCACGCAGAGAAATACGAAGGTATGAATCAATAATGCAGAGACACCGACTAGGCTTCAATTCCATCCCTCTTCTACTATTTACACAAAGCAATAAATAAAGTATGAATCAATAATGTAAAGACTCGGGATTGGATTCGATGCTATTCCTTTTCTACTATTCATTCATACTATTAAGAAAAGCTGATGCAATCAAAGGGACGTTCCCCATTTTCATTTAGGCAACATACAAAACACAATTATATCATCTCTCCTTCACTGGAAGCTTTCGTTTAAACCAGTATCTTCCTCGTGGGAACATAAATCAGTATTATTTGTTATAATGATAGGCTTATGTATCCTATAATTTTGAGCTGAACTGTTTTTCATCTAAGGATGAAAATGAGACAAGTGTACTCTTCAGATTGATTTTATGGGCTTAGTCCAAAATTAATAATTAATAATTAAAAAAATTAACTTAATTAACATCTAATAAGTAGTGTTCAGTTGGAAAATGGAAAATGAAGAACTATTAGCTTAAATTCAACTCCAATAATGACTTTTACTTGAAGTAATATATTAACTTTTAAATTAGTTATTAGATACAACTATTAGCTTAACTCCAACAACTATTAGCTTAACTATTAGATACATCAATTAGCTTAAGTTCAATGATTCTATAACTATTAGCTTAACTTCAATTCTAATAGTGGTTATATTGAATAACTATTAGATAACTATTAGGTTAACTCCAATAGTGATACAACTATTAAAATAAATTTATGAACTTGATAATTCAAACATGGTAATAAAAACTATTAGATGAATGTGTACTTGTACTCCAATGACTTATCTTCGACCTTCATTGTAGTAAAACCATGCACCTCCCAACAAGCTTTCAATTTGGCAGCTATACCATACAATCAGTTAGGTAATGTGTTAGGAGAGTGATAGACTCCATACAATTTATAAATATGAATAAAAAGGGGCCTAGGTTCTCAATTTTTTTTTCATAAAAATTAGGTGGGTGAAGGGAACAAGTACTCGGATTTAAGCTAATCCAAATCCATCAAAACAAGTATCGAGAGCTAAGCTAATCTAGGATTTCCACATTGCTTTGCGTGATATCCATTACTATGGATATCAAGAACAGATTTTGATACCACCAGGTAAAAACGTTTGATTGTGTTTTCGTAATATATATGCTTTGTTTTTCATAATATGTAAAACGAGTGAAGATATCATTATTCAAAGCATATATTGATGTTATTGCTTTGTGTCGTTATTTATTTGATTGCAGAGCAGGTTGATCGCAGAGTCGTTGATCACAATGAATTTATTTCTTCCCAAACTATTCGCTTGGTATTGGGTGGATCTTTCTACCTTTGGTTATTCCATACTTGCAGGACTATTGTGATTGTTTTTATTGATTTGACCAAGTGTAATGCAAAATCATAGACACCGCATTATATTTGGAAATGCTTATTTTTAATGTTTACCAGTGTGTAAATATTTTTTATTTTTAAACCGAAAGGTTTTTTGGATGATTAAAATTGTTAATGAATAAGTAGTATTTTTTTAAATTGTGAATAAACCAGCTTAGATCCAAATCATAGGCTCTATCAAGAGCCGAGAGGGATCATATCTGTGGAGCAGCAAACCTCCTTGAGTGCAATACGTGAGAAGAGGTTTGCACCTAGGGCGATTTGATGTCTCTCGAGACTTGATAGAGCCTAGAATTTGGATCTAAGTAATATTTTTATTGTTAAATATGATTAAATATATATATATATATATATAAAATACACCTTAAGAAATTGTGTCCTTTAAAAAAACTAGATCTTTTTAAATAATTAATCTAGTTAAAAACAACAATTTCAGTGTGCTAAACTATCATCAATTCATATATTCACTCAGCTATGACTTCCATCTGATTTTGACTTCTATTCAATTTTGTAACAGGTAAGTAAGTGCAAATGCTTCAAGATCAATCGATCACAATTGGATATTCATCCTATAGTGAATGTCTTCCTAGTTAGAGCAATTGGATATTCATCCTATCACTGAATGTCTCCCATGTTAAGCTATACACTCCTTCCCAGCTGGACAATGACATTCTCATCTCACACATCTCACATACTTAAATTCTCTGGGTTTCTAATATGCTGTTATCTTCCTCATTCTAACTTAAATTCTCTGGGTTTCTAATATTACAGTAATTTTGCTAGGTTTCAATGGCAGAATGGACAAAGTCTTGTCAAACTTATGTTGGTTCAAGGAGTACACCAAGCTGGCAGGATTTCCAGAATGGTGGAGATCGAACACTATCAGCACATGTCGAGAGTTGTGGTGGCTTGTGGAGTGCATTTTTGCATGGTTCTCATGGAACCAATGTAGCTTTGTGCCCAAGCCATTCACCTGTGTTTATTCCAGCGTCGATAGAAAAATGTTTTACTGGTTTTATGATGGATTTTCATATGGGATGGGTTTCTGCTGCAGTTTTTTTGTCCCAAGGCCATTCACCTGTGTTTATTCCAGCGCCAGCAGAAAAAGGTTTTACTGGTTTTATAATGGATTTTCTGATGGGAGGGGTTTCTACTGCAGGTTTTTTGTCCCAAGGCCATTCACCTGTGTTTATTCCAGCGCCGGCAGAAAAAAGGTTTCATTGGTTTTATGATGGATTTTCTGATGGGAGGGGTTTCTGCTGCAGTATTAAAAACTGCAGATGCCCCTCTTGAGCGTATCAAACTGCAGATGCCCCTATTGAGCGTATCAAACTATTGATGAAATGTTGAAATGTGGACATCTTTCTGAACCATACCAAGGAATTACTGATTGTTTTGGTAGGATAATCAAGGAGGAATGTGTGATTTCTTTACGGAGAGGAAACACTGCAAATGTAATCTGTTATTTCCTTACACTGCAAAGGTAAATACAATTTTTCATATATGCTTTTCTGCTTGCTTTACAAGGCGATGCATACTGATATAAGTTTTTGATTTTTTTGTTCATTTGAGGCAAGATGTGAACTTTAGTTTGTAGACCTTTCTCCATGAAGATCTTTAACAGGTGTTATAAATTGTACATGTCCCATGTAAATCATGCCAATTCAGATGAGAAAATTGAAGGTGTTTATTGCAGCACTTGTATTTTTAATGTTTGGCTGTTACTCTGGGGAGCTGGCATATGCAAAGCCTAAAGCCAAAGAGGTCCTGAAAGGAATGTTCGTTCCTCAGTTAAAAGGAAGTGGTGCAACTGGCCTTGCAATCTCTCTTATCGGAGCTATGGTTATGCCGTAAGCTGATATAACTTTTACCCATCGTTATTGATTCAAACAAATCTTTTGAATTGGAAAAAACATCCAAACTTACCTATGATATAGAAATATATACATTTTATCCATTTGTGATGACCCTGTAGACTCATATAATACATTTGCGAGTCAAACAATATATCTGATCGTGTTATCAAACGTATCCAGGCACAATCTGTTTCTTCATTCAGCCTTGGTTCTCTCGCGGAAAATAAACCATACTGTTTCTGGAATTGATGTAAGTACTATTCATTTATTTGTTCTGAAACCATAGATATGTCAAATATGTCTCAGTAATCAAATCAAATGACAACGAAATGATTTATAGTGCTCTCTATGTTACAGTTAGCGCGCAAATATTTTATGATAGAAACTGGAATCTCCCTATCGATTTCATTCATGATCAATGTCGCTATTATGTCTGTGAGCGGGGCCGTATGTTCTTCCCCCGGTTTATCTCAACAGGATTTGGATTATTGTGGGAACTTGGACCTGACTAAATCATCTTTTCTATTCAAAGTAAGTTAATCTTTCAATCCTCAAAAAGCATTTTGTTCACTTTGTTCAGAAATTATGTTAATCAATATATATCCATATAAGTCCTGAGAATAGGAATCGTTCATTCGTATTTCTTTGAGGGGCTAGGGTTCGAAATTATATAACCTGGAAATCCCCGTCCGTTCTTCAGAATGTTCTAGGAAAAGTTATTCACTAGTACTTGGAATTACTAGGAAAAGTTATTCTTATCAAGTAGGAAAAGTTATTCACTAGTGCTTGGAATTACTGATTGTTTTGGTAGGATAATTGAGGAACCTGTGATTTCTTTATGGAGAGGAAACACTGCAAATGTAATCTGTTATTTCCATACACTGCAAAGGTAAATACGAATTTTCATATATGCTTTTCTGCTTGCTTTACAAGGCGATGCATACTGATATAAGTTTTTGATTTTTTTGTTCATTTGAGCCAAGATGTGAACTTTAGTTTGTAAATGGCTCGGTGGTTTGATCATAGGCATTGAACTTTGCCTTTAGGGATTATTTTAAGAGCCTCTTTGATTTCAGCAAAGAGAGGGATGGTTACTGGAAATCTGGCCTCTGGTGGTGTAGCTGGTGCGTCTTCTCTCCTTTTTGTTTATTCTCTGGACTATGCTCGAACTCGGCTGGCTAATGATGCCAGATATACAAATAAAGGAGAAGAGAGGCAATTTAATGGGCTTCTTGATGTTTACAAGAAAACATGGAAATCTGATGGTCTTGCTCTCTACCGCGGGTTTAACATTGCCTGCGTGGGAATTGTAGTCTATAGTGGCTTGTACTTTGGGTTGTATGATTTTTTCAAGCTTGTTCTTTTGAAGAACTTCATGTATGATATTGCATTTTTTGTATTAATGGAATCCGCATATTGGGCTGTAGAGAGTTTTTCAAGGCAATAACTTTACAACTTTATTTTGGAAGATAATTAAAAGTTTTGTTTTTTATAGCCGACATAACATTATGTAACGTTACAACATTACTTAACGCTACAACGTTACGTAACGTTACAAGATCTCCCCCATACTCAGCTGTACAAAGCCTCTCGGCTCAAAAATTTAACGAAAACAAAAGTTTATAATATCAATTTTCATTGTGATAAAAAAATTATTTTATTGACACTTTGACATTCGTAACTTTAGTGATTTAGATATTTTGATACATATAGCTTTTGGGATTTTGATCATTCTGAATTATTGAAAATATTAACTAGAATAATATTTCTCATGCCTATTCTTAATCAATTTTCATTGTGGTAAAAAAATTATTTTGTTGGCAATTTGACATTGGTAACTTTGGTGATTTAGAGATTTTGATAGATTTTGATACATATAGCTTTGAGGAATTTTATCATTCTGAATTATTGAAAATATTAATTATAATAATATTTCTCATGCCCATTCTTACAGGGATTTTCTATATCCATTCACAATATATTAAAAGATGATATCTGAATTTTGATATATATTAATAATAAAGAATACTTTCCTTTGGTTTCTTGTAGATTTGTGATTGAGGGAAGGAAAAACATTTTAGAAGTCTTGCTTTTTGCTTGGTCTTGAATGTTGTTTATGGATTTCATTGCCATGCCTTTGTATATGGGGTTAACATAGTAAAGCTTCATATATATATATGACAAATGTTGCTGAGGGATAGAGATTAATAGTTTTGGATATTTGTTTTATGTATTTTTTAACGATAAAGTTTCTATTTTACAAAATATATATGTTGTTTATTTAGTTTTATAAATAACAAATTTGTAAATTAAAAAAATGATAAATTATGTATTAATTGATATAGAAGGAATCCCATAAAGATGTATCTCAAATCAAGTTTTATAGTATAATTAAGGTTTGGCATGCAATTGTTTATTTGAATATTTAAAAGTAAGAGAAGAAATGTAGAAAAGTGAAGACATGCCAAGAAAAGTAAATGTATTAATAGTTAAATTGTTTTATATTATGGTTGGGCAAGTGTGAATCAAAAATTAATAATATTTTACACATACTTTTATTATACATTTAGGTAATTTACATATTAAGGCACAATAGAGTGTCAAGCAAACATTTCTCAACATTCATAATTGAGTAGATGGCATTTTTGTCACATTGGTGTTTATGTAATACTTAATTTTCCAAAACATAACTTTGAGGTCTTTTAATTTATTTATAGTTACTTACTAGATAGGAAAGACTAGTAGTTTTCTTTGACTCCACATTGAATCTTTTCTTGTTGCAACTATTTTTCTTCTTTTTTATTAACTTTTTATTATAGTTTGTGTACAAGGAATAAGCTTATTCATCAAATAAAAATAATAATTAGATTAGATTTTAGGTAGTTACTTTTCTAATATTAGTGTTGATTTCATCTAATTTTATTATCAAAATATCTAACTAAACATTGAATTTGTTGAAAAGAGAAATATAAATTTAAATATTTTATACACATATATTAAAAAGGTAAACAAAAAGACTTATTAAATACTTATTAAGTATTGCATATTTCAAAGGAAAAGGTAAACACAAAGTCTTATTAAATATTGAATATTTCAAAGGAACGTAGATAAGTAATTTCGACTCTAACTATATAGAACTTTAAGTTACTTTTGTATTGTTTAAATTTGATATAATATTTTTTTTATATTTATTAAAAAGTTTAAAAGAAAATTGTTTTAATCTTTATATTTAATTAAGTTATTAAGATTATTAGTATTATAAATAGTTTGGAATGTGGTTGTAATTTAAGTATGTAGAATATCATTATTATATGAAAAAAACCATTTTAAAAATGGAATTGAATATTAATATATTTATGCCTAGAGGTTTATATATTTTAGATTTTTTGGGTGGACTACTAGTGATAAATTACTGTGAACTCATGTGATGTAGAGGTTTATATATTTTAGATTTTTTGGGTGGACTACTAGTGATAAATTACTGTGAACTCATGTGATGGCATGATAATGTATAGCTCATGGGAGAAGTGACACTTGGGAGTTGAGTTAATGTGCATAAGTCTTAGTCTCACTCTATTTGGGGAGTTGTTATATAAGTAATAACTTCAAAAGATTTATTTTAACTTTTAAATGGACTATTAGATAGAACTACTTTAACTCTTAAATCAACTATTATATTAACTCCAATGATGATACAACTATGGGCTTAGAAGCACAAATTAAGTGGTTGTTATATTACATTAATTATTAGATACAAGTAATTGACACATTCTTTAGGAAGAAAACATTATTAGTGTGTTAGTGTGTCAAATATATACCTCTCGGCTATTTCGAACATATTAATCTTATTAATATGGTTGTTTCTAGTTTATATTCATATATGCATAAGCATTTGATCATTATAAAAATAAATGATAATGAGGATACCACTCTAAGAAGTCACTCTTCCCCTTCATATGGATAGATTAAAATATTATATATTAATCAAAATATTTTGGGTCGGGTCCGATAGGTTGTTCCTCCCGTTATTTAAATGAACAAGATCTCTCTTAGCGTATAAGAGAAATCGAGCATCCTCATATTCTTGCCACTGATATCTTTTGCACACATAAAAAAAAACCCAACTGTAACATACATGGCCATGCCATACCACTCGAAGTTCAAGAATTTACACAGGAAGTCCACATTAGAGGAAATTTCAACTCAAAATGGGCCTCCTAAAAAAAATTAATAAAATAATATTTATTAATTTTGGGCGAAGAAAAGAAAAAAACTATTTTTTTTGTTTGTATTTTTGACATATCTCTCCGTCTTTTTACTCAAATTTCGATCGAGAGAGCTCGTTGGATGCTAAATTAAATTCTGCATCCAACGAGTACCCACTCGGCATACTTTTGATGGACCTCGCTACCCCAAAAACAAGAAATACCTGAAAAAATGTGATGATGATCTCGTTGGAGGGAAGGGCTTGATCTATCAATTCATTCCATTGTCGGGAACCCCCAATTGTATATACTATAAGAAAATAAGAGAAAGTGCATTTCTTGGGGTAGATGGGCATCAACCAAAAGATTGTTTATCAAAGCAAAGCCTGAACTCAACTTCAAAAGCAGCCTTCTTAGTCACCATTAGTTCAATCCTTCCCTTTAGGGCATGCCTTTCTTTACTGGCACTCGACCTTACAGGTAAGACCTTGTGTTAAGCCCGGTTGGGGCAAGGATAATAGCATCTCAAGTTGAGTCAGTCGAATCAAGGTTAAAATGCACTCTATAACCAGGAAAATGCCTCTCCCAGTCTTACCTGTAAGGCATTTGCCTAGTTCTAGATTGCATTTTAATCTTGATTCGATCGAATCAACTTGAGATGTTGTTATCCTTGCCCCAATCTGGCTTAACACAAGGTCTTACTTGTAAGGTCGAGTGCCCGTAAAGAAAGGCATGCTCTAAAGGGAAGGATCGAACTAATGGTGACTAAGAAGGCTGCTTTTGAAGTTGAGTTCACGCTTTGCTTTGATAAACAGTCTTTTGGTTTATGCCCATCTACCCCAAGAAATGCACTTTCTCTTATTTTCTTATAGTATATACAGCTGGGGGTTCTTGGCAATGGAATGAATTGATAGCTCAAGCCCTTCCCTCCAACTAGATCATCATCACATTTTTTTAAGTATTTCTTGTTTTTGGGGTAGCAGGGTCCGTCAAAAGTATGCTGAGTGGGTACTCGTTAGATGCAGAATTTAATTCTGTATCCAACGAGCTCTCTCGATCGAAATTTGAGTAAAAACACGGGGAGATATGTCAAAAATACTGTAGCTAGGGTTTTCACCCTAGCTTGTGCTGATGAGCACCTACTAAGGAATATGGAATCCTTAGTAGCAGTTCAATGATGTAAACAAAAATAAACTGAAATAAAGACTAAGCTAAAGCAGTAAAAAGTAAATAACGTGAAGCAAAAACAGTAAAGAAATGAATAATGGTAATTTTTTTATTAATATTACCTCCAATGAGGAGGTTGGTGGAGTCCGTTGCGCTGATCCGATGTTGGTGGCTCCGAGCTCCAAGCTGCTTCTTTTCCTTCTCCGGTGGTGGAAAATGGGCCAAAAAAGGTTCTCAATGGTGAAAATAGCTTGATGGTAAGCTAGGGTTTCGAGAATAATTTCGGCAGAGGCAGGATGCTTATGATTGTGGATGTGAAATGAGGGGTCTCCAACACTTATTTATAGTTTTTTAGTGGTGGAGTGCTTGCCCACGGTTTTGGAAACCATGTGGTTTAGCTTGTGCTGATAAGC